>CM061158.1:23446115-23756115 GCA_030710495.1 Labroides dimidiatus
CCGTGTGGGTGGTGGACTTTTCTACAGTAAACAAAGGCACATAGCTTGGTCAGGTGATGTTATTCCAGCAGACTACAGCTGAAACACACCTAAGAGAGGAGGGGGAGTGTGTGTTTAGTGTGTATCAGGGGACACACACACACACTCTTACACACAGACAGTGCTGGCCCTCCTGAGGATGTTACATTAATCATTCTGTAATAAGTCTCCCTCTGTGTTAATATGGTGTGTGTTTCTGAGTTAATCACTGTGTGTGTGTGTGTGTGTGTCTCTTAGCCATCCACAGTCTGAAACTGAGCAGGAGTCACGTGGACTGGCACAGCGTGGACGAGGTTTACCTGTACAGCGATGCCACCACCTCTAAGATTGCACGCACGGTCACACAGAAACTTGGCTTCTCTAAGGGTACGTTCAAGAACACAAATCAATCAGAGAAATTAATCATTGAACTATCTCTAGCTGTCTTAAATATTTTAATGAGTTCATCAAAAAACAAGATGGAAAATGGAAAGATGGAACACAAGTCAAGTGAGGATTACTGCAAGTGAAGCATGGATGGTTTACTTTCAAAGCAAACTAGTGTTAAAAGGGTGTTATACATGTTGTAGCCCTCATCTGTCACTGTAAACAAACAGAGTTAGCACAGGTCAACACACAGCTGTGTAAACCCAGGTATACTCCTTCTCTCTCTCTCTCCCTCTCTCTCTCTCTGTCTCTCTCTGTCTCTCTCTCTCTCTCTCCTCAGCCTCCAGCAGCGGGACACGTCTGCATCGAGGTTACGTGGAGGAAGCGGCTCCTGAGGACACGCCCCCTGAAACCACACACATCGTGTTCGTGGTGCACGGCATCGGACAGAAGATGGACCAGGGCAGGATCATCAGGAACACGAGCATGTGAGACAGCAGGACACTTTACTGACAGAGGGACTCTGAGACAGAATCACAGATGAACCAATCATATATTATTTAATTTTTGAATGATGAAATTTTTTTAATGCACAGCAGAGTGTCAACATTAACAGGTAAATTGAAAAAGGGGAAGAAATTAATGTTAGTTTTATAATCCCATGTTATTTTGTTTCTTTTAAGTAAGCTAGCTAAGATGCTGTTGCATCTTCCTGCATCCAGCTGCTGTCCAGACAGAAAATAGTGACACCTTTGCTCTTTTGACTCTTACATTTCACTATAAAACTCTCCAAAAAGCTCAGCTGACAAGTCAAGACTGATATGTACTTTGTATCCAACTGAATTTTGATATATCACACATGTGCTAACACCTACAAGCCTAACATAGAGGTGCAGCTAATCAGCACGATGTCAGTGTGCGGAAATGTCACAGAGCACTGTTTGTGAGTGTGTGAGTCCCCACAGACCTGTAAATGAGACACTTTGAGACTGTCTTCTATCTCTAGGAAAAAGGAAGGAAAAGCTTAAAGAAATCAAAGAAGAATCTAAAGAATAAGATCATAAAGTACATTAATGGATTCATTTGATTCACAAATCGAGACAAACATTTTATTGTTAATAAGGACTTTCAAGTTTTAAACCAACAATCAGTCATGATAGAAAAATAGTCACTGACAACAGCTCTATAATGTCAGACAACACAAGCTTAAAATGAAAGGAAATATAAGTGAGCAAACTGTGGGTTTTTTTGCAGGATGAGAGACGCTGCAAGGAAGATGGAGGAAAAACACTTCTCTGATCGCAGCACGGAACACGTGGAGTTCCTCCCCGTAGAGTGGAGGTCAAAGCTCTCTCTGGATGGAGGTACAACTCAAACTACAGCTGAGTTTATACACTGCTCAAGGATAACATGAGTGAAGTCCTGTTAGAAAAAAAAAAAACTTGACTTAACGTCTTTTCTCTACGAAAGAGGATGAGGGCCACTGAAAAAAAACAAAATAAAAAAATCCAATAAATTATTATTATTATTATTATTATTATTATTATTATTATTATTATTATTATTATTATTATTATTATGAGAAAAAAGTCAGAACTCAGAATTCTGACTTAATCTTTGAGTTCTGCCTTTTTTCCCATAATAATAATAATAAAATAAATATTGGACTTTTTTTTTCCAGTGTCCCTAATCATCTTCCGTATTTCTCTGCAGTACACGTTGTGATTAAGAATATTATACAGTAGATGAGTCCTGATAAATGCTGTGTGTTGTATGTTAATATCTATGATTACAAATGAACAGTCATACTTTTTCATTCTGATCTAAATGGTTTAAAGGACAAACAGTGGGAACACAATTATGTCATCAGTTAATTTATAATTTTGGACTATATTTCTAAAACTGAATCAGAGTTTAGCATTAAATATTTTTAATCCATAAATGTCTTCTTTAACTTCTAATTTTAGCTCCTCTCAGTCTGCTCCTGAGCTCACGGTTTCAGACACGTCTCCTGGCTGTCTCTGTGTCAGATTTTTGAATAAATGAGTTGTACTGATTTGAGACGATAAGTCCCTGAGCTCAGACACAGGGTCACATGTCAGCACAGCGCTATGATCCAATGTCTAATAGATTGAGGAGCTGTTATAAAACATCTCCTTATTCACCTGAGAGGGATTCAGCTCTGCAGAGTCTGATCTGAAGAATCCTCACTGTTTCTATGTTTGTAGATCAGAGTCTGTGTTTATGAATCATGTCTTTCCCTGTACCAGCATCTGACTGCAATGTGTGTATGTTTCTGTGTGTGTGTGTGTGTGTGTGTGTGTGTCCCTGCAGACACAGTGGACTCCATCACTCCGGACAAAGTGCGAGGGCTCAGAGACATGCTGAACAGCAGCGCCATGGACATCATGTACTACACAAGTCCTCTCTATAGAGACGAGGTAACTGAATCTATACCACACCCCTTTAAACACAGAGTGTACCTGGACAGGTGTGCTACCACATGACCAATCACTCCAACCCAAACCAGGATCTGAACCAAACCAAATCAAAACAAACTGTGACTAAAATGAACAGAAACACTGGTTAAGTTAAGAAAAGATTTTGTTTTTAAGTGTAAATTAGTTATGAGGAACTATGTGCTTTTTGATAGCAGGAACTAGTAGTACTTTCCAGAGGTCCAGGAACTTTGCCTGCAATGTTTCTGATTGGTGGAGCATACAGAGTTTTTATTTTCCACAATAAGTTCACACCCAGCTGTGACTGACTTGGTTTAATAACTCCTAAACAATGGTCTTCTTTGATCCTGATAGTGTGAATGTGTCTCTGTCAGCTCCTGGTGTTACAGTTTAAAGAGTGACCCTGTAAACTGGAGACCTTCAACTGAACGTGTCAGTGCATATTCAGTTTACAACAGCTGTTCAAACACAGAAGAAAGCCTCGGGAATGAATACTAGTTTAGTGTTATGTACATATAAATATCCTCATCAAACATAAGTTTAGTGTTTATGTAAAATCCTTTGAGAGGGATGAGTCCTGCTGAAAGTCATCTATCAATACGGGTCTATCTCTGCTGTCTTCATGCTTTGGACAGTGGTCTTGTGTTGTGCTGTTATAGCTTTATTATAAACAGTTCCAGGAACTAAAACCTAGCAGCTGAAATACACTGGATGCGTCTGTGGTCCTGCTCTGCTCCGTCATGGCCCTGGATCAGATAAGTTTCCATTCATATCAATGTGTCAGCTCAAGCTGGATCGATATGCCACCAGACTATTTTTGCTGGATGCCGGAGCTTCCAGCTTAGGAACAGAATATAAACACAAAACTTTCCAGGGGGTGAATTTAAAGGAAATTAAATGATAAAAGATTCCTTTTAACAAGCTACTCACCCGTGGTAGAAGCACAAAAAGACATGGAAAAAGCACAGATCCCAGCGAATCATTCTCCTTGAAATCTCTCTGCAGGATCAATATACTCCTGTGCAGGGCCCTTTCTAAAGCAAACACAAAAGCTTTATGAGCATACATATCCTAGCCTGCTGACTTTATTCAAGACTAGCTGAGCTAGCTGCTAGCAGGACAAATCATAATCAAACTTGCTAAAAACAAGGTGTTTCACCTTTATCATCAGACCATTTGTCCTCCTCTGTTGTCTTCCTCTTCTGTTTTTCTGCAGCTTATTTAATTGTATCCTACATTTATTTTTTTTAGCATGTACGAAAAATTGTAAAAAACATAAAATAAGTACAGATAAAGACACTTCATATTATTTAGTGGCTCTCCAGGTGAGGTTGAACATGCAGTTTTGGGGCCCCCTTGTGGCTATGGGGCCCTGTGCATTTGCATAGTCTGCATATGGCAAGAAAAGGCCCTACACACGTTTACTTTTGTATCACATACATATCGGCAGGATCGCAAGTTACTGTGAGAACTCCTCGGTCTGTGACTCTAGCTTTCTGTCAGTCCTGCGGGTTGCTGGGCTGATAAGCAGCCGGTATGAGTTGACAAACGCAGTCAACACGCAGCGGAGCAGAGTCTGACTGAAGATGCATCTGGTGTATTTTAGGTATAGATTTGGTTGACCTCGTAAGAGGCTGAGATGAGACAGAGCCTGCAAACAGCTACAGGGTGCCTACCTGTCAGTCAAGCCAGCTGTGCCTCTGATTTTACAAAATTCATCAACTTGATGTCTTCTTAACCAGTGAGTCTTAAAAAAATCAGTTTGTGCCATTAGAGTGACGAGGACCCATTTATCACCTCAAACAGAGACTGACTTTAAATGTGGGTGTGTGTTTACCTCATCCTACAAAAGGCAAGGTTAACAAACAAAGCTAAAACCATCTCAGCGGGGAGCGTCCGTCCTGAATCAGCGTCCCTCTGAAACTCATAAATCCTTCATAATCTGATTTAATCCAACATGGCTGCTCAGCTCTGAAACATGCTCCACTGCCCAACTCAGACAACCCAGATTATTCTGCTTCATCACATGACTCTGCTGTGTGTTTGTGTCTGTCTGTCTGTCTGTCTGTATGTTTGTCTGTTTGTGTAGATAACTCGGGGTCTGACTCTGGAGCTGAACCGGCTCTACTCGCTCTTCTGCTCGAGGAACCCAGACTTTGAGAAGAACGGGAAGGTGTCGATCGTGTCTCACTCTCTGGGCTGCGTCATCACCTTTGATATCATGACCGGCTGGGACCCTGTCCGCTTTCATCATCAGGAAGCGCCCGACCCTGAGGAAACGAAGGCTCGATGGCCGAATGAGCAGGAGCGGCAGCTGCAGGAGGAGCTGAGGCTCACACACCTCAGGTGAGAAACTGTGACAGGGGAGGAAATCCTCCTCAATCCTTTGACTTTGAAATTGGAGTCTCCATCAGAGTGATCGAAGGATTTATTTTTCCTGACAATAATGCTGTTCACAGTGCACGAATCATATGCTTACTCTGATCTCTGTCTGATGCAGACTGAGGGATCTGGAGGATCAGTTCCAGGGTCTGCAGACCTCCTCCTGTGTCGCAGTGCCAGCTCTGAAGTTTAAGGTAAACTTATTGGACAGTAAGCATCATCAGTTTTTACTCTCTGTTCAACATCACTTTTCTAAATCAAACTAAACACTAAAGGTAAAGAGTGTCTTCCTACTTTTAATGTTCACAAAGTTTCAGCAAAATGATGAAACACTTTGGAAACATGAAACAGAGACACAGACTCACAGAAAGACGGTTCCAGTCCGCTGAAACTGACCTGTGAACAGTCCTCTCTGACGTGTTCACTCTGTGCTTTGAACTGCAGGTTGAAAACTTCTTCTGCATGGGATCTCCTCTGGCTGTGTTCCTCGCTCTGAGAGGGATCAGACCGGGGAACAACGGAGTGCAAGACCACATCCTCCCCACATCCATCTGCAAACGGCTCTTCAACATCTTCCACCCCACAGACCCCGTGGTGAGACGCAGAACAAACACGCACATATTTAACTTACTTTTTATCCCACATTAAATAATAAATCTATAAAACAAGCTCAGTGCAGGAACATCTGACCACATGATGTGTGTGTGTGTGTGTGTGTGTGTGTGTGTGTGTGTGTGTGTGTGTGTGTGTGTGTGTGTGTGTGTTTCAGGCTTACAGACTGGAGCCTCTGATCTTGAAGCACTACAGTAACATCTCTCCTGTTCAGATTCACTGGTAAGACACAGCAGATTAATGCTTTTATTTAAAGGTGCTGTGAGGACTTTCTGTTCGTCACACCTGTGGCAAAGACTGGTTGTGTTTATCCAGGATAAAGACTCGGTTTCCCATGAGCACCATCACGGTCTGTCATAAAGACATGACTCTTCCTGAGGCGTTTGCGTTTGTTTTGAAGCAAATAAATGAAGAGCAGATCTTCTTTATAACACTTCTTTTCTTTGTTTGAGATAACTTTTCCCAGGATGCAAAGCGATGAGGTAATGAATATATTTAGTTGTAGCGTAGTTTAGTGTCCAGAAAGCGAGCAGATTTTCTGTTCAGTGTTCCTCACAGCCCGGTGCTCTGAGACGTGTCTGTAACATGTAACATCAGTGAATCCTTGTTATGTCCAACCAGAGTTCATCTACCAACTCCAACCTCACCAATCAGAGCTAACATAACCTCACTCTTCATTTTATTGACAGACTCTCAAGTTTGATCAGATCACTGCAGATTAACTGCTGCATGTGGGTTGGAATGAACATCATCACAAACAGATTAGCCTGTGTTTTAGCCTGTGCTCTATCACTCTCCTGTTTAGCTTTCTTCTGCTATGACGTCCTTTTTCTTTTTGACAGTATAACTCCAGTGTCCGCCATCACTACTAAATTAATCCAGAAAATCCTTTTCAGCCAAAAAAATACGGATCTCTCTTCTCACTGCTTAACTTTGCCATTCAGCATTGTGTCATCAAAGGGACTTTCATGGGCACCGGTATAGTCTAGTGGTCTAGGTTGTGAGCCCATGAAGCAAGCCCTTACGTTGGCCTCCTCGGTTTGAGCCCAGCCTGTTACGCCTTTCCTGTGTGTCACTCCCAAGGGGTAACATCCAGTAGAGAAAAATGAAGACTATGCAGAAGTGCTAAAAGTTGATGTTCATAGAGAATCTGCTAGAAGCTGGCTGCAGAAAGACCAGAAGTCACGTACACACCAAACCATAAAAACAGACTTGGGGCTGAAACACTAATTTTGCTATCGGCACACACTGTACGGGGGGTGAATTTTGTTCTAACTCAGCAGTTTAGAAGATATTAGGACCACAAATTCGTCCAATCAGAGGCTCAGCTCAGCTCACGTCACAAACAGGCGCCCTATAGCTGCTAAAAAGGAAGCTCAAAGTTTGCATCATATACAAGATGGCCCTGTCCAATGATTGGCTTCATATGACTAAATCCATATTTTATTAAATTAAAGGGACTTTCGGTCTACGTGCCATAAATGGATTCTTATTCTCTGGGGAAAATTCAGCTCGAGCACAGATACTGAGAAATAGCATTTAGAAAAAACTCATTTTGGCACAGATAACAAACACACAAATATTAATGTCAAAATATTTTAAGAGCATGTATAATTCCTCACAGGGCCATGAAAGAGCAATTTTGAGTTAGATTTTTTTTTAACATCGGCAGATTTACATCTTTAAAACTAAATATCCAGCCAGTGTCGTCATTTTCTCTCACTTTGTCCGTCTGCCTCTGTCACTTCCCTTTCACCAGCCTTTAAAAACTGCTGAATCACTCCATTAAATCTGAAATCTGTTTATGACCTTAAGATGATGTCATGTCATGTGATTTCTGCAGGTACAACACCACCAGCCCTACGCCGTACGATCAGATCAGACCCACGCTGCTCAACCTGCCCAAAGAGACGGCCTCGGTATCAGACTCTGAGAGCATCCCCAGCCCCTGCACCTCTCCCCCTCAGGCCCGACGGCACTACGGCGAGTCCATCACCAGCCTTGGCAAGGCCAGCATCATGGGTGAGGAAGGAGAAAGGAGGATAGAGTTCAGGAAATCAGTGCAAGCAACAATAAATAAGAGTGTAAGCAGATAGTTGGAGCATAAACAGAGTGAACGTAAGCATGCGCACGATTATTTCAGTGTGAGGGCTGGGTGTGAAGGGTCAGCATTTCCAAATGTAGCTGCTGAATCAATACATCTTTGCCTACACTCTAGGATAATCATAGGAAATAAACCTTCAGAGCAAATCAAACTTTGCAGCCTCACAGCCTCTCGCTCAGTGAGTCCTGATCCGAGCTCAGAGAAACAGAAGCTGCAGGCTCGGCTCATATTGTTGCAAGGCAAGCAGTGTGTAGTGAGCACGCTCCAAACAGATCGATAGAAGCAATTAGCTGCTGTCTGCAGGACTGACCGTCAGATGTTACTTTCCTTTATGCATCAGATGTACAACAGACAAAATAAACTGATGATGGACATTTCATCATGTCACAAACTCATCGTTTCACTGTGCTGATGTTGGTCCCAAATCAAGATGTACTGATCGACTCCAGACTGAACAAATCTCTGCAGACAACACAGAGTAAACACAGAGACACCATCTCTGTGTTTACCAATAAACTTTAATATCACACTCTTCAAACTGATCTGTATTCATCTATAACCTTTAAGAAATTCAAACATGCACCGCAGAGTGATTCACAGAAGAACAAAGAGTCAGAAAACAACAGCAACAGGTGAGAAGAGTAGTAAAAACATGTGAAAGTAAAAATAAAATCAGTACAATAAAACCTATAAAAGATTGATTTTATACCATTAAACAGAAAATAAAATAAATATAATAAATTAAGTTGAAATGAAATGAATTGAGGTAAAGAAAGGATAAAATGAAACAAAAATAGTAATAAAATAGAATAGAATGGAATAAAATCAAATCAAATCAAATGAAAAATCCAAATAAAAATTTAGTATAATACAAAAAATTTGAAACCAAATAAATTAAAATTAATTAAAACAGAATAAATGAAATAAAATGAGATTAAAATAGATGTTCAAGCAGCAGCAAAAAAGTAAAGCCTTTAAGCTGATTCCTGATTGGTGGAGCTCACACAGGGCTTTATTTCCACCTCTGTCCACAATAAGATCACACACAGCTGCGAGTGACTCAGTTTCATGACTTTCTGTTTGGATGTATTTTTTAACCCCTCAGGTGCTGCCAGCCTTGGAAAGGGTATTGGAGGAATCCTGTTTTCCCGCTTTTCCCGCTCCAGCGGTCAGGTGGGCGGCGTGGAGGAGGAGCCATCAGATTGTGAGGGCGGAGCCTCTGAAGTGGAAAATGTGGCGTCAGGAGAGGAAGGAGTTGTGGAGGGAGAGAGTGAGGAGAAAGTGGAGGAAGAGAGGAGGGAGGTGGAGTCTGCCATGTCTCAGTCCACCTCTGCCGTCATGGACAACTCAGCGTGTGAGTGTCTCGCCGGAGGCAAAAAACAGAGCCGGTCACATCCAGGAAATGTACCACACTGAAGTTTGAAGGGTTTTTTTCCCCCCTCAACACTCAATAAAATCTCCTTTCTGTTTTACTTTGTTCCAGTGGAGCTGGAGAAACGCATCGACTTTGAGCTGAGAGAAGGTTTGGTGGAGAGCCGCTACTGGTCAGCAGTGACCTCACACACAGCCTACTGGTGCTCCTACGATGTGGCTCTGTTCCTGCTCACCTTCATGTATCGACCACAGGACCCTGCTGAACCCGCAGAGGACAGCGGTGACACGTCCTAACAGAAGGGGACACGTTAGCATGAGGCAGACAGACTTTAGACTGAGAAAATACGTTTAATAATGAAAGAAAAGATACATCATGACACAAAAAGACACAGAAACATATGACAGATCTGTCAAAACACTAACAGACATATCATAAAGAAGACACGTCGCAACAGGAGAAGCCACTTACATCAAGAAAAGACATGGTGGAGCATGACATGACATGTTAAAGAATGCTAAAATACAGCGACCGTTGAAAGTAACAGAACAGACAAAAGAAAAAAATCAAGAAATGATCTGTTTAATAACAAGAAGAGATGTTTTTGCTTTTAGAGCAGATAGATTATAAATCAAGGACAAACTCAATATATAGCAAGAGAAGACAATCATACAAGGAGACACATTACAACAGTTAAAGACACATCATAACAAGAGTGGGAGGTTCATTTTATACAGGAAAAAATGACAGTAAAAAGAACGTAAATCATTAACAATGTACATATCAGAACAGTACTGACACACAAACAGAGTAACTGACAACCAAAGACACAAAACACAAACCTGACAGGGCTGTCACGATAACGTGTTAATGTCACTACACTGACGTTCATCATGAAGCAGCGATTTAATATGATGCTGTTCTTTATGACCGAGGAAAGCATACAAGACTGTCAGACTAACAGGTTGTTTTTGTTTGTTTAGCAATATTAACATTAAATGATGCGTTTGACTGTTGGAAGAAAGCAGGAGGAGAGTTTCTGTCAGCAGAGACTGATATCAGCCAAGCTTTGAGCCGTACGTTTTTTCCTGCTTGGGCAAGTCCCTCACAGTGACTTTAATTACAGAGAAATTAACATGTTAAAGAGGGGGTGTTAACATTTTCTTAGGCTTTATACCATCCCTCTGGTCCCCTGCAGTATATTGACATGAATTCCAGCTAAAAAATACCAATTTTTCTCGCTCTGATCTTTAAGAAGACCCTTGTTTCAGTCTGGAACTGTTTTTCAGCTGCTGTCTCTTTAAGGCTCCCTGCTTGACAAACGCTCTTCACTATGATTGGCCAGTCCTGCCCCTCATGGAGATCTTGCACTCCTTTGTTCTTGATCGGTTTATAGATTTCTAAAACATATGCATATGTAGAAGTTTAAGGAGGAGCATAAAAATCTAGCATTGTTGCTGTTTATCAATGTTTAAAATGTGTGCAGAATACCCTCTCTTTAAGTGATAAAAGATCTGAAGATAACAAAGATCAGACAGATTCAACATTGTGACTTATTGATAAAATCAAAGCTGATATAAAGAGATTAATTTCTGATTGTCTGACAGCTCTAGTAACAGCATACATGTGTCATTACTTATTAACAGAAGTGTTAGAATAAAAAAAAAGTTATTACTTAATTACAAAGATCGGAACCAACACATTTGGATGAGAACAGGCCAGTTTTAACACAAGTTACAGAGATGGAATAAGAACAGAACAATCATTATTACAGACACATGCAACCACACACACACACACACACGCCACAGATGCATCACAAGCCTTTTAGCATTTAAACTCCTTCCTGTTTACACTTTAACCTCCATGTGACCTTTGCACCGGACTGAGCAGACATGAACTGATCTGAGATGTGTCCTCTGAGACGAGCTCTCAGCCCATCGTCTGTCCTCACCATCAAGCTGATCCCTGCTGTTTCTCACAGTGATTGAAGCCCTCGACCGTCTGACTCGCACCGCGCTGCTCAAACTGTAGCAAAAAGCCTCAGTGCTCTTTCATCGTCTGACCTCGTCCTCATGATAGATTGTTTCTTTTGATGCCTCAGATGACAGGAGGTTTTCCTCAGAGAAGGCCTGCAGAGACACAGACCCCAAAACACTGCACACAGAATGATGTTACACCTCTAGGGGGCAGCACAGAGCCTTGGTATCACTGCGATCATGTGGGATGTGTGGTTTGTCCGCTCACAGGTTGTTTTCATGTGTTAAGTATGATGCAGACTGAGGATTCAACCCTGTCAGACGAGTGTTTGCTGGAGGACAGAAGGCTGTGCTGACTCCTCCTCCCTCCATGAATCTGTGGAGTGTTTTAAAAGAGGTGGGAGCAGGAAAGATGAGCTGTCATGATCATCTGTGGGTGTGGAGCTGTTCTGGACCGTCTGGGACGCTTCATGTTGTCTGTGTAAAGACTGAAACTACAGCATTGTGCCAAGAACAGACTATGTCTTTTACATGTTAGTTCAGACATGTTGCAGAGCTAACAGTCAGCATGTTTTAATCACAATAATAATAATATCATGAAGATAAACACAGCCACAGTGCCAAAACTAGAAACTTATATTCATAAAAATGTGACTTTTTTTTACCTGTTAAACTGTCCTTTACATCCAGTTTAATTCTGTGATTCAGATGAATTATTTTACATGCAGGAAGAGCAGCTGACAGTCTGAACTGTTTCCTGGTGAGAATGACCCATGAAGTGAATCACCTGTGCAGTCCTAATGTTTGCTAACTGGTGTCCTCAGAGTTAGCTTTATTAGCATAGTTACCTCCAAGAGGACTAAAGCTGTTCGCTTAAGGAGGAACCGTGACAGAGAACTACATCTGTTCTCGTGTTTACATCATCTGAACATTCAGCTGATCAAGATGAGGCCAAGGCAGTCCGTATGTGCAGGTTGCTTCTTTAGAAATACAAATCAGTTCAAAGGAAAAGCCAAAAAAGGAAATGAAATAAAATATAAAAATTCAGTGCATAGAAGATACACTCCCCAATGCAAAGTCAAAAACTAAACCAGAGAAAAGCAAATAGTATGATCTCGCAGCCCGTTTCTTTTCGCAGCATGAATGTTCCCATCAGCCACCGTGATTCTGCAGTTTGTACAGAAGTGACTGTTAAGCCCCGCCTCCCTCTGGCGCCTTGGTGTCACTCTACATAAACAGAGAGTGGACCATTTCATGTGTTCATGAAGACAGAATGATATCCAAGTATTGTTTTTACACTTCTGTACTGATCTCTAGCTTTTATAAGGAATTAAAGCCACACTGGGCTCACTCAAAGCATGATGGGAGATGTGCCATGAACAGAGCTGAAGATGAGGATCAAGCAGCCCTTAAAGAAGCTTTTACTTTCTGTCAGTGTTTCCAGATGTGACCTGTGTCATTGTGTGTTTCCTTCTGTCTGTGTGGACTTAACGTGTCTGACGTCCAGACTCATGTTTTGTTTTGTTTTTTTAAAGGGTTGGTGTGCAAATGGTGTGTAATCTGAAGACCAACAATATCCAAATCTCTAGAAAATGTTTCTCTAAAACAATTGTATTTTGTGTTTGTGGGAAATGTGTCATAAGTGTTTTTTTTTTGTATTCATTTTTTTTTTTTTTTTTTTTTTTTTTAAAGGTGTATCAGTTTAACTCCATGTTTAGATTCTGCCCTGATGAAATGATTGGCTAACAGGCCCAGGACAGACACTTTATTTTCTGTTCTTGTCTTTCAGAACCTGTTTCATTGTTCTACCACTGTCAGAATGTAAAAATGACTTGATATTATTTAAAACGTGCTTCAAAAATAAATTTCCTGGCTTATCTTTATAAGGGCTCTGGAAATTATCTCACTTTTATATATTTTCCACAATTTTAATACGAGATTATCAGCTCCAAAATCTGTTTTTTAAAATTTTCTTTTAAACACCATTTCTCATTATAAGTGTCTTTTATGCGTCCCTGAAAAACACACGTCTTTTGTGGCTTCACTGTTTGATGGTCATTCATCATTATCCTGAAGACAATCATTGTTTTAATGTGACCATGTTTTTATTTTCTTTTTCTCAAATATCATCAGAGGTGCTCTGTGGACATCCAACAACTCACTGGAAGAATTGATTCTGCAGGTGATTTTCTCTGGAGGTAAAGTGATAAGGCAACAGGACAGAGTGTTTCTATGGGGACATGTGAACAGGTGCATGTGAGGGTCCATGTGTGATGATGATGTACATATCAAGAGTAGAGTCACTGATCTGATTGGCTGTCATCTTATCCAAACAGTCAGCATCACCCAATGACAGCTGGAGTCTCTGTGGACATACAAAGATTCTGATATAAAGTTTGATGATATAGAGCTTAATATCTTTGTCTCTAATAATAAACAGCCTGTAGAAAAACGGCACATATTCACCCCCCCTTAAAGCCCCTGTGTGTCTCTGTCTCTTTGTCTCAGTCACAGCCTCTGACTGTTCTCTGTGTTGAACCACGTGCACAGACGTGCATGTCGTCCTCTTGAAAAGGGAGAGATGGTGATTAATGTTTGCCTTCACAGCAAGGCACGCCATTTGGTGTGCGGGTATAAAATCCTCACAGAGTGCTCAGACACTTTATGAATCTTTTTTTTCTTATTTAATTAACTTTATTAACAGACTAATCTGCAGTTAGGACTAACAGACAGTCTGTACCAGAGTCAGGAGGGGACCAGGACCAGGACCAGAAAAGGTAGGATTCATCTTTTAAGACTTTGACATGTAGAATCTTTCACTACACTTTCATTTTTTTTTTTTTTTTAAATCTAACCTGAAAAGTTTTTCCCCGTGCGGTTAGAATCAGTTGTATTGTAAGGTCATATTTTAAAATCTTTTTTAGGAGTAACATGTTACTTAAAAAAAATAAAAAGATAACTTAAAAAAAAAAAATAGAAAAAAATAGAAAAGACAATTACAGAGATCCCAGGCCAGTGCGTTTCATACACCCTAAAAACTGCTGGGTTAAAAATAACCCAGTTTGGGCTGTTTTATAACCAAACCGCTGGGTCATTATAGCACCGGCCCAACATGAGTTCAGAAAGATGGGTTGGTCCATTTTAACCCAGCAGATGGGTTATATATTCTACCCAATGTTGGGTCAAATTAATTATTAATTATTAATTAATTACTTCTGTGTTGTTTCAGCTACATTTGATCAGTATCCAAATGCTGGGTCTAATTAAGCAATACATTCAAAGCAAAAAAATAATAGTAATGATAATGATAATTCGGTCTCACTTTTTAAAAAAATGTAATATATTTTATAAAGCTTTGATGCACATGATAGGAGCACAAACAGTAGGGCCATGCCATGTGCAGCATAGACAGCCTGTGCCCCCTGTACAACATCTCAGTGTTCAGCAGGGTCTCATATCCACTGTGTTCCCTCCTCACTCATGGTTACAAAATGCTGTTACTCTGCTAGAATTATTTTCTTCAAATGTAAAGGAGCAGTTTCTCAAAGTTACAGATAATATTTGATTAAAACATGTTAATTTGTGTGAACACTCAGTGCTTCGAGCCTGGCACCGTGTGTGAATTCATGGTGGTGCACACCTGTTGAAGTGATGACGTTTAAAGCACAAACAACCCAGGTGCTGAGTCATCTGAGGTATGATGGGTTAACAGATTTTAACTCAATACATGAGTGGCACAAAAATAACCCAAAATCCCATTTAAATAACCCATAATGGGTAAAATATTTCATAACCCAGCAGTTGAGTAGATCAAATAACACAGGACTAATTATCATTTATTAAAAAGAAAAAGAACTACCCGTATAATCCTGCAGTACTCTGAAGTAACACCACTGTAACAGTATCCTCTTCAGAGAAATAACCAGAGTTATTTTCTAATTCATGAAGATCGTAGATGTGACAGCTCCCCAAAAGTGAAGCCAAAATGTTAAGATTTTTCCCTACCAGCTGGCTGCAGTAGATTATTTTATTGTGAACAGTTACAACTGCATACACATTTTGGCAACAGAAGCACTGCATAGTACAACAGTTTGTCAAGCTATGTAAGGGCCCAACAAAAATTGCAATATTTACCTAAATATAGTGTTGCACATTATATTGGGCTCTTGTTTAAAATGCTACCGTACTAAATCCAATATAACAAAAGTAGAAAAATACCACAACTTCACCAAAATTAGCAATGAATTTCCTGAAAAAAAAAATGAGTGTGGATAATCCTCAAGGGGGTAAACAACATTATTAACAGGTTTTTAAAGGAGACTGTTGATTTATTAAAGGACAATAACTTGTCTCAGTGAATGGAGGTAGGTTGTAAAGGGGGTCTAAATCCTACCTTTCAGTGAAAACAGATGGAATATGAGTTGAACTGTGACACTCAAATTACTTTTTTTTCCACATGATATCTGGAATTATAGTTCTTTCATTCTAATTCATGCTTAAGTGTTCATCTTTATAAGAAGCTACTTTTAATTTCCCCTTTAATGCAATAAAAAGATGTATGATGTCATCACTGATAGATGGGTTGACAAATGAGGCTCATTCGTTGGATAAGCAGAGCAAAGAACAAAAACAGAGGAAATGTTAATAACACAAGAGTCACTGACCGACCTTTACAAAAGTGTTTTTCTGCATCAAGCTCAGACAAAAATCTCATTCTGCTGTGGACTGTACCCACTGAGAGATCTTTAACGCTCTATCACAAAGTTAGACATGTGTTTTGTGCAAACTCCAGCACACACACACAAAAAAGTCAGGTATTTTAGCCCCATTTTTGTTAAAAAGGAGGTACAGACAAGTCTTCTTTCACCTTATTTATTTATTTATTTATTTATTTATTTATTTATTTATTTATTTATTTATTTATTTTAATTTAATTTAATTTTGGACAAGCAAATAAAATGAAATAAAATTAAATAATAATAAAATCAATTTAAGGGTCTACAATTCCATAGTACCATACAACCAATAAATAAAGTAAGTAAAGTTAATGAGTATTATGGTCCAAAGCTAAGCTGGATTGAGTCACTTTGTGAATCAAACATAAGAATACTTTCCTCTCTCATGTTTAACTCTAAAACATGCTTTATGACTGTGACCTATCACTAACTGTTCACTCATTGTTTTTACGTCTATCCATCACCTGTGCAGGTCTCAGGACTACAATGAACATTCAGTCTGCCATCAACAAAGAGATCTTCATCCCTCGTGATGAGCGGCTGCTGGTGGCGGTGGAGGTGCAGAGGAGGAGGAGGAAGAGGATGTCCTTCCTCCCGCCTGGAGCCAAAGCAGAATACAAAACATTCATCTGTCTATCAGGTCCACTTTCTCTCTCTTTCTCTTCATTCATGATCATCCACAGTCACAGACTGTTACTTATGAGGCTCATGTACAGACATCCCACACTGTGAAGGAAAGTAGGCATAGGCCCTGGTGTCAGTATCGGAGGCTCTGATTGGCCTGTCCCTCACCTCGTCGGGGTTCTTACAGTTTTACTTGTACTCAGACTGAGAGATATCTGACAATGTGGACTGAAGAAAGACTTCAGGAAGTAAACAGAGGGTAAAATATTTAGTAGAGAACAGAAAACAATATTTTTAAATATAAATATCTTCAATAGTCTAAAGACAGCCCACAGATGTTAAAACCAGTTAGTCCTTTTTGACTCGTTCGTTCGTACGCTGCTCTGAAACATTCATCTTTCATCCATTGCTTCTTTAACTGAAACCACCAAACTTTTAAAACGTCAGTGTGTCAGTTATGAAATTAGTTTGTTTTAGGTTCGTACCCCTTTCACTAAGGTCTAATCCATCTTAAAAAACAGACAGGTTTGATCTGACAACAATGATTTGTTTACATTTATTACTCTGAAATGTGGAGTTTATATGAAGGTAAAACTGGATGTTATACTATTCCTGCCTCCCTCAATCTAACAATCTGAGACAGGGACAGCTTTTGCTATGTAAAATATGGGTGAGCACCAGGGCGCAATCTACGTGAGGGCCCATGAGCACCCTGTGGAAAAAAACGTTAGTGGAGTAGGTGCCGGGGCGCACTTATCATGTCAACTTGCTGCTGAGAGTCATGTACGCAGGATGTGTCACTGTCAGAAGAAAAGGCAAGGGGGAGGAGGGCGGGCAATACTTAAGTTTCAGTTTCTCATCTCTCCGTGCACTAAGCCTCTCAGCTACAAGCCCGCAGAAAGACCAGAGGGACGGTCCGCCCAGGGCCGCTTCTGACCTGAGATGTCTTGCATGATCCTGTTCAACACAGACAGTGCTTTAATCAAGCAGTGGGTCTACTTTAAGACGAGGTGATTTACTGAGTTATGATGACTCACAGTCTTTGATCATTTTTAAAAGTTAGCATGTTTGAGTCATTTTACAGTATGTTTCAGAAGAGACTTTGGTGAATTATTAACCCATGAACTAATACATCCCCTCACACCGGACTGTGACCTGACATCTCATCACGCCTTACGCTCAGAGCACAGTCTTCTGTGGGTCTAGAAGTTGAACATGTTATATTATATTTGTATCCAACGTCTTCATCTAGTGACCAACAAGAGGCCACATCAGCTCCTCATTACGAAGGTGAAGCAGTTTGAAGGCTCATCTTCCTTCCAAAGCAGGTCCCAGTGGACGGTGGAGCAGCTCCGCCAGGTCAACGGCATCAACCCCAACAAGGTCAGCAGACCCCAGACTCCCGACTCCCACCCATAGAGCTTCATCAAACATTCTTATTCAGAGATCTTTACGTTATTCTATGAAATGATTTCATAAGTTTATCTATATAATCCTTTAAGTAACTGATACTTACTTTTCATGATTGTCAAAAACAGGCAAGTTTTTTGACCCCATTGTTTTTTGGAGGCTTAACAAGGGGTGAAGCCTTCGATCCCTCTTTTGAGGCATTAACAGGGGGGTCAATGTGTAGGGTCAGAGCCAGGAGAGTGGAAACAGTGCTGTGTGTGTTTAAACCATAGACTGTATAATTAATGGACGTAGTCTCTGCAAAATCACCCGTCTGTTTCTGAAACAGATTTTTGAAGCAACACAGCCAGCGCGGCCGTATTGGAAATGAGGCGGGCTTTGAGTCTCCACAGCAACAGCCATAGGGCACTTGGCAGTTACGTGAGCTGAGCTTTGCCTCTGATTGGATGAACTGGCGATCTTCTAAACTGTCAAGTTAGAAAAAAATTCACCCTGTACAGTGTGTGCCATTAGCAAAATTAGCGTTTCAGATTGGAGACATTTTTTATACCAGGCTGTAAAAATGTTCATTTTGGCTGTGAAAACAGCTTTTTTTTGGCTTGGTTTGTTTGTGACTTCTGGTACTTCTGGAACCAGCCCAGAGCGGACACTCAAACTGCAGATTTTAGCACTTTAGCATCATCTCATATTTTTAGACCAGAGGTTGCTGCTTGGTTTGTTCATGTCTTGGCATGTTTTTATATGATGCACCAAGGGTGTGTTAAGGAGTTATACTGGACACCAATATTCTGCTGTCTCAGGTTGATTTTGTAAGTCAAAGGCACAAAAACTGGGGATGGTTTCAGAAACACATCATTTTGTGGGTCAAAATAAAACCCATTCTGGCTTCAGATTGACCCAAACAATGGACTCGGAGGCATCCAGAGTTGTGTGACTCACCTCAAAACACCACCCCAAGAAAACTTGAGGTTTTTATCTCCTTTGTCTGCTGGATGACTTGGTACATCTTAAAAGCTGTAGCTGGGCATGCAAACTATAAAGCAAGCATGTCCAACATCAGGCTGTGGGACCAATCATGCAACAAAACAAAAGTATATCCAGGATGTCCCACTGAACTACATTTGGACTGTGCATATGCTGCTTGTATGAAGTCAGAATCTTACAGCTGACATCTTTAAATGAGTGAATTTACAATAATGTGAAAATGTGCTTCATGAACATCCAGAGTCCAAAAAAACAAGACTAGATGAAAGTTATGAAATGGTGTACAGCAAAAAAAAAAACAAAAACAAAAAAAAAAACATTGGTGCATAAAAATACTTCAGAATGCAGGATAAGAAATTGTTGGCACTAAAAATGTTGCTCGCAGGTCAAAACAGCCTTAAACCACCCTGAAAAACAATCCTGACAAAACCCGGATTGTGATCCTGATATTAAAAAAAATCCCGACATATTTTCTCCATATCGCCTCCTAATGGAGAACGTTTTCCTTGAGAAGAAGTAGTTACTTGATGTCAGCACAAGCAGAAAACTGACTACTTATCATCTGTTATCAAGGGATGAATGAGGGACAGATGAGGTTTGAGTTCAACAGTCTGTAATGATGACACAAGTCTGTTTGACCACACGTAGTGACTGATTTTTACAGAAATCATTGAAAGTAAAATTTAACAAATAGAGAATGTATGTTACTTTCAGGGTTAATAAATATGTCAGAAAGAGTTGCTGGTTGCTGGTCTTTGCTCATTTTCCAAAAATCAAAATGGCCTTCTTTGAGGGCTTTCACACAGGCATGGTTCTGGTTCTGGAACTGGTTCCATTCTGGATTTTCAGAATATTGGTGCTTTCTAGTGAACCAGCCTGTGGCAGAAGTAAAGAACACACCGGCTAAAGGGTGGAGTTTTTAAATGATGTATAATTTTTGTTCAACATGCGGAGCCTTCTCAGCTGTATATGTCTTTTATATCCACTCCATAAACAGCCAAGCTGATTTTCATATATGGAACGGTTGAGAGAGAGGTGTCATGTTATAATTTATTAGCACTGTGTATTATTAACTAAATGTAGTTTTTCAGCCTTTTTCCAATACAGCTGAACACAAAATCAGACAACAAATGTCTGCTTTGGAACAAAATCCTTCCATGTCTTTCTTGTTTTAGCATGTAAACAAAGACACATCAATAAAACATAAGACTGTAAATAAATAAAACCCTCTGAACCAAATTGCCATCAAACATTTGTACTCCATTTGAACCAACTTTCAGGTTCTGAACCAAGTTTCTGAACCAGAACTTGCACAGAGCCATGTTGGTGTGAAAGCCCTTTTGGAAAAAAAAAACTTTGGACACTTCTGGTTTGAAGACTATCTGAGAATTACCTTGTTTGCTGGTGATGTCCTTGTTGAGCAATGGCCAAACTTCTGGGCCTTCCTCTGTTTCCAGAGATCAGGGATGAAAGCCTCTTGTTTACTGTCAGGCAATAAAGAAGAGAGATGACATCTGAGAGAGAATTTGTAGAGATATCTGTTTGTAGAGATGAAGCTAAGTCATAGTTTGATGACCACAGATGGTTTCTGGGGTTTTGATGTTGTGGATTTTGTTCCACTTCCTCCCTCATCACACAAACTGATTTCCTTTGTACAGCTGAAGCTGGCTTATAAGACTCGTGAAGAGTAATATCAGAATTAAAATAGAAACCAGAACACTTCTGATGCCCAAGTCTTGTCCTGTGACTTGTGCTGAATCTGTGTGACCCAGGAAGAGTTTGAAAGTCCAGTGTGATGAGATTCTGAAGGTTGTAAATGAGTCACAGAGCATGAAGTTTTGAGGTGTTGATAATTATCAAGTGTGGAGCTATTGTGTTGTTTCTGGACTTCTGAAACTCCTGCCCCCTGCCATTTCAGGACAGTCCAGAGTTTGACCTGCTCTTTGATAACACAGAGGACCAATGGGTGGCCAGCTCCTCTGCAGAGAAGTGTATCTTTGTTCAGATCCTGTACCACGCCTGTCAGACCTACTGGGAGGGGAAAGCAGGGAGTCTGGGGAAGACTGGGAAACCAAGTAAGGGGAAGGGAAAACCAGGTCAGAGTACTCAGCAGGGGGCAGGAGCTGGTCCCAGTCAATCCCCACCTGGACCTGCATCCAGAACCCTGCAGGCCCGACGCAAGAGCTACGTTCCCCCCAAACAGACAGAGTTCATCAACTGCCAGTCCAAGCTCACAGGAGGTACACTCATACTTAAATTCAATAACCTAAAGAACCAACTAGTTCATCAGAGAACAGTCCAGGTTCAGATCTTTCGTTTCTGATCCTGCAGACGCCTGCACCATGAACCTGGTCATCTACCGCTGCAAAGCCTTCCTGAACCGCATGAAGACCAAGATGGTGTCAAACCAGAGTCGGTCAGGTGGAGGTAAGTCATCCATCTGTCCACTCAACATAGAAGTTTACTTCACACTGCAAGAAAGGATCATCCTGGATTAAGAGGTGTGTGATGCCGTCTGAGTGACTTTTTCCAACTTCCTCTTGAACTTCCTCTGTCAGTTCAGGTCCTCACTCTGATTTTCTGTCTTTGGGTGGTTTTCTCTTCAGTCTGTGTCTCTGTTTGTCCATTGTGTCTCGGAGCAGTAGCAGAAAGGCGTCTCTGTCAGCAGCGGGTAGATCAGAGGGCACTTTGTGTGTTTTCGGGGAGGACGGTACAATAGTGGGTCTTTAAAAGGACTCTGACAGTGAGCGGCTCCCATTGAACCCTCTGACTTGTTGTAATGATGGGAGACGTGCCAGCTGCAGCACGGCACCGAATCACAGGTCAACAAAACGTTTGCCCTTAGATGACCTGTGACCTGTGAGGGTGTCGTGATACCACAGAGAGGTGCTGCAGAGAATGAGTCTACCCTGATCAGAGGTCAGGGAGTCCTGCTGTGGATAATCTGTATCGAATGAGCAGCTTCACTGTCAAAGATAGAGATAGTTCAGTTGCTCTGAGAGAAATATCTGTTTGGCATTGAATGCAGTGAAACCTTTGCCCTCAATCTCACGTGTTTTTCCAGGATAAAACCTCTGTTTCCCATGAGTGCCATCACCTGCTGTCATGAAAAAGAAGAGATCTGGGCATCCCCGTGTTTGTGCAAAGTGTGAATAAAAAAAAAATGCAAAATGGATTTGAATGTTGTCCTGGTGGCACTGTTAGCGCTGTTACCTCACAGCAAGGAGAGCTGTTACCTCAGCTCTGGCTCAGTTCAATGGTTGGGTTACAGTCTGGTGGAGTTTGCATGATGTCCTTGTGCATTTGTGGTTTATCCCACAGTCTAAAAACACACTCATCAGGTCTAAATATCCTGAAGGCGCTTCAGCTGGGCTTTTTTTTTCTTTTTCTTTAGTTCATTTTGTTAGTTTAATCAATGAGTGCTTATACAGGCAACGAACCCAACATTGGTTGCACCAACAACACTGACTTTAATATAACAGACTAAACCTAAACTAATTCATACAGTAAGGTTGGATGTTTATGTACTGTGTGTTGTATTAATGTAGATTAAACTAAGCATATTAAACTGGATGCAAATATGAAAATTAGGTTTAACCTATAATGTTTAGACTGTTTAAAGATTACGGTCAAGATATGATGATTTTACCACCATGAAATCACATTGAGCCTGAGCCAATCAGTACGAGTTTAAGTCATCAAAATTTGTCGTTATCTTGTAGGTTCTCCTGCCTCAGCATGTGTTAGTTGTGTGATAAAAAAGCTTCGAGCTCACAGATGGTTCATTTATTTGTTGCATGTGGAGTCAGAATATTTCTGTGTGAACCTGATGGTAGGCTGGTCCATGTATGTTTTGGTTGTTGGATTTTCCATTCTGAAAAAGCTATGAAAAAAAAAAGCGGTTATTTGATTTTCTTTTAAAATTCAAAAACTGAAATTGAAATTCAAGGTATATTTCTTCGTCAGGATCAAGAAGGGATAAACAAAACTTTGTTTTTCTGTTTTTTGAAGCAAAATATATGTGCTCTTACTTTGAAAAGGGCAACTTCCCATCGCACAATAAGAAAACAAACAAAATACAAAAAAGCCCAATAGTTTTTTTTTCTGTGGTCTTATTTATTTATTTATTTATTTATTTATTTATTTATTTATTTATTTGTTTTTGTTTATTTATTAATTTATTTTTACAAACGGAAAATGAAAATCAACCAGTTTATAAAGTTTTGTTCACCTCTTCTTGACCCTGATAAAGAAAATGACTTGAATTTCAATTTTAATTCTTTAATTTTTAAATGAAAATCAAATAACCACTCTTTTTTTGTCTTTTGACTTTTTTAATGTGCTTTTTCTGAACAGAAAATCCAATAACCAAAACACACATGGACTGAAGTTGCAGGACTTTTTGTATTGAACGCTTTGTCAAACTTATAGATAACAGGTCACATGTATCCTATTGCTGTTGTAACTCAGTCATTTGCACTGATTTGATTCATCATAAATTGTAAACAGTTAAAGATATTTTATTGTTGTCTTTTTTTCTGTCAACAGAAAAACAAATGTCCTTACAAATATTTTCTTCAGGTGTCAGGAATTGATAAACGCCAAGATGACCTATTTATAGTGTGCAGCCTCACCACTAGATGTCACTAACGCCCACAGAACTGGGGATGGTTCACAGAATAAAGCTGACAGACTCTGGAGAACAAATGTCACTGTTTAGTGTCTGTATCTTTTGTGAGATGCCTCCTCTTGGCCTCCTCAAAAGCCCTTTAGCCTCTTGAGGGGGTGTCAAATATTTCCAGGTGACGTGTTCCAGTTAAAATGAAATGTGTCTGCATTGCTGATGCAGTTTTGCAGCTTTCAGCTGAGGTCAGATTGATGGGGGCATTCTAAAATGATCACACAAGACTATTTCAGTTTCTTATTTTGCAGTTTAAAATCTTTTTATTCAGCCCACATTCATGGATTCAATAATAAACTGGTTTTTGGAAGAGGTTTTGAGTCCATGTGGTGATTTCCACTACAGAGTCTGTCTTTTTTATGCAGTTTTCCCTGATGGCCTGAAGGTCACAGTCATACGCTAATGGTTCCTGTTAGCCTCCCTTTTTTTGTTTAGAGGTTTCTCTAAATTCTCTTCAGCTTGGACAGACATTGTGTATTATAGAAAATAAACCACTCAACTTCTTGAGGCTGAGCAGGATTTATCTTTTTTTTTTTCTTTTTACCCTGCATCCAGACTTTTGGGGAATTTTTTGTACTTTTTCTGTGTTTTTTTTTTTTTTTTACCCACAATGCTGTGTATTTTTCTGTGTGTACTAATAGGTGCTTCAGGAAGCACTATGGCTAATGTAGTTCAGAGGATGAACGTGGCTTTGGGAGAGAGAGGAGACAGACTGAGTCGAGCTGAAGATAAAACGGTGGATCTGATGCAGCGAGCTCAGCAGTTTGCTGACACTGCACATAAGGTGACCACTAACACCTGATCTGTTTTATTATTTTATATTATACATCCACTTAATAAAAGGCTTGTTCCCCCCCTGCAGCTTGCTCTGAAGTATTCAAAGTAAAAGATGAAACTCAGGATCCTGAGATGTGATCGCTGTCAGGTCTGATCCAGTCTGGACCCACAGATCCAACCTCCTGAAGAACCAGAAGAAGACTGTGAGGATTCAGACTGACACTAAAAGCTAAACTCTCTAATGTTTGCCCTGATGGAGACACGTCTGTCCCTCAGATTCTCCTTTAGGAGAGACGGAAAGCTGGACACATTTATTAAGGATGCAGCTTTTAAACTTTTTCTAAGGTCACTTTTAAACACTTTAATTTAATAATTTCTCAGCTTTACAGCGTAGACTTTCTGTCACATGAACTGAAGTTTCATTGAGCATTTATCACCTTAACTGGTCTGAGATCTGTGTGAGAGGTTATTATTCTTGGAGTGAAATGTTGGATTCACTAAATGTGTGATTTGATGAGTCTCTGTTTGTTTAAATGTCTTGTTTGTGCTGTATACTCAGCTTGTCTCCTGTCCATCGTGTTGTGACTCCTGTCTTTCTGTCCGTCTCTTCTGTATTCGTCTCGTCTCCGTCTCTGTCTCTCCTGATCAGCACCCCTGAACCCTCAGACGGTTGTTCTCTGAGATGTTTCTTCAGATGGTGAAGCTGATCTGTGTTAAGTCTGTCTCACAGAAGCAGCCTTTTATCAGTTTGTCTGCAAACATGAAGAGTTTCACTCTTTAATCCAGTTTGAACTTTTTCCTCCATCAGTGAATTAACTGTTACTAAAACTTGAAAGTCTGTGTTTGGCTGCAGGTCGCTGTTTGTAACACAGTGACAAAAACTCAGCCCGTCTGTGAAACATTAAATACATCTCATCTGGATGTGGATCTGTGCAGTTTTTTCAACACTGTTAGGACTTGCACCAGCAGAGGAAGCTCACAAACAGGATGAACAAGGAAGAAGTGCTGTGGGCCCTGCTTCACCCCAAAAATGTGTTGATGCAGACAGTGTTCTTTTTCAAATGGTGCACAGAACACCTCTACGCATAGTGTTGGGCACCAAAATTAATAGACAGCAATGACAAATTGTTCACTGTTGCTAAGGTGATCAGCACCATGAACACTCACATACATTTCTGCTTCAATTTCACCTCAATTTCAACTTTTGAATCAAGAAACGCCAACAAAACAATAGACAACTTGCTTAGCAACTTTCCATGAATTTTCTTTGAATGTCTGTTTTTCACACTGATCGTTGGTCATGGTAACACCCCCCCCCCCCCCCCCCCCCAGCCCCTGACATAGTTGGTACTTCACTCTGGCCAGCCAAGAGTTGGTTCTTGTTAAGCACCTGTTCGTAGCACCTGGAGCAAGTGCTTTGTTGGTGGAAACAGAAAGAACTGGTGCTTACTCACTGGCCTTGAACTAGCACCAAACGAGCACTGATGGAAACGAGGACTCTGTGACATACTGTTAGTTCTGGCTGAGGCTCTGGGTTCATTGTTATTACAAATCCATAAGACCAATCAGCTCTGAATTATCTGTGAATTAAAACTTCCCTTTGTTTTTCGACAGAGAACTGATCTCATTGTGTTTAAGTGTGTTTGCATGTCAAAATATTGCCATGGAGTAGGGAGTCAAGCCACACTGGTATTTTTTCTTTTCTTTTTTTTTTTTAAATCAATGCAAGCCCCCCCCCCCCCCCCCCCCCCCCCACACACACACACACACACACACACACACACCTCAGCACCCCCTGCTGACAATATGTTCCCACGGCTAAGCCTTGAAAGCATCTTCAGGACTCTTTTCATGAGCCTCTTTTTCTCTCAGTCTAATTATTACTCTATTTCCTGTGTTTGAGTGCTCTGAAATCTGTTTTTGAAAACAACTTTTCTT
The DNA here is from genome assembly GCA_030710495.1 of Labroides dimidiatus. Taxonomy (NCBI): domain Eukaryota; kingdom Metazoa; phylum Chordata; class Actinopteri; order Labriformes; family Labridae; genus Labroides; species Labroides dimidiatus. The sequence continues at coordinate 23,472,579 of CM061158.1, forward strand.
TGTACTCCTGACAACACTGTGAAAATTTCACGGCAAAATAACAGTAAAATTCTGGCAGTGGGTATGCCAGTAATTTTACAGTGCATGTACTGTAGTTCATTTTTACAGTATAATACTGTATATTAGATTAAGATATATGAATGTAAAATAATGATAAAATACTGGCATTACTGCTGCCAGTACTTTGCCATGGATTTATTGGGGGCTCGGCTTTGCATGAGCCACGAGGAGTTGAGACAGACCCAGGTAGATGACCCAATGATCATCTACCTGTCAGCTTGCATCTGAAATACTCATAGAAAAGTTGACTTGTTCCCCAGTCCTTGGCTTTGCTGATCCAAGCTACCATGCATCCTCCACACCGATGCCAGCACCACTGGAATTGGGGCGACTCTATATCAAGAACAAGAGAGTTGGCTGAGAATAATCGCTTACGCCAACTGGGGCTTGTCACCAAGCAAAACGAGGTATCCTGCTCACAATTGTGACAGAGAAACTGCATGACTTCCTGTATGGGACCAACTTTGTTGTGTTGACAGACAACAATCTGCTCACCTACTTATTAACATCAACAAAGTTAGACGCTGCCAGCCACAGGTGGCTTGCTGCCCTGTCCACCTACACCTTTGCTGAAGGCCTGTCCCGCCACCCTCACAGCCAACTTACCAGAGGTGTCAAGTAACAAAGTACAAATACTTTGTTACCTCACTTAAGTAGAAATTTTGGGCATTTTTACTTCACTGGAGTAATTATCTTTTAGACGACTTTTTACTTCTACTCATTACATTTTTAAAATAGCCTTGTTACTCCTATTTCATTTCGGCTTGTTTTCATTACAGCTTGTCGTCCTTAAACACACACACACACACACACACACACACACACACACACACACACACACACACACACACACACACACACACACACACACACACACACACACACACACACACACACACACACAACTCCAAAAGTCTATCAAATCCATCAGGACAGAGATTGTGATTGTGGCTGGATGAGAATTATAAACATAACAGTATTCTGACACCCTATTGGTCTGTATGTGTTCATCACACCTACACATGACAAAAATCACATCACATTCCAACAAGGAAATAACAGACACATGTGGCCTAGTATGACGATGTCTGTGGGAGAGACTCAAGAGAACTCGGTCATTATAGCAACTCAACCATTGTTTAAACATGTAACGGTTTGTGCAGGTCAGTTTTTTGTTGCTTCATCTCCTGTTTCTCAGCACCCCTGAATGCAACATGCTAACAGCACATCCCCTAAAGAACGGCAGGGAGAGACACATGCTCAGAAAAGTCTGTAGCTAAGCAGACTGCTGGAGTCCATCAGACACAACTGCACTGACTTCCAAAGCCAACATAAAAATTAAAGAGCTAAAACAGTCTTATCAGAGTATAGTTATGCAGAGTATTTATCAAATCTTATCAGACCTTATCTACAACAGCAACGCTCTCTGAACCCAAAGGAAAACACCACAATACAGGAAATAAGATCTGTTTTTCAAAAATCACAACACCAACATCACCAACTCCCAACTACAGAAAATAGACCAAAATAATAAGAACAAATATTACGATCAGTGGAAGTTGGAAACTCAATCAATCAACAAATTACAATTTTATCAGTTATTAAACAGAGAATTTTATTAGTAGATTATTTAACAGTAAGTGAAGATCCCTTAAAGAAACAGGCACTCACTAAATACAGACTCTCTGATCATAAACTGGATGTTGAAACAGGTTGATTCAGAAATCAGTGGTTGGAGAGGTCTTAGAGATTCTGTAGGCTCCGTCACACAGGACAGGTAGAAACTGAGATCCATTTCCTCTTCGCCTGTCCAAATTATACAAATATTAGAGACATGTTTTTCCCAAAATTTACAAATTTAATCCCTGAATTTCTTAATCTCCCAAAAGAGGAACAGATCCAAAAGATTATGGGGGAAGCTCTGCTGTTTGATTGTCAGCCAAATATGTGACAGCTTGTCGCAGAGTGAGACAGGCTTCTGTTCAAGATGATCAATAAGGTATTGTTAAGTGAAGAAGAAAAAGCTATATCCATCTAAATATAGATCATGGTTTGGTTTATTATTGCTGTTTAAAGTAGTTTTGTTTGATTTATGTTATTTTTGAATTATTTTTATTGTTGCTTTTTGTTGTTTTCTTAATTATTTTTTCTCTGTGTCGTGTACATGTTTATATCAGCCGTGCATACGGAGCAGAGCACAGTTGTGAACATGCGAGCATGTAGAGACAAAAATGAGGTACAGTCCTGCCTAAATAAGATGAATAACATGAGGCTGTTTAGTTTGTTAAATAAAGGGTAAGATACAGACCTGATCTATATGAAAGGTATGAATTATTTTGTTGTCTGGTGCTGTATAGAAATAAAATGAACTTGACCATCAAAGGGGGCCCTTCTAATATACTGGTAGGGAAAACACAGCAGCTGGTGGATAAAACATGTAGTAAGGGTAGGTATGATGATCCTGTCTGTGAATGAGAGTACTCCTTGTAAAGAGGTAAAAGGTTTGACTTCCAACTAGCAGCCAAATACAGTTGAAAATAAATTTATTCAGACTATCTTAATAAAAATGATACTTTTTAGTCATGCCAGCAGATGCTTGTGGTCCTAAGACAATCTTAAGTGCCATTATTCTGCTCTGCTCAACATAAGCACAGACCAGTGAAACTGCTCCTTAATGGTTTGTTTTTTCTCCCTTAAATTACTTTTATTTTTATATTTTAAGTAGTTTTGAAACCAGAACTTTTACACTTTTACTTGAATAAAAATCTTTTGTTAATACTTGAACTTCTTAAGAAGTCTTTTTTTTTCACTCAAAGGGAAAGTTGACTATTACACAACAAATATAGAACTCCACAGAACTGCAGTGCACACAGTTATGTGGAAAAAGACCCGCAAATAGAGCACAGTTTCCTGTTTCAGTGCCACGCAGTCTGAAGCACTCAGTGGTGTCAGCAGAGCAGACTTGGTAAAAATGGAATAAAATGCTTTAAGTGTGTTCTAAACCAGTGCATCATCACCTGGATTAAAAAAACTGTTTTGTTTTTGTGAATTTATTATAAACCATTTGAAATTTCATCAGAAGTGGGTCCACTTCCTTTCTACAGGAACACAGAAAGGACAAACAAGTGGGGCCTTAACTTTTGTATGTTTAGTAGTCGCCCCTTCAAAATGCTCAGGTTAGAATAAAATAGAACACCTTTATTGTTGCTGCTTGTTCACATACAACAAAATTAGCTTACAAAAAAAAGAGCCGTTCCATTCACTCCACTCCAATCATTTTCCAACTCAAGTGAAAAACAAACTTTTTTGTGCCAACTCTGATGGGTATGTAGAACTGTTCATAACTCCATCCACATTGACCAAGGCTCAGGTTGCAGCTGAAGACAAACAGCCTCAAAGCATCATGCCGTTCACCACCACCATGCTTCACTGTGGGTGTGCTGTTCTCTTTCTGATTTGCAGTGTTGTTCTTTTTTGGAATTGTGACCAAAAAGTTTAATCTGGTTTCTTCAGATTAGAACACAATTTCCCTCAGGCTTTTGGGAGACTCCAAATATGTTTATAAAATGTAGCCGGGCTAGGAGGTTTTTCTTTGTAAGAAAAGGCTTCTTTCCATCTTGTCACCTTACCCCATAGCCCAGACACATGAAGAATGCAGAAGATTGTTGTCACATGTACTACACAGCCAGTACTTGCTTCCAGAAATATCTGCAGCTCCTCCTTTGATGTTGCTGTTGGCCTCTTGGTAGTCTCCCTGAACATTTTTTTCTTGTCTTTTCATTCATTTTGGAGGGACGTTCACTTCTTGGTAATGTAGTTACTGTTGTCATGCCACATTTTCTCCATATGGTGATGACTATCTTTCGACTGGATTGATCTGTCAGCAGTCAAGTGGAATTAGCCATGCCATGGGCACTAACACACCCCCATACCATCACAGATGCTGGCTTTTACACTTTGCGCTGATAACAATCCAGATTGTCCTTTTCCTCTTTGGCCTGGAGGACACCACGTCCATGATTTCCAAAAACAATTTGAAATGTGGACTCGTCAGACCACAGCACACTTTTCCACTTTGTATCAGTCCATCTCAGATGAGCTCGGGTCCAGAGAAGCCGGCGGTGTTTCTGGGTGTTGTTGATATATGTCTTTGTCTTTGCATGGTAGAGTTTGAACTTGCACTTGTAGATGTAGTGATGAACTGTGTTAACTGACAATGGTTTTCTGAAGTGTTCCTGAGCCCACGTGGTAATATCCTTTACACAATGATGTTGGTTTTTAATGCAGTGCTGCCTGAGGGGTCAAAGGTCACGGGCACTCAATGTTGGTTTTCAGCCTTGCTGCTTATGTGCAGAGATTTCTCCAGATTCTCTGAACCTTTTGATGATATTATGGACTGTAGATGATCAAATCCATCAGTTCTTTGGAACTGCACATTGAGAAACATTTTTCTTAAACTGTTGGACTATTTGCTCACGCAATTGTTCACAAAGTGGTTAATCTCACTCCATCCTTGCTTGTGAACGACTGAGCTTTTCAGGGATGCTCCTTTTATACCTAATCATGACACTCACCTGTTTCCAGTGAACCTGTTCACCTGAACACCGGAATGTTCCAAACAGATGTTTTTGAGCATCCCTCAATTTTCTTTCTTTCGTTGCCCCTGTCCCAAGTTTATTGAAATATGTTGCAGACATCATACTCAAGTGAGTGAATATTTGAAAAAACAATGAACAAAACAAACATGAAAAAAAACAACAAAAAAACAATAATCAAACAATCATGCTTGAGTACAGCATGGTTTGGATGGCTAGTGTGGCTGTGCCCATAGGGCAAGAGGTGGGGTACACCTTGGACTGGTCTCCAGTCAATCACAGGGCTGACACACAGAGACAGAGAACCTTTCATGCTCGCACTCACACCTATGGGCAATTTAGAATCACCAGTGAACCTGGAGAGCATGTTTTTGGACTGTGGAAGGAAGCCGGAGTATCCAGAGAGAACCCACACATGCATGGTGAAAAACATGCAAACGGCACACGGAAAGGGCACTGGGCCAACCTGGGGTTCAATCTTGTGACTTTCTTACTTTGAGGCTGCAGCCCTAACCGTTGCACCACCTTGCAGCCCTGCATAAGTTTATTATATTTACAGACATGAGGTTGTCTAACTCATGCTAAAGTTAGTCTACTTCAAAACAATATTAACCTAACTTCCTTGTAAGCTAGCATAACATATCTGATATCAATACTTAATGCATTCAAATGAGCCCACTAGGAAAGTGCCTGTCCATCTTTATGGGATAGAAAACAGACTGAGGGAAGTTTAAATCCATAGACAGTTACTAGACAAGTAGTGGCCCGCACAGGGGGGGCAAGCATCTGTTTACATTTGGAGCACAGCTGTCTGTCAGCAGGGTGCCACAGAACAGACCATGAGCCTTGATCAATTAGTGTTGATGGGCGATTGATAGGTTAAAAAATGAATAAACAATAGGCTATTAGTTTGATTCAAATGGCTGTCTCCACGTAAAAACGCATCATGGACAAAAATAGATTCAACAAGTAACATAAGAACGCGAGGTGTTTTTAGAGTTTTATTTTACCTCATGAGGTTAGGTTAAAACACATTTACCTCTTGCTGTTATTTGACAAGTCACTTGTCTTCACATAATCTTGTTAAAGAGTAAACAGTCTGAAAGTCAATATTGTATAGTTACTTTTGGAGAAATTGTAAAGCTGCTCAAAATGTGTGTGAGGGTGTGAGACAAGATAAGCTCAGTGTGGCATCTGAGTGTTATTTCTAAGCAATCATTTATAGCAGTTTCAACCGAAAGGACTTTAACAACAATTATCCTTTTGTTTGTTGACAAGACTCTTATATTCATCATCTTTGCTTCATTGCTTGTTGGGTTAAGTCAGCGTAGCAGATAGAAAAGAAAAAGATGTTAGAGAGTATTTAAGTTTTGTTTCACTCTCTACTAGATGGTTTATTAGTTTTCTTATGGTGTAAGTTTGGAAAAATAATAACATTTTGTATTTATTTATGTATATTTATGTATATTTATGGTATTTTGAGTTCAGGTTCACATAAAGGCCTCTGGTGGTTGTCAATTTTCTACTCCAAACTGACAGCATGGATACGATGTTTAGGTTAAAATGTGTTTTATGAGTCTAAAATAAAAAAAAAAATGATATGAAAATACTGAAATATTACATTCACTCTTGTAATTGTTTATTTACAATTTTTTGGGCTGTAAAAGCAACTTATAGTTATTTGTGCCTTTTAATGGGTCATTGGGTATAGCAGGTGTGGTTGCAGCATTTTTTGCAGGGTTGGCTGTGGTGATGGGGCCCACTATCTATTCAAGGGGCCAAAAATTCCTGGTAACACCCCTGTGTGTGTGTGTGTGTGTGTGTGTGTGTGTGTGTGTGTGTGTGTGTGTGTGTGTGTGTGTGTGTGTGTGTGTGTACGTGTGTGTGTGTGAAACCAGTTGTAAAGACCCGTCCATCGGGGTCCACTTCAGTCGTCTGAGTCCAGAACGATGAACAGAGCTCTGTTTTCTCCTGCAGGTAAGAAAGTTTCATGTTGTATATTTGCATAATTCATCAGAAGAATAGAATATTAACACATTAAAGGAGGGGGATTGTCGGATTATTAAATATTTTATTTAATATTTTATTTTATTAAATATTCTATTTAATAATAGTTTTCATATCAGAATACACGGCTGTCTGACCACAGAGTTCCCCCATCTTTCTGTCAAAGCTGATCTAAAAGAATGTATACACAAAGGCTGAATCGTCGTTTAAACCTGCCTTCTTTCTCTCGTCTCCAAAGTCTGTCAGCTGAGAGTGTGTTTGAACTGAAGACCGGCCCGTCCTCAGCTGACGATGATTAGAAGAAGCAGACTGTGAGTCTCTAACATAAGAGCAAGGTAAGTGAAGTTATTCTTTACACAGCTGAAAGGGGCTTGATGCGGGATGAGGAACACATTATTTCCCACATTCTTCACAATAAAGGTCCTCACTTATGCCTTATAAAGGCACTCCAATAGAGTGCCTTTATTATGAAACAGCCACTTTGGGAAATGGGGTGTTAACAGTAGAAGATACTTGACAGCAAAACTGTAAATTAAATCGAGGTGTGTGCTACATGTCACCATGCATTTGGAAGTGCGATCACAAGATGATGAAGGTTTCATTGCTGGATCATATATCAGGTAGCTTTAACAGCAGTTTGTGTGTCTGCAAATATGTGCTGTAATAACACTGATAAAATGTAAATATTTACCCCTTTACAGACACATTCACATGAAGAAAACCTAAGCACGGTTCCTTGTAGCTGGCTGACTGATCTGAGATCTCCAAGATACTTAGATTTCTAAGTATTTTTTTAAGTCACCAAGGCATTATTTATTTGCAACAGCTGATCGGGCCATACATCGCCAATACTACCTGGCGCAGCCACGCACTTACTGAAGCTCAACCTTCATGTGTAGGATTGAATTTTTTTTCTGATCGAAACTTTTTTATTTAGTGTTGTGGATGCAGCAAATATCAGCAAAGCCAGTTTGCCGTTCAGTACTTTAAGTGTGAATTGTGCTGACAACTTTCATAAATGTCCTCATTACATTCCCTGGCCATGTCAGAGTGAACTTTATAAAGGAAGGCTTTTAGTGAATACCATAACCAAGTTAAACTAATTATGACTCTGAAAAGAAAACAAACCTATTCCCATAATATGATAAAATTACATTTTCATGCAGTTTCCCAACGTTATCAGTCCATCAGCTTTGCTGATGTTCTTTGCATCCCCACCTTATAAAAATGTGCCGATCACATCAAACCTCAAAGTTTGTGTGACAGTAAGTGCAAGGCTGCATCTGGTAGTACTGGCTATAAATGACCTGATCAACTGTTGCAAATCAATAATGCCTTGGTGACTGAAACGGTAACGCTTGTACAAAAAAATAATCAGAAATGAAATGATCTTGGTGATCTGGGGTCAGTCTTTCCCTATGAAATGAGGCACTGATTATTATTGTTCATAAATCGAGTGGATCTCTCAGTCTCAAGGGAGCTTTCTTTTTTTTGTTTTGTTTTGTGTTGTTTTGTGGGGGAGGTGGTCTTTAGATCTGAGTTCCTGAAAAAAATCTGCACTTGAGAAAATTAGCTCACTCATGATAGAAAGTAATTCATCGAGGTCATTAGGCTGGGAGGTCACAGCAAATACTCATATTTAGATGAATAGCCCAGGCTATAGCTTTGTACTGTAATGCAGAACTATACATATTTCTTACTTTTACATATAACTTGTTCGCAGTCCCAGCCATGCTGCTTGTCTCTCCTTCGCTGCAGCTGAGGTGTTGCAGTTAAAATATTTCTGTATTTTACTCTTTCCTTATTATTTTCCATGAATTATGACCATGATTATGACAGAGGACAGATCCAATTATCCTGATCCTTCATTTCTGGATCCAATTAACAAGACAAATTCAGCACGATTCAGCCGTGGAGGAACAAACTTAGCCAGCCTTTAATCATCCCATTAATTCAGTCTGGCTAAAAGGACATTAGCTTGGATTTTTTTTTTAACCACGTACAAGGTGCTCTGTTTATTCTGTGTCCTGTTGAGGAGCACACAGATCACTTGAAAAGCGTCATTACTTCCAGTTACATTGTGAACTCTGAATCCTGTCGCTATAACTTAGTTAATGATTTCTCAGGAATATTGTATATATACCGCTCTACCAAAGTGGTCAAATTTATAATTTAAAATTTGTGTAAATTAATGTCTTATTTGAGGAAAACTTTTACCATATTCATGTTGCATCAGATCTAGGGGGCACATCTGTAGTAAAAGAACAGTCAACTAACAGTAACATTATACTTTCTAACTTTTCCCAAATGTCTTTTTTCTCCTAAAATTTGTCACTACTGAAACACAAAATTGCATTTGAATAAAAATAATTATATCAACCTATTGATATTTTTAGTGTTGCCCTCTGTACAACGTTTTTTTATACATTAATATTAATGGTTTCTGTGTCAAAATCCATTTAAATGAATTTTTAACAGAATTTATTTTTTCCTAAATGCATCTAAATTTAAATGCTATCTTTCCTTGTAAAATGTATACGTTTATCAAATTGACTGTAAGTTATCAGTGCTTAAAGTACACATACACTATAAACCAATCATTATCATCAGACGTTGAAAAACGATTCAACCATTGCCTGAATATCTGTTATATGTGAGCCATGGTCTGTCTAGTAGTCTCATAGTTACTATGCCCTGTATACTGTTGTTGTAAAATTTATTTTTGTAATGTTAAAGATGAAAAAACTAAACAAGCGCTGAGTGCTTGTATTTCTTGAACTTCATTACTTGCAAGGGAGAGTCTCACATCTACAATCTTCACAGACAGTTGAGAGATTCTCAGGGAGCGCTTAGTGCTTTCCCTGTTGAAGCATTTCTGACACCACAGTTCTGAGCAAACATCACTACATTGGACATTTGACATCTGCGGCATTTTCTTTCATAAAAAAACATTGGCCACAAAATATCTGCAATACTGACACATATACGTTTCTTCAGCTATACCCATTTAAGGTCATAACAGACACTTCTTCACTTCCTTAAAGCAGCTCTCTTTGTGGCTAGCTGCACAACTTTTGACCAATGCAGGATGTTCAGCAGTATTTTCGCTTAAGCAAGCTATAGTACGATGTGCAAAGGTCGCATAAAGAAATTTTCTGTATTTCTTTTTTTTTTTCTTCATTGTAAACCATGGCCTGTATATCTGCTATATGGGGGCTATGGTCTGTGCCATTGGTACAAATTCCTACAAATCTCTCTTATGGTCTGTATAGCTGTTATATGGGGTCCACGGTCCTTTAGAAGTCTATTGCTGACTGCTATCTGCTTGACTTTTTGGCATTTTGGTGTTTTATCTCTTTAATATAAAACAACATAAAATCTTAATCAGAATATATGTATGACATACTATGTATTGTATTATGTAAGACACACTTTAATCTGAAATAAACGTCATATATTGTCACTACCGAAACCCTCATGTCACAACTGAAACCTTCTCATATGTTTTGGTAATGATATTTTATGCTAGCTGTTAGCATAACTCAGCAATGTTCGGCACAATGTGACTACCAAACACTTTTACACTTGTACAGAGATAGATATTTAGCATTTAAATCAAAAGTTCATATTTAATTGCAGACATTATGTTTCGATAGGGGCGCTCATTAAAACGCACACATGTTGTCATGTCTTCGCATTTATCCAATTCTGGCTCTTTGTGTGTTCCTGTGTTCCATTAAGTTATGTCAGGTTATAAAATAGAGAGCAGCTGTGAAATGCTTAATTGGTAAACAGTTACTGGTTACAGTGCAGAACGAATTGTATTTTTAGTTTAAGCACTGATTGTTGAGATGCTGCAGCAGGTGCAATAATTTTTCTATCTTGTATTTTTTTCTGTCTGAATTGAGTCTTAAGGATCATCTGCTTTTTTAGTGGTATATTTAAAAATAACCTTGATATCAGTGCTGAAACAGTTTATTTGTTTTTGATTATGAGTGAAATGACAGAACATGTTCAGCACCACAGACAGTGCCAATGTTTTTTTCCCCTCCTTAAAGGAGATTGAGATGTAAAAAATGAGTTTTTGAGAATGAAATAGTTAAAAGTATAGAACTTAATGTTTCGTTATTCCAGTGATTATCAATTATTGTGGTAAGTTATTCTTCTCCTGGATACCAGACAAACACTTCAATAAAGAGAAAGCGTTGTTTTCTGTTTACTCTAGGCCTTTTTTCTTTCTTTCGCTCTTTTTTTTTCACAGACAATCATTCACAGCACCACTATGTGTTTTCAACGCCATGTGTTTCAACAATTTAGAAACAATAAAGGAAAATTTGCTTTACTGTGGCATAGTTTTGCAAAATTTCTATGGGTAATTGTAGATGTTGTATGTGTTGGTCCAGCCGTGCTCTTGTTAGCTGTAGCCTTCACTGATTAAAACTTTTCTTTCTTTGTTTTACTGAAAGGTAGCACCCGAATTTTTGTTTGTGAGCTTTTTTTTTTTTGTATTTGATATACAAGTAATAAAAGGAAGCTGTTTCACAATATGATTATTATTCTACTTAAATACATTAACCTCTGACCTCTCTCAGACTCCTTTGTGACTTATGCGATACGGAACTGCAGTTGTCCTCTCGACATAAGATTGCACTTTGATATATTTTAAAGGCTACATCGTATCTTCATATCTGTTGAAGAGAATGTTTTAAGTTATTAATCAGGCTGCGTCAGGTCGTCTAAGGAGTTCTAGTGTTAACTTAATAAACAATAACCTACATAATGTGAGATGCTGCCCACAGCACCCCCTGCTGTTAATATGTTCCTGCACCTATGGCCAGTCAAAAGTTTATGACAACAACAAACTCAAAAACAAACATTGCAATTGTAGAGGAAGTATTGCTAATGTACCTGAATACGGAGCAGCAAGTTCCTCACCAGCTTGCAAAGTTTGTCTTCAAATAGTTCTGCCATCATTACTGCTTCGTGTCTCACATGTATCAGGTAGTAAGAGCAACACTGCCCCCATTGTTTCCGGTGGTACTGCTCCTTTTTGTCCATATCTGTAAGCGTCATTGAAATGTGCAGAAATATGGATGAGATAGAGCATGGACAGAAGGCTCCGTCCATATTTGGATCTGTATTTCACTCTGAGCATAAATGAAACTAATGAGGAGGAGGATGAGGAGAGGAAAGCCAAGGAGTGTAATCTCTGATGAGATCTGAGCCACTTTGGTTGACCATATGCATTTATGTATTTATGTAATTATTTATGTACGTATGTTTTTATTTTGCAACTACATACAGTTTATGCCTCTGTTGATTTGTATGTGGACCACTGTAAGTGCAACTTTTTGGTTAGGATTGTGTACATTGGTTTTGTAGGAAAAATAAAATATACTTGTGTGTTCTATTCTAAAATATTTTACAACACCTCAGTATGTACAGTCTGTAGTAAGTGTAACACTGAGCAAAAATAAAAAGTCTAAGTCATCATAAAGAATGGAGAAAGAGTCTATTCATGTGGTTTTTGTTTGTCATTTGAAAGCTAAAAAACTATTTGAAGGTGAAATAACATTGTTTTGAACATAAAGCTTCATTTGCAGGAGAACTGGGGGATTTTAGCCCATTGTTTTTTTTTTGTGCATATAGTTCTGAGAGTATGAGGCATGCTTTCAGAAGATGTGTGTAAACAATTGAGAAAAACTGTAACAATGCATCTGGTCTGACTAAGTAGTTATACGACAGATTCATTTTTCTAATGGTTATTTTGTTTATTATTATTATCTTTCAGAAACACAAGTTACCCAGAATAATCTACCAAATCCATCTGAAAAAAATGGGGAATGTACCATCAGAGAGTAACATGGGCGACAGCCTGAGATGTTACAAATGTAACTGTGTCCTGCCTCCGTGTACAACCTTTGACAACCTTTCTCAAACTACTATTCATGGAATGGATGTGTACGTATTCAACGGAGGAGAATACTTCAGAGAAGTAGGCCGACATAACATGTACCAATGTGCACATTGTTTCTACCAGCCAATCAGAGATCAAGAGAACATGAGGAGACAAGCAGAGGAGAGGAGGAGACAAGAGGAGGAGAGGAGGAGACAAGAAGAGCAGAGGAGACAAGAAGAGCAGAGGAGACAAGAAGAGCAGAGGAGACAAGAAGAGCAGAGGAAAAGACAAGAAGAGCAGAGGAGACAAGAAGAGCAGAGGAGACAAGAAGAGCAGAGGAGACAAGAAGAGCAGAGGAAAAGACAAGAAGAGCAGAGGAAAAGACAAGAAGAGCAGAGGAGACAAGAAGAGCAGAGGAGACAAGAAGAGCAGAGGAGACAAGAACACCAAAGGAGGAGACAAGAAGAGCAGAGGAGGAGACAAGAAGAGCAGAGGAGGAGACAAGAGGAGCAGAGGAGGAGACAAGAAGAGCAGAGGAGACAAGAAGAGCAGAGGAGACAAGAAGAGCAGAGGAGACAAGAAGAGCAGAGGAGGAGACAAGAAGAGCAGAGGAGACAAGAAGAGCAGAGGAGACAAGAAGAGCAGAGGAAAAGACAAGAAGAGCTGAGGAAAAGACAAGAAGAGCAGAGGAGGAGACAAGAAGAGCAGAGGAGGAGACAAGAAGAGCAGAGGAGACAAGAAGAGCAGAGGAGACAAGAAGAGCAGAGGAAAAGACAAGAAGAGCTGAGGAAAAGACAAGAAGAGCAGAGGAGACAAGAAGAGCAGAGGAGGAGACAAGAAGAGCAGAGGAGGAGACAAGAAGAGCAGAGGAGACAAGAAGAGCAGAGGAGGAGACAAGAAGAGCAGAGGAGACAAGAAGAGCAGAGGAGGAGACAAGAAGAGCAGAGGAGAAGAGAGGCTGAAGAAAAGAGGAGGGGAGAAGAACTGAATCAAAGATTACTGGACTCACTACGTGCAGCTGAAGAGCAGAGGGAGGAACAGTTAAGCAGCACCATCTCAGAAGAACTCCAGTCAAAGAGAGAGGTTCTGAAAACTAATCTAGATGAATTTGAGGTGAATGATGATCTAAGCAGCAGCAACGACGAGCTTCTAGGAATCCTCTCCTCAAGATGCAACATCACAGTACAGAATCTGAGCCTCAGTGAGCTGACAGCTGAGGATCTGAGGAGCATCCTGTCTGTCATGGACACACTTCTGTTTGATGAATGGATTCATGCCCCCCCCCTCCCTCAGCACTCTGCAGCACACCCAAGTGTTCCTCACAGAGCTGTGTGCACTGTCTGTGGAGTTATCTGAGGCAGTCTCACTACAGAACATCTCCATACATGTGCAGCAGCTGGTCGACTCCATCAGCCAATCAGCTTCCAATGTGTTTGAGAATTTCCTGCTGAGCCAGGCCCTGTACCTGACCCTGATGCACTTTTTCACAGAGTATGGTGATTCTGATGTTGATGCAGTGCTCATAGCCAAACAGTGGGCTGACGAGGAGCTCTCTACTGATCAAGTCTTCATCATTGAGTTTCTGGGCTCCCTCATATCATCACTGCAAAATGCAGTGGAAAGAGCCTCTGTGTTCATTTTAAAGATAGAAATCGAGAGCCTGAAGCTTCTCTTATCCACACTCACAAACCTCAGTGTCAAAGAAACCCACTCAGAGTGCAGCAAGACGCTCCTCGGTTTGGTGGAAACAAACCAGTGGTCCCCGATGGAGGCGGTGACTCTGCTCAGAGTGCTGTCACAGAAATACCCAGAGGAGGGTTCAATACGCAAAGTCCTTACATTGGTCCAAGTGTATGACTTGTCTCCAGAGTGGACAGATGAGTCTGGACACTCTCTCATCCAGGCTCTGGACTCAACCGAACCTGAAAGATTTAATGAGGACCTCCAGAACACACTCAGAAAGACAGATGAGAGCAGTCTCAGTGCAGCTTTAGCAGAGTTAAAGACGTTGTGGGATTTGGACGATTCTGTTTTGGATTTGATTAAGAACATTACCACTGGTGTGTTGCACTCCTTACAAAACACATCTGAAGATGCTCCTCTTCAAAAAGATTCCATTCAAAGTTTATCGCTGGATGCAGAAGATGTACAGATCTCTCTCTTTCAGCTCTGCAAAGCAGTTTTTGACACCAAAGGCTGGTGGCCCACCGTGAGAACGATGCTGCGCTGGTGTGCACTGGTGCTGGCTGAGAAAAGTGCAGCGTTTGAGCCGCTTGGTTTGGAGCCAGACCCATGTGTCACAGCCATGTTTGCAGCTAAACAAGTGCTCATGGGAAACAAGATGGACATCGTGCTGAGCTCTGATGAACGCCCAGAGAAGAGAGCTGAGGAGTGGTCTGACTTTTACAAGAACCTGGGAATGTCTGTCAATACAAGAATGAAGAAAACTGAAGCATCCGTCATGAACACCTCTGAAGTGGATGTAGTGTACGGGACAGTCGATGCCTTTTTCTCTGATTACATTCGACACGGCCTGGAGCTAATGGAAACAGAGAACCCACAGCAGAGTCGTGGATTTGTCTTTGAAGGACAGAGTCTCAATTTTTCCAAAAACCTAGACCTTTCAGGATTGAAGGGCAGTGATTCTCTGGTGTTTGCTGCAAAGATTGTGCAGAGCATCGTGGATAAATTTCACAGTGAAGATGAGGGAAAACACAGCTTTCTTAAGGCTCTTTTCCTGGTGCTCCACACCAACCGTAACAAAGAGGCAACCTCAGACATTAAAATCCTCTCTGTCTTTGAGAAGATGACTGGAAAACAACTTCCTTCCACTGAGGTCTTTATTCTGACTTTTCTGGAGAGTCTTCTAGAGAAGAAAAAAGAAAGTGACAAGCATGTGAACTCCTCTGTAGAAAAATGGTGTTTGGAGATTTTATTTGACTGTGTGCAGAAGTTTGAACCCTCAACAACCGTAAAAGACCTCCTCCAGATAGTTTCAGGTCTTACAACACAAAGACTTTGGTATCCAGTGGAAGGTTTAAGTCTCCTGAAAGCACTAACTGATCATCATCATGATAAAGACTGTATCAACATCATGAAGATTCTACATTTAATGACAACATATCAGGTATCTTCACTGTGGACTGATGAGAACAACCAATCTCTCCTGAACCTCTTGGACTCATGTAAAACCAAGGAACTGATCCAGCATTTAGAAAAGAGCCTTCAAGGTGAGAGGGTAAAAAGCATTGACACTCTCTTTGAAGAAATACGGCAGATGAAAGACATTGATGAACAAACGCTGGATAAATCATATGCTGTGGTAACTCATGTCAGAAACCTGATCAACACTGGAGAAATTGAAAAGCACATCGATGTGTCGAAAGCGAAGTCTCTGAGCCACAGCATAGAAACAGAAGACCTTCAGGAGGTCCTAGCGGTCTTATGCAATGCGGTGTACCGTACAAATGCACCACCATACAAGGATGGAAAAGGGTGGTGGCCCAGAGACACTCAGATGATCAGCTGGTGCCTCCTAGCCCTGTCTGACACTGGCAGGCTGCTGGAGATGGGCACTGGAGAAGGGAAGTCTTGTGCCATTGCTATGTTTGCAGCACTGCATGTGATGCGTGGAGAGAAAGTAGATGTGGTGTCCAGCTCCTCTGTGTTATGTCAAAGAGATGCAGAAGAATGGAGAAACTTCTATGAGTTCTTAGGCATGACAGTTGACACAAACACCAACAAAACTGAAGATGAAGATAGAAAAAAATGCTACCAAAGAGATGTGATCTATGGGACCATAGAAGCCTTTGCTGCAGATCATCTTCGTCAGATATTTGAGATGAAGGACATAAGGCCCGAGCGCAGATATCAGTGCATCATAATCGATGAGGTAGACTCACTGCTGCTGGATCAGGGTGTGCAGCTGACCTACCTGTCCAGCCCCATGGTTTCCATGGAGCACCTCAACACGGTTCTAGCTATAATCTGGGGCTACGTCAGCCAGTACGGCTTCTTGTCTGCAGCAGACCAAACATTTGTACAAAGTCCTCCTGCTTCATTCTTCAAGGCCATCTTTGACTCTATAGAAACAGAGGGAAGTGAAATCAAAGATCCAATAGACATACTAAGGATTGCTGAAGAAACAAATACTGTGAAGAAAGGGCTGACAGAGGAAATGCTTGACAGTAACAAAGATGAACTTCTTGAGAAACTGAGAACTGTTGGTCAGGATGCTATGGTGAATTTTTTCCAAGAAATTGAGGACTATGTCCCCTATGGATTCACTGTTTACACCTTGGATGACAAGGGACTGCTCTGTCTTAAAAAACACAGCCCATACAACAACCAGGACATTCCAGAGCTCAAATTTCTGGTATTGGATGAAGGCTTGTGTTGTACTCTGTACGATTCAGAAGAAGATCTCATCAAGCCCATTGCAAAGCTGATCACACAGAAGGTTCAGTACAACCCATGTTCAGGCAACAAAGACAACATCAGCATTCCAGGGTTTTTAAAGAGTCTGGTGGAGAAGAAAGTGTCTGTGTGGGTTCAGAACGCCTTTTTGGCAATGCAATTGAGAGAAGGGCGAGAATATGTTGTTCAGAACGACAGCGTCTGTCCAGTGGACTTCAGATCCACCGGTATCATCGAACTGAACAAGAAATGGGGCGACGGTCTTCAGCAGTTTGTTGAGATAAAACACAAAATCAAACTTAGCTCAATTTCAATCGTGACAAACTATGTTTCCAACATTTCCTTCTTTGAGATGTATGAAGGAAGAGTATATGGAACAACTGGGACTCTTGGGACCAAAGCAGACGTTCAGTTTTTACAGACTCTATACCCAACTCTCTCTGCCAGCAAAATGCCGACATTTAACAGAAAGAAGTTGTTTGAGGTCAAAGGAACTTTGACAACCACAGCTGAAGAGTGGAAATCTGAAATAAAACGTGTGGTCATGGATCAGATTTCCTCTAATTCACACAGAGAAGGACGAGCTGCCCTGGTGATTTGTGAAACCATCAATAAAGCCAAAGCAATCCACGAGGAGCTGAAAAGCAACATTCCAGGTGAAATTATCCTCTACTGTCGTAGTGATCACAGCAGTTTGAGCAAAATAGAGAAGGAGCTGCTCCCTGGGGATGTCATTGTAGCTACGAACCTTGCTGGGCGTGGTACAGACATAAAAGTGTCCAAATCAGTGAACAAAAATGGAGGGTTGTTCGTGGTGCTTTCCTTCCTCTCTGAGAACACAAGAGTGGAACTTCAGGCATTTGGCCGAACTGCACGCAAAGGCAAACCTGGATCAGCTCAGATAATCATGTCCACAGAACACCTGCAGCCATCTTTAAGGACTGCTTCTTCTCTGGACGAGGCCAAGAGTATAAGGGATCGACTTTCAGCAGAAAATACACAACAAATGATGAAAGACATCGCTGAGCTGAGACTGCGGGAGGAACTGTTTTCAGAGTACTGCAAAACTCTTCGAGAAATTCATGCAAACACAGATGGAGATGAGAAAAGAGCTGTTGTTGCCATCATGAATGAGTTCTGGGGAGTGTGGCTGCAAATAAAATCAGAAGAAATTGACCAGCTGAAAAGACATGAATTGCAAGAGAGTTTGAAAGCTGATTTGTTAGTGGCAAAGAGTCAGTGTCAGAGCCAGACTTCCCCGTGTTCAAGCATTTATCACTACATCAAGTTTGGAAATATTGCCCTGGGTGAAAAAAAGTGGGGTGTTAGCATCAGGCTTTTTGAAAAAGCCATACAACAAGACGAATGTTGGGCAGCCATAGCTTTTTATAGTCGCGCATACTGCATCATAAAGCAGAGGAACAAAGATTACCTCGCCAATGCCATTGATGATCTCAAGAAGGCACAGGAGTCTCTGAAGTATCTCACTGAGGAGTCCATTGTCTTTCTACAGGTGGTAAAAATGTCCTCTTCAACACAAAGTGATCAAACCAGCCTTGAAAAGCAGTTCTTGACCAAGCAAGAGATGTTTATGTGCTTTGACAAAAACATTACTGAGGCCATCAATATGCTAGAGGAAATAAAGAGAGAAGAGCGCAATGCAATCGCCAAAAAATCCCCGATATCTTCCCTGGTGACAAATTCTGAGGAAGGCTTCCAAGTGGAAGCAGACAACCTCTTCAGACGAGGTCTGCATTATGTTTTTGCTGTTGAAAAGGAGCCTCGTTTCCCATGGGAAGCTCTGCTAGTGTTCCTGCTTGGAGCTATACAGATCATCGGAGGCGCTCTTCTAACTGCTTTCACGTTTGGCACATTCGCTCAGGTCGGCATGGGACTCATCATTGAAGGAATTTCTGACTGCATCTATGCTGTTGAGTCCATGGTGACAGGAGAATTTAGCTGGAAATCATGGGCTATAGAAAAAGCCATTTCTATTGGCATATCTCTCATTGGATTTGGAGTTGGAAAGCTGATTGCGAAGGGTTTCAAAGCTTGTAAGGCTGCATTGAAAGGGTTTGGTAAACAGCTTAAATCAATGCCAAAGTTTCTCACCAGACAAGCGAAAGATAGCTTGAGTGTTGTTGCAAAAACAAATATGAAAAATACAGTAAAGTCTACGGCTAAAAAAATGGTGGAGGAAATTATCATCTATGGGGTACAGAAAGGAGAAGAGGAAATACTTAAACAAATACTACAAAGCATCGAAAATAAAGTGAAAGAAGGAATTGAAGATGATGTAAAATCAAAGATTGAGACAAAAGAGCTGGGTTCCCTTATAGACTTCATTATCCTCTCACATGTTGATGATAAAGAACAACTTCAGGATCTCCTCAAGGACAAAGAGAGAAAGACTAAACTGTTGAGCATATTCACAGAGCTGAGCAATGCAGCAATTCATCCGTTCTATGCAGACCTCAGCTTGCAGAACAAGCTGAACTCATCCATTTACAAAGTTATTGAGAAAGCAAAAGCTGAGGTCAAAGGAAAAGCAAAAGGAATTATGACAGCCATCCAAGCTGTCCACATGGGGATACTGGCAGGGGAGTCCATTGCTGCAATAGTCAGCCTCTCTAACAAGTTTTTCACAAACTTTCAGGAAGAGCTGAGTTCATTCAAAGAAATAAAGGATTCCCAAGGGAAAGAAACAGAAAAGAGTCTTTCTTCTCCAGACACTGAGTTGCTTAAAGGATTCAAGCAGGAGTTGGCTGACATTATCAGCCATCATTTGGCTGCTGCTTTGGTGGAAGTGTTTCATCAGAAGTTCTCCAGTCACATGGTTTCTATTGCTCAAAGTAAAGCACATCAGGCCATTTCTGGACTTGTAAGAACTGGTCTCAAGAGTGACCGAACAGATGAATTACTCAGAGCTGGGCAGGAGAGCAACTACATTGCACACATGCCAACTTCTAAACAGCGCCCGACAGGAGAGGCTAGTGAACAGTCAAAGTCCTATGCTGAGAAGATCAGAGACCCAACGACTCCAGGAACCCTTCTGGATGCCAGAGTTATGTCAGAAACCACCAGCACCAAAGTTGTCATCCTCACTGAGGACAGCCCGGGCAGATTCACCAAAATGCAGGTGCTAAGACCAAGCACAAACCCTGCCCATCAAACTGTGAAACTGATCTACAGACCAAAGAGTGAACGGTACCCAGATGGTCATTATGATGTCTTCATCAATAACAAGATAGTCAAAATAGACAGCAAGGACAAGAACTGCCTGTTTCATGCTCTGGCACGAGGCATGAAACCAGAGGCCAGTGAAGCAGAGATCATAGAGAAAGCAGGCAGTCTGCGACGTATGGAGGCAGACGCTCTCCTCAGACATCCAGGCCAATGGGATTCCTTCATTAAGAGGAAAGAGTTGACTGAGTCCATCAGAGGAGGAGACTGGTTCATGGCAGAGGGGGCTATGCCACCCAAAGTTAAAATAAAGGAAACCAAAAAGATACTTAAGAAGGAAGTTGGAACAGTAAAATCATACAAAGATTGGAATAAACAGAGGAATAAAACCCCAGGACTTGGACAGTTCATCAATGCAGACCACCAGCCACCGGTGAGTTGCATAAAAGATGCAAGAAAACTGAACCAAAATAGCAAATTAGCTAAAGCCATGCTTGAAGTGGGAACAAACTCGTCTCCTCTGGATCCCAATCTGATTCCAAAAATGATCAAAAATCATGGTGCTGAACTTCCAACTGTTTATGTGCCTCACAAAGTCCATCGTGAGTTTCCCAGCACAAAAACACCGGCATTCAGGAAGCACTTAACCGAAACCATAGCAAGAGACGAAGTTGTTGACGCCTTAAAACTGACAATTATCGGTTCAAAGGTGAGGTCAGACCTGGATAATTCGGGAAAGTACGAGTCCTTTCAGAACTCCCCCCGGAGCAAAACAAGGCTTTCCGTGTTTGAAGACAGTTTTCAGATGCACAGTACAAAGGTGATCCAGACCTGGTACGACCAGATGAAAGGCAAAGGGGTAATGACAAACAATCATCTTGACACCCTCAAAGCATGGATCAAGAAGAAAGGCTACGATGATCAAAATGATCTACACAGGAACCAGGTCTCTAATCTCCTGTAATGAAAAGGTAAAATCACAGTTAGTACCACACTATCATACCACATAATTCTACACATTATTACCAGAAGTGCAGCTCACTGTACCTCAGTGAGTGTTTTTGGGATCACAGTAGAATTAAGTTAACTTTGGTTGAGTTATGAGACTTTACTGTAGAGTCTGGGAGAGTTATTTTTTTTTAATCTTGTTGAGAGTAAATTATAAAAAGACTGTTTTCTGCTTTAGACTTTGCTTTGTTTTGAGCAGTTCACTAAAGTGCTTTTCTTTTTCTCTCTGCAGACAAGAAAAGGAAAAGAAAGTCTGAAGAGTGTAAAAAGAAAATGAAAGGGATCCTCCACCACTTTGAAAATCATTCAGAGATTAATCTGGACTTCAAGCATGAAAACTGGTTCATGTGTCAACTGACTACAGTTGTGTGACATGACCTTTTTTTTTTTCTTTGAATGAGAATACAGTTTCGTAACTACTGATATTTAGCAATGTGCATTTTTTTAGACCTTGGGCAGAACTAGACTCATGTTAGACATCTGCTGAGTTTGAGTTGGGGTTAGATATAGACAGAGATCAGTGATGATGATGTTTTCAATGATGATGGTAAGATTGTTACTAGCCATAGAAGAAGCCTGACATCTAAAGGCTCCACTTCCCATAGTACTTTTAGAGGCTGTAGGTACAATGAGCAGGCTGCATGCTGGGAGCTCAGTGATCTAAAATGGTGATAGAGCACCACAAGCTCTTAAAGATAGAATATTTCATTACCAATAAGAGCTTTGAAAGTCAGAAGAAGGATTTCAAATTATCTTCAGGATTTTTCAGGTAGCCGGATTAGAGGCGTTAATCTGAAGAGATGTGCTGTCTCCTCCTGGTCCCAGTCAATACTTGAGCTGTAGTGTTCTGGACCAGATGAAGATTATCTATAAACTTTTTAGGACAGTCTGATAAAAGAGAGTAACAGTAATCCAACCTAGAGGTAATGACAGCAAGTACAAGTTATTTCTGCATTGCTCTGAGGGAGTGGAAAGGAAGGAAAAGTGTCAAATTAATAAAAAAAACTTAAATATAATTTAAGCTTTATGATAATAACTTTGGCAGTAATAATGTGATTTTTATAGCTTGGCAGGGATTTGCTGTGCTGCTGGCTTTTTAGTTTGTTAGTAATCATTTAGGAACAATGATAAGTAAAATGGGATCAATATGAATTACATGGTTCGAAAACCTGAGTGTCTGATCGGAAAAATAAAGAAATTGTGTATTCAGAGAAGAATATCATGATGATTTTTTTTTGTTTTGTTTTCAATCTTTAATCTTTCTTCTATTGACATATATGCATTGCTATAAACTCACTTGCTTTATGCTTCGCTGAATTCACTTTAATCAGTTTGATCCAAAATTACATTGTGTTGTTGTTGTTTTGATGTTTATTTTAAATTTGGATGCATTTTATACCTTTTACTTTACAGAACTGATCCATCCATAATTTGATAACTAGCTTTTATTCAGACAATAGTAATTCTAGCTCTTCAAATGTTTTGTGGGGTTTGTAAATTAACATTTCCTTGTTGTTTCTCAAACTAGTTTATTACTGTGTATTGAATATGTTGAATGAGTTGATTCATCACACGTAAAAAAAAAAAAGTTTATTTTAAGCTTTGGCACTGTTATTGGTTCTTTTATTTGGTTCTTTTCTGTTTCTGTATCCATTAATAAGTCAAAGATTAATTACAACATGTATGGATTTCTGTCAATCATTGTCTGTTCTTTTTTTTTTCCAATTAAAATAATTTTATCACAGCAATGACCATTTTAATCACAAATGCACCTTTCTTAACTGTTTCTCAATATGCCTTGGTCTCAAAATTCAAGCTGCGCCTTTTAAGTTTGGAACATCCATTCAAAAAGCCACCCATTGAATAAACATAGGGTTGGTAGTAGTGGAGAACTAGCATGAATTTGAATAAAGCATCTCTTCAGGACTTTGTTTAGCCCCCGCCCTCCCACACTCGGAGCTCCTCCAAAATGACGCCCCCGCTCACATGCACAAGCACCACTGATTCGTGATCACATGAAGGTGACTGATTCAAAACCACAGACTCAAACTGGTCCTGAGAACAACGTTTGTGTTTACTCTATGTTACTAGTAATTGGGGTATAGGTAGTTTTTCTGCCATTCTCCAGCATACTTGGATCCTTCTTGGTTATGTACATTGAATCAGGGCTAGTGCACGCCAGCAGGAGGTGGGCAGAATGGCAGGACAGGATTTGATTGCCTAAATAAATTGGATGCCAAACACCAGAATTGGCTGGTGTTTTCCCAGGTTTAAACCATCAGGACTTAAAGATTATTTAATGAGAATAACAAAAAGTGTATCAAATTCTGACCAACAATGCCTTTAAATGGTCAGACATGAAGTTTGTCTTACATACAGAAATTTGTTTCTTTTTTCTATCTATTTTGATTTTTTTTTTAAAAAAAATCTTATAATCTTTTAATTTTCAGAATAATATCATTTTACATTGCTCCAGAGACACATTTAAGAACTGTTTCAATCCTAATAATTTGTAAGAATTTTACTACTCATTTTTTTTAATCTGACATTCTCTTAGACTTATTAGTTTAATCTTGGTACATTTTGGTTTGTAGTATGTTCTGTAAACCCCTTAGTTTCAGTATGTATAAATCCAGCTGCCTCCTTGGCAAGAACACTTTTTTATTTCACTGTTACATTTTTTACTTTGTGCACAGGAATGAAATTATTTCAAAAACAAAACAACAAGGGTCAAAATTATTAGCACCCGATGCTAATTGACATGCCTGAACCAGTGATACAGACTGATGCTTTGATGTGTTTATTCCAAATTCTGAGCAGACCATCTGAATGTGGAGAAGAAATCCAGACTCATCAGACCAGCCAACATCTTTTAATCGCCTGTGGTCCAGTTTTGGTGAGCCTGTGCCAAGAGGTAGCTGTCAGCCCGTAGCTGACAGGAGTGTCACCTGAGGCCTGTTGCACAAAACTATGATAAGGCATCAAGTCGGGTTATCTTTGTTATCCTTGCTCAACTTATCTGTGATGTGGTTGCACAAAAGCAGGATGGAGGAAAGCGGAATATGTTATGAGTTATGTTACCATGGATTTTTATCCTGTGAAGTTTGCCTGCTCCAGTCCAGACCAGGCTAAATTCCAGGATCCATTTAATCTCATATCTCATCTCAGCCATCAGTCACCACAAATGGAAACCAATAGTTACTGCACTGCCCACTACACAATGTTATCACACATTTTTAGAAATGTTTGTTTTTTTCTACTTAGTCCAGCATTTGGAGAAAAGAGTCATGTCCATTACATGTTGGAAATGACGTGCTGAATTTCACTCACTTTTACTGTCCTTGATGTTAAATAGAGTGACTATGACTAAATCTATTTTGATATTTAATGTTTTAACATAAAAAAAATACCTTAAAAACATACATGAGGTTAAAAAAATCTCTAAAGTAACATTTCGTTGTGTGTGGTGAAAATGACATTGACCACAAGGGTCAGGTGTTCTGTAATAAAAAATTAAATCAAATAATAATAGATCTTACAAACACATGATGTATTTCCTTAGAGTAATAAATTTCTGTGTGGAATTTCTAACAGCTGCACCACTGTGCTGCCTTCTATTCCTATATGAACTAGATAATTTCATGTAGTACACTGTAAATGATTTATGTAAACTTATCAATATTTTATATGATTTCAGTATTCTACCGTAAACTATCGGTACAGTATATCACTGTTAATACCAAAGAAGTTTTCAAACATTTTTTCTGTCATATCAGATCAGTATGATATGTTTATACAACTGTTGCCTTATGGTGGTAAACACATTCATGTCTCTTTGAGGTTTACAGTCTTTGATCATCATCTGAATAGGAAAAAATATCACATTCATTGTTGTTTACTGGATAGAACAGGATGTTTTAAATGCATTTACAACCATATCACTGTTAGACTTTGTAAAGTTCATCGATACTGTTTATTAAAATATTATTGTAATATTGTTAATGAATATCAATACTGTAAATGAAAATACAGTAATCTTCCTTAGTTATAAAGACCCTACTGGCTGTACAATACTGTATAAATTACAGCAACCTTTTCAAAGTGAACATTTTAGGACTGCATCATTCACAGGAACACAACAGAAGGGTCACTCATGAATTACAGGTACATTTTGCGTCTTCCAGATAAATCGTTTTATTATTCCCCTACCAAAAAATATTTATTGAATCAACTTTTAGTGATAATACTAACAGTGTTATGCTTCCTCTAATAATAATGTTTATCATATATTTTACACACAATTTATATGATAAATACCAGCTAAATGACGCCTAACCCTCACTTTGTTAGTCATCTTCAGCTCCTGTTTCACATTTTCGACTTGAATTGATAATTGAGTTTAGTTTCCCTTTTTAATGCTTTCAGTATTAACAGTTGTATGATCGTTTATATAGGATATATACTTTTATGTTTTATTAAATTTCAGTGATAATTTTTTTTTTGTGCCTGACCCTACTTCTGGTCAACTCTGTTATCACTTTATTGTAAAACTGCATAAAAATCCCCAAAGCGTTCATATAGAGATCATGTGACCTGTTGATGGTGACGTCACTTCCTTTGGTCTGAAATATTAAAGACAGTGAGGCATGTCAGGCTTCTTCTCTCATTATTTTGTACAAAATGTTGAGCATACTCTAACAGTAGATTAAGTACCTGTCAACTCTCTTTTTGTGATATTGCAGTGAATCTCCATCAGTAATTCAAAAATATTTGCTAGGATTAATGATTGTTTTTATATTTAAAATTTGTTTCATAAGATTCATGGTCAAACAGAAAAATGTTGTTTTCCTTGCTCTTCAAACAATGTCCAATCAGCTGTTATTCAAGTCAACTCTTCAACTCTATCAACCGTTTTGCTTTTAAACTGATCATTAAATGTTGTGTTGTTGAAAACTGATTCAGCCTAAATTACACACACACACACACACACACACACACACACACACACACACACACACACACACACACACACCTCTCTCTGTCTGTCTGTCTGTCTGTCTGTCTGTCTGTCTGTCTGTCTGTCTGTCTCTCTCTCTCTCTCTCTCTCTCTCTCTCTCTCTCTCTCTCTCTATATATATATATATATATATATATATATATATATATATATACAGACTTCATTCAAAATGTGAGCTTTTGATAGAGAGTTGTAGTCACCTCTGAGTTACGATTCTACGATCCTTACGATCCTTATGATCCTTACGATCCTTCTAGCATTTATAGTTTGGAGATTGTTTGAAACTATTGGGGAACTTTTATTTCTGTATGAAAATGACTAAAACCTCTCCATTTCTGTACATCATTGTCCAAGTTACACAAATATATCAGTACCCATATAGCAAAACATCAGTGATCCACCTCCATGTTTCACAGTAGGAATGGTGTACCTTTCATCATAGGTCTTGTTGACTTCTCTCCAGATGTAACATTTATGATTGTGGTCAAAAAGTTCACTTTTGGTCTCATCACTCCAAATGATTTTGTTCCAGAATTTTTCGAGGCTTGTCTCTGTGCTGTTTGGCATATTGTAAACATGATTTTTGGGGCACTGGTGTAGTAATGGCTTTCTTCTGGCGACTTAACCATGCAGCCCATTTTTGTTTAAGTGCCTCCTTATTGGGTATCTTGAAACATTCACACCACTATTTTTTCAGAGAGTCTTGTATTTCAGCTGAAGTCATCTATGGGTTTTCTTTGCATCTTGAACAGTTTTCCTGGTCGTTGTGGCAGAAATTTTGGTTGGTTGACCTGATCGTGGTTTGGTTTCAGCAGAATCTCTCATTTCCCACTTCTTGATTAGAGTCTGAACACTGCTGCTTGACATTCTCAGTTCCTTGGATATCTTCTTATATCCCTTTCCTGTTTTATACAGTTCAATTACCTTTTCCCGCAGATCTTTTGACAATTCTTTTGCTTTCCCCATGACTCAGAATCCACAGATGTCAGTGCAAGGGTCTGTCAGGAGTCCAGAGACTCACTGAACCTTTAGACACACACTGATTACAAGCAGACAGCACGCAGGTGTGGATGGTTACCTTTAGTAGCCATTTGAACCCATTGTCTCAAGGGTATGTAAACTTTTGATCAGGGTCATTTGTGTAGTTTCTGTTGTCATTATGATTTAAAATGAGTAAACACAGTTGTTTGATAATAAATGGCTTCACCCAAACACTAGTTTTTGTGTTATCATTCATATTCTCTGAAAAATGGCCAAGAAATCATGAATTCTGCCAGGGTATGTAAACTCATGAGCACACCTGTAGACTTATTCTGGACCAAGGTGTTTAATACCCTGCCATATTTGGGGTCGTTTCACATGAATGCAGCTAACCAGGCAGCATTGGTGGCCAGTGTTGGGGATAACAGAGTTAAAAATAATAGCACCACTAATGCTGTTACTTTCTTCCATTAATGGGTAATCTAATTAATTACTATTTCAAACATTACAACACCATTATGTGATGTGTTACTTTGTATCTGACCCGGCCTGCTCAGCCAGACACAGGACAGGAGCTGCAAATATATTCTTCTTCTTCTTCTTTTTTTATTTTTTTTTTTTTCAAAAGAGCTTGTGCTACAGTAAACTCTTCATCAACAAATTTCACCGAGCTACTTGTATGCAGCCTGGTGCAGCCAGCCAGAGAGGATCTTGTGCAGCGTCTTTGGATCTGGGGAGAGGGGTGGATGCTTTTGGAGGTTTGGATATAAGGCACAAGTAGCCGACGTGCTTTGACTTGAAAAAATAATTTGAGATTTATTCATTCATTCATTCATTCATTCACCATCTTCTATACAGTTCATTCTATCCTTGGGCTGCACGGTTCGAATCCCGGTCCGGGCATGGTGTGCCTTTCTGTGTGGAGTTTGCATGTTCTCCCTGTGCATGCGTGGGTTCTCTCCGGGTTCTCCAGCTTCCTCCCACAGTCCACAAAAACATGCTCATCAGGTTAACTGGTGATTCTAAATTGTCCGTGAGCGTGAAAGGTCGTCTGTCTCTGTGTGTCAGCCCTGTGATTGACTGGAGACCAGTCCAGGGTGTACCCCACCTCTCTCCCTATGTCAGCTGGGATAGGCTCCAGCCACCCACGACCCTGAATTCGAGATAACAGGACCATTATCTTTCATTGTAACTCCCACCAACTGAACCCTCTGTTTAGAATAAATCCATCTGTTGATGAGCAAAGCAACATACCGAACCTGCAACGAGGTACGAGCTGACAAGCAGGGGCGTGTCCAGACTTTTTAGACTGGGGTGCCCCAACTAAGACACTGACTTATACAGCAAGGGGGCATGAATTATACGAGCCAACACTCCAATAAATAGTATCTATTTTGCAGATTTGTATGTATTAAAATTACAGGATTACAAACTACAGCTTTCACAAATAATTATAATAATGTTGATTTTGTTTGGCCAATTTTGCTAAATCTTGCAGCACAAGTTGGAACAGATAAATGAATGTTGTTTTTTAAATACATGTGTTTCCTACCATCATTGTTGTTTAAATCAGTGTTAATAATTGTGGGGACTAATTAACATATGAGGAGTTTCTTCACATAGTATTCTTATTATTTACAATAAAAAAAAAAGATCTGTGCAGTTTTGTGATTCAAGAAGTTTGCACCAAACTGGTAGCCCTTCATGCTACTGAGTTCCCTTTAAGTAACCCTCAGTCTCAAAATGGTTGGTGACCCCTGTAATAACCTTTATCCTACTTTATTTTATTGATCTACTTTATTATTTCTGTTGTGTTTAAGCTTTTTTTTTTTAATCATTTTCTTCTTCTACTTCTTTACACCTCTGGTCCTTGTGGTCTCAGTCTATGTTGCTGGGCTCTTGTACTGCCTGGTTCTCTTCTCCTGCCAATCGGTTCTTAGGCATGATCTTATTTTGAGGATGTTTCCCTGACTAGGTTTTGTACTCTGACTCTGCTGTGAAAGCACTTCGTAAACTACCTGGTCTCCTCACATTTTCAGTGTTGTTTGAAGCTGGCAGCACATTTAAAAGGGCTTACATTTTTCTTTGAACAGTAAGATTTTTTTTTAATTTTTATATTTGATATGCTCATGTTAGTCTTTCCACATCCCAACTTTTGTTAGGATTGAACTGTGAATTTAGTTTTTGACAGTTTAATGTGGTTGGGTTCCAGAAATTTGTTTGTGCATGTCACTGTCCAGATACTATTCTTGCAAACTCAAACACAGACCTCATATATTAGAGTGTTAATGATGGTGTGAGTGAGTGTGTGTGTGTGTGAGCGTGTGTGTGTGTGTGTGTGTGTGTGTGTGTGTGTGTGTGTGTAGGATCAGCTGAGGTCAGAGCCACACTCAGCAGGAACATCTGTGTTCACTGTTGTTGTCACCTTCTCCACACTTGCATGACTCACCCAAACTCACCTGACTCACCCACACTTCATCTGTGTGCTGATCTACTAATAGATACAGTGCATTCAGAGAGTATTCTCAGCGCTTCATTTTTTCACGTTTTATGTTACAGCCTGATTCCAAAATTGAATAATTCATTTTTAAATTCTACACACAACACCCCATAATGACAATGTGATTTTTTAA
This sequence comes from Labroides dimidiatus, assembly GCA_030710495.1. Taxonomy (NCBI): domain Eukaryota; kingdom Metazoa; phylum Chordata; class Actinopteri; order Labriformes; family Labridae; genus Labroides; species Labroides dimidiatus. The sequence continues at coordinate 23,502,378 of CM061158.1, forward strand.
AAATATTTTTGGCATAATTATTAAAAATAAAAATACAAGAAATCCCATTCACATAATTATTTGCAGCCTTTTCTTTTTGAAATATGATGCTACAAGCTTGGCTCACCTATCTTTGGGCAGTTTGATCCATTCCTCTCAAGTTCCATCAGGTTGGATGGGGTGTGCTGGTGCACAGCCATTTCAGATCTCTCTAGAGATGTTCACTCAGATTCAAGTCTGGGCTCTGGGTAAGTCCCTCAAGGACATTCACAGAGATGTCCTGAAGCCCCTCCTTTGATATCTTGGCTGTGTGCTTTGGGTTGTTGTCCTGCTGAAAGATGAACCGTTGCTCCAGTCTGAGGTCTAAAGCACTCTGGAGCAGGTTTTCATCCAGGATGTCTCTGTACATTGCTGCATTCATCTTTCTTTCAATCCTGACTGGTCTCCCAGTTCCTGTTGAAAAACATCCCCACAGCATGATGCTGCCACCACCATGCTTCACTGTAGGGATGGTGTTGTCCAAGTGATGAGCTGTGCCTGGTTTCCTCCAAACATGACGTCTGGCATTCACGCTAAAGAGTTCAATATTTGTCTCATCAGAGCAGAGAGTTTTCTTTCTCCTGGTCTCAGAGTCCTTCAGGGGCCTTTTGTCAAACTCCAGGCGGGCTGCCATGAGCCTTTCACTAAGGAGTGGCTTCAGTCTAGACCAGGGGTCACCAACACGGTGCCCGCAGGCACCTGGGCCCTCAAGGACCATTTAAGGTGCCCGTGAGGCATGTTCTAAAAGTAGCACTGGTCACAATGGAGCTCCTTCTAAATTTTTTTTTGTTGCTTTACTTTTTGGATCAAAAACACTTACATTACTGTAGATTTAAAATGACTTCCTGTGTGTGTGCAGCGTGATTATGACAGTAACAGCAAACTAACAAAACAACAAGAGCTCAAATGTCATAAAAATGTTTCCCTTTGACACGAAGCACACTGACGGACACACGTTCTTTGGTCCGTATCAACAGAGCAAAGGGTTTAACATAAACAAACAAATGTTCATTCAGTATCCTGTTCTCTATCAGGCACCTTTAAAGTGTTTGTTAAAGATCTTTTACTGACACATTTACAAAGTAGGAACCCTTTTTGGTTCACCTGCACATTATTATCAGTGTGATTGACACGAGTGCATAAAACCTGCTGCTCTTTAAAATAGCACTCTGATCATTTTAGACTTATACAGAGAGTGAAGAAATAAACATCAGTTTTCCTCTCAACACCCCACACTACTGCAGAAAACCCCCTTTTTGGATCAGGATATTAACCATGAGGGAGACGGGTCGCTGATCGGTGATCCACATTGATATTAATCTGCGCTCTGTGTGGACATACAGTTGGGAGCAAAATTATTCAACCCCCCTGGTGTGTTGGGGTTTCAGGCAAAACATATTACTTTTAAGCTGTTTTAAGTCATGAGATCTGAAGAGATGTGAGGAGACTTAGGTTGCAATAAATTAACAGTATTCATATGCTTCCAGGTTTGTGTGATCAGGGAATTGTAATGCTCTGACCTAGCCAAATATACCTAGGGTGTGTGGGGGGTTGAATAATTTTGCTCCCAACTGTAAATACTTGAGTTGTTTGACTTTTAGCTCAGGGGAAAGTTGAGTCCTGTCTTTCACTGTAACTCTGTTTATTCCACCAGCTGAACCCTCTGTTTAGAATAAATCCATCTGTTGATGAGCAAAGCAACATAACGAACCTGCAACGAGGTACGAGCTGACAAGCAGGGGCGGGTCCAGACTTTTTAGACTGGGGTGCCCCAACCAGAACACTGACTTATACAGCAAGGGGGCATGAATTATACGAGCCAACACTCCAATAAATAGTATCTATTTTGCAGATTTGTATGTATTAAAATTACAGGATTACAAACTACAGCTATAACAAAAAAATATAATAATGTTGATTTTGTTTGGCCAATTGTGCTAAATTCATTCATTCATTTTTTATACCGCTTCTCCTCTGTTTAGGGTCACGGGTGGCTGGAGCCTATCCCAGCTGGCTAAGGGCGAGAGGCGGGGTACACGCTGGACTGGTCGCCGGTCAATTGCAAGGCTGACACACAGAGACAAACAACCATTCACACACACACTCACACCTACGGCCAATTTAGAATCACCAATTGACCTAGTGAGCGTGTTTTTGTGGACTGTGGGAGGAAGCTGGAGTACCCAGAGAGAACCCATGCATGCACAGGGAGAACATGCAAACTCCACACAGAAAGGCACACCGTGTCCGAACCGGGATTCAAACCGGCAACTTTCTTGCTGTGAAGCAACAGCACTAACAGCTGCGTGCAGCACAAGTTGGAACAGATAAATGAATGTTGTTTTTTAAATACATGTGTTTCCTACCATTATTGTTGTGTAAATCAGTGTTAATAATTGTGGGGACTAATTATAATATGATGAGTTTCTTCACATAGTATTATTATTATTATTTACGATAAAAAAAGATCTTGGCAATTTTGTGATTCAGGAAGTTTGTACCAAACTGGTAGCCCTTCGTGCTACTGAGTTCCCTTTAAGTAACCCTCAGTCTCAAAATGGTTGGTGACCCCTGGTCTAGACCCTCTACCATACAGGCCTGATTGGTGGATTGCTGTAGAGATGGTTGTCTTTCTGGAAGGTTCTCCTCTCTCCACAGAGGACCACTGGAGCTGTAACAATTTCAACCCTCAGAAGGTTGAAATTGATGCCACATTGAAAAGGGATGTCTTTCTTCATTTTTGGTATTGGACCCAATATGTAAGGCGTGCTGTACACAGAGACCATTACGTAGAAAACACAAAATGAGGTGTGTCTATTACCCTAATACAATTGGCTCACTATCCCAAAAATCACTGAAGTGAAACAAACAGCTGATGTATGAAATCCACCGAGGAACTCACATTATCCCTAACCTTTTGTTAGTGTGTCTTTAAAAATAGATCTCTAACCTTCAGTCAGTGTCAAAGGGTGACTCTACAATGCAGGCTATGCTTTATACACACATGGCAACACAACACTTAGTTTAAGATAGTTGCTGGACAGACGGGCGATGGTCCCTATTTTACTTTTACAAATTTTTACATAATAAAAAACACATTATGGAGAGGACAAAATCAGTCACTGAGGTCAAACAAATTGCACAAAACAAAACAAATTTTTAAGACTATTTTGACCTGCAAACATTTTTTAGTCCCAAATATTTCTTAGTCTACATTCTGAACATCTAATGCACCAATTTTTGCTTTTTCTTCACCAATTCATACATTTCATTTAGTCCTGTTCCCTCTTAGGTTTTTCCAAGCACATTGATGTTCATGAGGCACATTTTCACATCATAATAAATTCATTCATTAAAAGATGTCAGTTGTAAGAGTTCTTGAATTTATGCAGAATGTACAGAGCTTTAGTTTTATACGTGACCTATGCATAGTCCAAATGTAGTTAAGTGAGATGTTACTAGTTATACTTTAGCCTGTGTCCAAACAGAAAATTTAAATGTACACATCATTTAGAACATAGTTCATTTTAGTGCCATGATTAAAACAGCAGAGAACAACCCTGTCCTGACAGCGTGCACAGACTGATAGCTCATGGGCAGGATGAGTCACACAGAGGGATAAATGTTTTCATGTGGACTGAAGGTCAGACTGGGAGCTTCATTACCTGCAGAGGATAAATCTCTTCAACAAACACAGCTGCACCATGTTGCATGGAGGTTACAAACATAACTCACGTTCGGACTGTGGGCAGAGGCTGGAATAACCTGAGAGAACCAAAGTTTGCACCAAGAGAACATGACAACTCATCACAACAAAAACTATCCAACCAGGGACTCTAACCAGGGACCTGCTTACTGAGAGTTGACGGGGTCAACCATCATCATCATTTAACTTTTATTGTTGTCTCTAAATGCTATAGTTACCATGTTAACTGTCTGATTAACATTAATTTGATTACACTGAGGGTGAATAAATGATATTTTGATTTACTCTGTCATCGTGTAGATAAAAAAACAACAACACAACACTTGATTGATTGTTACATGTCAGGAAATCATTAACAAACAGGAGGTCAGAGCAAGATTTTCATCTCACACACACACACACACACACACACACACACACACACACACACACGCACGCACACACACACACACACACACACACACACACACACACACACACACACACACACACAGCCCTGTTTATAGAAGGGGGGTTCAGAGTAATAATTCAGGATCACAACATGGATATAAATAGACTGAGAGGAAGTCAGTGTGACATCTGATGCTGTGTGTGTGTGTGTGTGTGTGTGTGTGTGTGTGTGTGTGTGTGTGTGTGCGTGTGTGTGTGTGTGAGGGTCTGTGAAGGATCACATCTGTAGGGCAGAACCTGAGGCCTGTACTATGAAGCTGGATTAACACATCCGGGATCTCTCTCTGTTACCTGGGTTGACTTAGAGCCACAGTTGGTAGTCATGGAAAACTAGCATGAATTTGATTGTAGCATCCCCTCAGGACTCTGTTTAGCCCCTTCCCTCCCACACTCAGAGCTTCACCAGAACGACGCCCCCACTTGAGATATCTTCAGTTCAGTTTTTGAGTAGTCATAATTCCATTTACAGATGCTTTAATCTGATACTACACTTTAATTCCACCTGGGCAAAATTTAATTTAAGATATCCAGAAATACATTTTTAGATATCTTAAATTGAGATGAATTGAAGAAATCTGTAATTCGAAATTCCGCCTGGATGAAATTGAATTGCTGATCTCTTGAATAAGAATTATGGATATCCTAAATTGATATCAGATATCTGTAATTCACATTTGGGATATCTGAGAGGATGTTCTGGATACCTGCAATGAGTCAACCAATACACAATGAATGAATGAAAAATGTGAGGAAATTTCACCTTGTCGAAATTTAAGTACGGATAGTCAAACCCAGCTTTTAATTGTCAAAACGGCTTGCCATAGTATTGCTAATGTACCTCTTGTATAAAAAACAAAACCGAAGCAGCAAGTTCCTCAACAGCTCGCTGAACTTTTCTTCAAAACATTCCACCATTGTTGTTTCTTGGTGCGTATCGGGTGGTAACAGCAACACTTCCTCCATGGTTTCCAGTAGTACTGCTACGTTTGGCCCATATCTGTAAGCTTTATGGAAACATACAAAAATACGGACGAAATGAACACAGAGCATGGGCAGAAGAATCTGTTTGTATCAGTATTTTACGTTTAGCTGCTTTTAACAACAGAAAATAAAAACAGACCAAACTGGACTCTTTTACTTTATACTTACATGTATACACATCTTTTCTTGTAAACCTCCCTCAGACTGTCTTAAAGCTGCATTGAGTATAATTAAATGAACCATAGTGTCATGAGTTCCAGTATTGTAATCTTCAAATAACTATGTCGTTAACATTATAATCACAACCAATACACACATGGCAACACAACAATCAATCAATCACAATAAACTTCAGGGTCGTTAATCCGTCATGACCTGAAGTCACATTGCTTGTCACACTTTGACAGGTTATCAATTTAAAAATGGATTGATGAAAAGTTTCAAAGACTTAAGCCTGTTCTAGAAGCTGTTAAAACCTTGTTTTACTGCTTTGCTCTGTTCAGTGTTTTATTTCTACAGTGAAGTCTGTTGAGTTCAGTCCTGTGGCCTAGTTACCTGACAACAATGAGACAAACAGACAAACAGACAGATGTTAATCTGATAATCCACACATGCTGCTGTGCTGCAGGATGATTAAAGAGGACAGACAATATTCTGCTGTAAATAAAAACCAGAGCATTCCCTGTCGGTTTGCAGAGGGAGAGGACAGATGTGACAGAGGCTCAGCCTGCTGGACTCAAACTTTCAGACCGTCTGTCTGTGACAGCAGACAGCAGGTGGGACATGGTGTACTACGTCTGATACCACAGACCCAGAGCCTGCTCTGTGTGAGAGACAATCACAAACAGTATGTAGGTCAGAGGCACACATAAAAAGATCATTCCACCAAAATTCAGAAAGAAAGTGAAAAACTAATCATCAACAAAATGCAAAGTCTGAGGACCAGTCCCTGCAGGGATACCCTCAGCTGTGAGAGGGCTCTCAAACAAATTCCATTCAAGAAGTTCACAAGGAGTGGACTGAGTCTGGAGTCAGAGCATCATGAGCTACCACACATTGACAGATCAAAGAATTTAACTACAGCTCTCATTCCTCGATTCAGTCCACTACCGAACCAGAGACCACATCAGAGAAGTTGTACTGAGGCTAACGAGGAAAAGAACTGGACTATTGCTTGGTGGTTCAAAGTCCTATTTTCAGATGAAAGTCCCTTTTCATGACATTGATGAATCAAGGATCCAGAATGGAGAGGCCCAGAATCCAAGCTGCTTGAAATCCAGAGAAAAGTTTCTACATGTGATGGTTTGGGGTCATCTGCTGCTGTTGGTCCACTGTTTTCTGAAGTCCAGAGTCAATGCAGTTATTATTCAGGAAATTTGTAGAGCATTTCATGCCCCCTTCTGCTAACAAGCTTTATAGACATGCTGATTTCATTTTCACCGCGCCAGGAGTACCAAAAGCTAAACTCTCCATACCTGACCCTGGTAGAGAATCTGTGAGGTATTGTCAAGAAAAAGATGAGAGACACCAGACCCAGTAACATATGAGCTGAGGGCTGAGCAACCTGAGCTTCCATAACACCTCAGTAACCCTCAGTAGAGTGGCATGGTTTGTCTGTCAAAATTGCTTTCATTTCAGGACAGATGCTTATTTTAGTGTGTGCCCTGTAATGGCATACAGTGGCATGACATTTTCAACCGTCAGTTCTGACTGACAGAATCTAAACAGCTGGTTTGCAGAGGACCAAGTGAGGTACCAGCTGACTTTGTTTTCCAAAAGAATGAGGTGGATGGAAGAAGTTGTTGACACCAGTAATTCAAGAAGACATTAGTTCATGGTGAAAAGATTCCCTGAAGTTGGTTAGTCAATTCATAGAAAAACAACAGTGTTCCGCGCTTCTGCTGCAAACTGTTTTCTGAGAGGACAGTTAAATAAACAAGCTCAGGCCTGACAGACTGGAAACATGCAAGTGATTTACTCATCTCTCATGACAGCCGTCCAGAAAACCTCAACGCCATGAAAGTAAGGAAAGAATTGGCAGTCGGTATTTAAAAAAAAAAAAGGGGGGGGGGGGGGGGGTTGATAAACAGGAGATGGCTGAGAAGATTAGATGGAGAACAGTATTAACATGTTTGATTGTGATCATGCAGTTAAATAAATAAATAAATAAATAAATAAATAAATAATAACATGAGTTTTTCACTTTATTTTACATCTTTGGTGAGAAATATTTAGTCTTTCTTGGGCTTGAACAAGCACTTTGAAATCTGGATGAATTTCTGAGGTGGCTGTACCGAGGTCAGCTGAGAGGTGATCATCAATCAGTATGTTAACATGCAGCTCGAAAAATCACTCTATGAGCTTAGCCGGCACAAGATTTGTCGATTAAAAATTATAGAAACAACCTGGTCAGATGGAGAACGGACTGAGTATAGCTCGATCGGCACTCGTAGATAATGCGATTGTTATAAGACTGCGGCTGAATTTGGCAGGTCTCGAAGCGAACAAATTTCCTCTGGAAGTAATGGAGGATCTGTATATGGATTTGTTAAATTTCATCGCTCGTCCTTTTTCACGCACAGGGCTCACACGCCCAGAGGCATCCATATTAAAATAATGTAAACGTCACACTTTTCAAAAAAGCAATACAGGTGTATTGTGTGCATGACACATTTTTTTCCATTTATATTCTAATTTATGATTGACCTTGTGCAGGCCAGATGTGACCGGATGTGGCCCGCGGGCCGAATTTTGCCCTTGTCTTATATAAACTCTAACCTCAGATCACTGCAGATCAGCTGATGTCTGATCATGTCATGAATGATTCCTCGCCTCTTTCTGAACACAGAAGCTCCGTTGGGTGTCAGCAGGTTGCACCTTGAGATGTCAGTGACATCTATGGTTGCTGTGTGAAATATCTCCTCTGAGGAGTGACCTCAAGCCACTGAATGTGTTTGTGTGTGTGTAGGACTAATTGAACTGTCAGCTGAAGAAGTTCAATCAGCTGATTTATCACAGCTTAGGGAGCAGAGGTCAACGGTGTCAACAAAAACGTTATTTTTCCGATAAAAACAGATTTACTCAGAATGTGTTCACACACAGAAGTCACTTGAACCGATTATTTTTCACGTATAGAATCAAAGACAGAAAAGTTAAAATGAAAAATCTTAAGAACAGGTTCTAGAGATGCCAACAGGTGATGACTACACTGAAAAAAAATATAAACTCTAAATCTTTTTTTCTCTTTGCATTAAAAATACAATCTGTATTCATACCCCAACATATAAAACACAAGGTGTGTAAAAGAGAAGTGGGGACAGAAAGGCAAGTAATTATTTTGGAGGAGGGCGAGACAAGAACATGTCAGGCCCAGTGGAGCTCAACATGTTAAACAGTATGAAGAGATTTCTCCTCTACAACTGCTGCAGAAACGACACCAAGGAATTGGTTGCTGGTGGTAGAGACTGTGCGATTAATGACGCCAACTCTACGACTGTTCACTATGTTGAGACATTTTAAGTCTGCAAATTCAAGCCTCCGAACAAGACAAACCAGGTAAAACAAGGGCCCAGTCACTGTGCTTTAACTGAACATCCCAGAACCTAGTGATGAATACTGAAAGAGCTTGAATGATATGATTTAAGACAAGACTGCAGCAGCTGTAAAACAAGACAGCTTCTGGAGTATGGCTACAGAATGTTCCAGAAGTACAAAAGGGAGATCACTGAACACCATTAAATGTGACACAAACTGTGGCAACTAAGCAGGCAAAAAAATGACACCTGTGCAGACTATAAAGAAGTCATAAAACCTGAAAAGGATGCTCATGTTGTGAAGGAACCGGCAAACACAAACGTACATCACTGGCCTGCTAAGTTGGACACAGTATGCATGATCTGTTTATTAAATCTGAAGGTTTGAAGGCTAGAGATAAAGGAACTGCCCAAGATGCTCGACCAACCTAAGTGGAACTGCTCAAAGTCTGCATTCCCAGCTTCTGAAAAACAACAGCAACACTTGAAAGAAAAGGTTTCAAACCTGGAAGGACCTGGCTAAGGTGACCCTGGCGCAGGTTATCCTCTTCGACCGCCTGAGCGAAGGACAGGTATCCAGAAGGCCCTGATCACAAGACCAATTAGAAACACGTGACGATATCAACTTGGCTCTAACAGAACTCAAGAAGAAGAATATGAAACAGTTTGTATGGATGACTGTGGTTGGATGGAGAGGCAGGAAAGCTCCTGTTCTCCTCACTCCTGTCATGAGAGAATCTGTTGATACTTGATAATGTTTGTGCTGCTGTCCACCACCTCAGGGGTTCCTACTGTTCAAGACAGATTGTGAGTTAATGTAGTGGTATCAAAAAACGTTCTTACCTTAAAAAAAACTCAGGAAACACATTGCCACAGTCTCTACTGTACTAAGTCTGAAGATTACAGAACTTGACCAACTATACTTCTTTGGGCTTAACAATGATGAGGAGACCTCCAGCTCGCCAGGATAGGAAAAGTTCTCATGGTACTTGAGCATCGGTCCAAACCTAGTTATCTTTGACAGATTCATGTTATATATAGCCAGCTTACAGACAGCCACCTCTTATTTTAGTCAGTAAATTTCTTATTTATTTGTCTAAACTATTTTCTGTTACCTGATGCCTGTATGGCGGAAGCCCAGAGGTCAGGAGAGTCCTGCACCACAAAAAAGCACCCCTATAGAGTCTGCCTTGACCAGTGGAATCAGGCTGATAGTGTCTCAGTTCTAGTTAAGATTGAGATGTCTCAGAACTCTGTAACATGTCCTTTTTATGTTCGCTTAGGTAAACAAGTTCCTGTTAAAAGAAACTGGACACGAGAGGAAGGTGCTCGGCACAACAACATATAGAGGAATTAATGGTGACAAAGCAATTCCCAGGGAAGGACTGTCAGCGCTGTGTCACTGCAGAACCTAAAGTCCTGAGGGGATTCAGGCGTGAAGACTCCAAGTGATGTGCTGTAGTATCGAGTGGATTGCAAAGGATTACAGAGACAGCGACTTCAATTTTATACAAACCTGCTCCAGCAGGTTTCAGCACACATACACAACTGCTGGATGCTGGGGGCAATGATGCATCCATTCACCATGAGCAGACTGAGCAGGACAGGAAGTTGTGCAGGAAACCAAAAACCAAATCATATTTAGCTTGACTACAACAACGAATGGACATAATGAGTGGAGCCAGGCCTGGGATCAAGAGGTTTTAGGTTTTACAGTCCAACATGAATGAAAAAAGGCTCATTAATGGTGTAGGATACGCAGAAGCTCCTCAGTCTCATGACTCCAGCTGTCTTGTGTCCTGCAACCTGCCGGACTTAACACACAGCCAGTGTGAATTGATGGATGAGAGAGCATGCAGTCAATGGAGTGAAGTGGGACTGGAGATACATCTGCTATACACTGCCTCTTTTTGGATCAGCAGCAGGTGGACTTAATCAGACCATCTCCTCTCCCTGTGTTACACATTATAGATGAGGGGCTTAAAAGAGCACACAGGAGTGCTGGTCAGGACAGACAGAAGGAGCTGTTGATCCCTCATCTGTCAGGATTTAAGCTCTACTACTGTCTCCTCTGAACTCCACAACCTACAGATTTTAGAACTAATACAGATTAGGACACAGAAAGTGTGCCAAGAAAATCTTCCCCACACCATGACACCAGCAGCAGCCTGAAGCATTGATACAAGGCAGGATGGATCCATGGTTTCATATTGTTAACTCCAAATTCTGAGCCACTGACTATCTGACAGTGAAGCCAATCCAGACTCATCAGGCAAGGTCTTTCAATCTTCTATGGTCCAGTTTTCGCATGAAATGTAGCCTCAGTTTCTTGTTCTTAGCTGACAGGGGGGTTACCCAATGTGGTCTTCAGCTACTGTAGCTTGCCTGTATCAAAGTTGGACGTGTTGTGTGTTCAGAGATGGTCTTCCTCAGACCTTGTTACTTGAGTTACTGCCCAAGTACACCAGATGCACCTTTGGTCTGGCTTCCCTTCATCAGGACACCATCACAGATATTCATCTCATTCAATTCATCTTACACTGGATCCACTTCATCTGCTTCAGCTGTGTTCCTGCTCTGGCAGGCCGCAGCACAGATGCAACAACTAAGTTGGATTCTGTGCAATCTTTTATAAATTATGGTGTATTTGAGCCATTACTGTTGTCTTTCTATCATCTCCAACCAGTCTGTCCATTCTCCTCTGACCTCTGGCATCAACAAGGCATTTAGTCACAGTGAACTGCTGCTCACTGGATATTTTCTCTTTTTGGGACCATTCTCTATAAACTTTAGAGATGGTTGTGGGTTAAAATCCCAGAAGATCAGCAGTTTGTCAAATACTCAGACCAACAAACATGTCACATTCAAAAGTCTCTTAAATCACCTTTCTCCTTCATTCTGATGCTCAGTTTGAACTTCAGCAGCTTGTCTTCACCATGTCTACATGACTGAATGCACTGAGTTGCTGCCCCTTGATTGGCTGATTAGATGTTTGCATTAAAGAGCAGTTGAACAGGTTTACCTAATACGAAAATTGCCTGCAGATCTGATATAATTACTGCTGTGCAGTAATGTAGAGCCTTCTCACTGCACCAAAGGTCACTGTGTTTTACATTACATGATGCTGATCAAGCCTCAGTAACATGAGTCAATCTTGTGCTGCAGTGAAGGACCCACACACACCTTCATTAATCAATAAATTAATGTGACACCAAAGGCCACACACAGAAATGAAAGCTCCTGGGAGGAAATCTTGCTTTGTATTGATTTTGGTGCATCAAAGCAGTGCCTCTTGTCTCTTTACAAACATTAGGACATATAAGATTTCAGTTTTTAAAAACATTACGATGCTGCATAAAAATGTTGATAAAAACACATTCGATGGATTGCTAATCATTTGAAGACCCTGTGACTTTATATCAGCTCACATTTATATATTTGACTGTTAGTAACCTACAACTTGAAATTAGATTATCTGTCCCAAAATTGGTTATTAGGGGCTCGGGCTTCGCATGAGCCCCTATTGTTCTTCCGTTTGTTTCTTTTTTTTTTTTTTTTCTTTTTCTTCATCTTCCGGACAAAATTTCGGTTCGCTACTCCTCCTAGGGCTTTGAGAAAACCCAAACAAATTATATATCAAAACGTGCGGCTCGTTCCAGAATGGTGTGCTATGACTTTTCTAAGAATTTCGTCAATTTTTGGCCAAAAAACCCCCGAAAAACCGACGAAACAGTCCCATAGAGAATGAATAGGGAGGCTCCCCGAGAACACCAAAAAAAACACACTTTTTCACACGGCTCCTGCCTCGCCATACTTTCAGCTAGAGACGTCATTCTTGCTTCAAAACGTTGACACATCTGTCCACAGCTTAAGTTTCAAGGGGCATTCTGCTGTCTTTAATAGTTTTTGAGAAAACAAAAGTAAAGCAACACAAAGTTTTGAGTTTTTTCACTAAAACTCAGCTCTCACAGTGCGTGACATCATCAGTTAGAGTGGGAGCAGCAGCTCATGACACACAGGGAATTTCCCAAACAAATGTCTCGTGGGACCACAAATTTCACTCCACGGTCATAAAAATTACATCAAAACGTAGGTATTTCCGTTGCGCTTCTGTCAAAGCAGCCTTTGAAGTCAAAGGATGGAGCTCTTAGTCAGGAAAGGGCCAACTGTCAGCCAAACCTGACCACCTCTCTGTATTTACTTCCATTTTGAATCTCTGGGGTTTTTCAGAAAAGGGTCACTAATTTTCAACTCGGCCGTGAGGGCAAATTTTTGACCCTACATATATAAACTGCACATTGACAGATTCCTCAGACCCTCTGGATTCTCACGGTGCGCTCGTTTTTCTGATAGCTTTAACGGTTTGGCCACAGCGAGCATTTGTTCGGACCGTGTCTCATCCCAAAAAACGGTCAGAGAGCAGCTGTCACAATGAGGTGTCCCTTGATCTCCATAGCTGCTCTCAGTTAAATCACCATGGCAACCATGGAGCTGTTCATGAATGATGACTCATAGGGACATTCTGTGTGTGTCTATGTGTATGTTTGTGTGAGTGTCTGTGTGTGGTGTGTGTGTGTGTGTGTGTGTGTGTGTGTGTGTGTGTGTGTGTGTGTGTGTATGTGTGTGTGTGTGTGTGTGTCTGTTAGGACTGTCACTTTTTATTTGAGCTTCGAATATTTGTTCGAATATGAGGTGAAAAGTTCACTTTCAAATTCTAATTATCCATTCGAATATCTTGAATATCGAATATCGGTATCCTTCAGATGTCAGCCTATGTGAAAGAGACTCCTCTGTCTGCAGACAACAACCCGCTGCTTCACATTCAAACAAACGCCGCTCCTCCGCTGGTCTGTCTGCGGACACGACTCCAACATAAAGCAGACTTCGGGCACACGCACGGCTCGCCTACGTCACCATGAAGCGTCTATCAAAAACGTTTTACATGCAGCGCGGTCTGATCAGAGTCAGTAGAGTGAGACAGAGAACAGGATTATAACTTTAGAGACTTTTTGGCTCATGTTAAGTTGTTTTGGTCCCACACAGCCCTCTAACACCCCGTTATTATTTAAATAACTGTGGAGAGGAGCGGTCACGGCGATCATGTGCTCGTGCTCGTGCTCGTGCTCGTGCGTGAATTGTACCGTGCAGGTAATATTGGAAACAAAAAGAGAGTCACGGGTCATTTAATATTCGTTCAATATGATTTTTTGAAAAAGTGACAGCCCTATTATCTGTGTGTGTATGTGTTTGTTTGTTTGTCTGTGTGTGTGTGTGTGTGTGTGTGTGTCTGTCTGTCTGTTTTTAGTTAAACAAAGTTTTATCAATGAAGGCCACTCACAGAGGGCTTCTTGTCTTTGAAAAAGAAAGCGAAGAGCGCCTATGTGTACGTGTGTGCGTTTATGATTGTGATTACGGGACCTCAGTTCACACAAAACATCCACCACATTTAAGCATGTGTAGCGTGCATGGCTCTTTCTATGTGTGTGTTTGTGAGAGAGAGCAATTAGGGAGAGGACACATTACAAAGTATATCAAGAGTATGTATGCCAGCCGGCATGCCGCCCGAGCCCCTCTAACGATTTCCGTGGAAATTGTCTAGTTTCTTAATGTGATTTCTCAGTATGTGTGGTTGGGTCAAATTTTCCCAGGAAAACAAGAGTCCATTTTCAGCACATAGATCAAAAGGCCTTTTTATGATACAACACAGACTGGCAAAGTTAAGCAGTGAAAATTAAGATCAATCCTTTATCCTTTGTGCACATGAACATGACACGTTGGTCACAAATATACAGTGCTGTAGGGAAAATATTTAAACCTCCTAATATACAAATACTTACTTATCAAAGTTAAATGTAAACACTGTAAACGTACCAAATCATTTTAAATAAATGCGACTTGTAGTCCACTCTGACTTATATGTTTTTTTCCATTTCATGATGCATTTTTTGACCGCTGCAACTCACACTTTAGAGCGACTAACAGTCCAAAAAATGCAGTAATAAAACCAGTAAATTGTAGTACATTCTATTGTATTGTGTTTTGTACAATAGTCTTTAATTAAAGGTATTTTTTTTCTTATTAAAAGCATTTAACAAAAAAAATTGCACCCAAAAATTTTATTAGGGAGGTCCAGATTAATGGCATTTTATGTCATTTCAACTGCAAAAACTGATTTGACATTGAAGTAATTTGAGTTAAGAGCTCTGTCAAATGTCACCACTGTATTCCTATGAAATTAAATTATTAAGATTTAGTAAAGATTTATGGATCTGAGACTTCAAATTCACACTGGCTTCAGTTTACCAACTCTCCGTCTGTGTTATCACTTCCAGCAGTGGCTAAAATATATGTATGGATCAGTGGCGGCTGCTGGTCAGTCAAGGAGGGGAAGCTCAATTTTTTTCTGGCCTACATCATAAATTTGTTTATTTATTCAAACGTAAATTTTAAACACAACGCTCGTCGTTTTTAAGAAAGGTAAACTCGCTGGGGATCGATAAAGCCTCCGGATCAGTCCAGAACAACTGAATGTAGAAGTTAAAAAGTCTCCGGTAGAGAGTTTTACTTCAAGATCGCTGATTGGCTCATTTCAATGTCAATCAAAAAGGGATTCAGCCTCAGAAAGATCATCCAATCATCATGCAGAAGCTGAGCGTCCAGGCCAGCCCACTGCCTCATAGACCCCCAGAGATGCTGAGCGTCCGATGGGCGGGACAAAACCCAGCGTTTATCCAATGACCGCCCAGTTCCACAGTGGAACAACCCACTCTACCCTACACTGTTGAAGTCTGAAGACGCTCAGCGTCCGACTGTGTTAAAGCGCTGAGACGCTGCGGGGATGAATGAGAGGGAAGTTGCACCACTTACCTGTGATAAGTAGCTGATTCAGAACAAAAGATGAAGGTATTCGAGCACATATTTAGGCAATGAAATGTACACACAGCAGGACATATCAGCACTTTTTTGGGGGACATTTTAGGGGAAGCTGAGCTTCCCTTGCAGTCTTAGAGCAATCGCCACTGGTATGGATGAAATAAATCAAGTGGTTCTGTAAATAAAAATCCTGGCAGGTTGAGCAGGAGTTTGAGAGGAATCCATTTTGGTCAATATGGTGGGTTGTGTTCTGCCCGCTCCTGCTTTCTGGCCTCAAATGCACAGGCTGTGTCTGTGTTGCAGCTCCACTACGTTTACTGTGTTTGTCATCTCACACCAGCTGCATGTTCAGTCCAGCAAGCTGCAGGACTGACAGACAGCTGGAGTCACAAGACTGGGGAATTCCTAAGCTTCCCACTCCAGTAATAAACCTCTCTTCATCCATGTTGTGCCGTTAGACCTCAACACTAATTACCTGTCCCGCTTGACCTTCTCTACTCTGAATTGATGTATCACAGCTCCAGGAAAAATAGGATGGATGCACATAAGCCGCGACCTGCTGCACCAGCCACAAAGCTGGACTGCAATGGAACGGATCCAGTGTAAGATGACACATTGACTTGAATGGAAACCTATCTGATCCGATGTTGTGACGGAGCAGAGACAGACTGAAGACGCATCTGGTGTATTTCAGCCGTCTTACATTCTCTGAAGCTTGCTGATATGTGATTCCTACTTTCCATGCTGAAAATCCAGACCCCTTGTAGAGATATTTAAGTTTGATGTAGATTCTGTCCTCACATGTTTTTTAAATCATATATTTCAATGTGAGCTCATTGAAGAGTCAAATGCTTAGGTTCAGCTCCAAATTCCCAGGGCTGCAGACAGGAAGTTAAGGATGCACATGATGGTTTAATTTATTTGTTGAAAAAAATCTTCATGAAGAAATGTGTCAGCCAGACATTAAATCACACAGCTTGATCATATGGCTTCATTTTATTGTGGATCTCATATTTTAATGTAACAGTGACATTTTCTGATTGATTATATATTAGAAACTTTAGCACCAGCAGCATAAATACTCTTTCTGATAGTCTGTTATTTACACACACACACACACACACACACACACACACACACACACACACACACACACACACACACAGATATTTAACCATTTAAACTATCACCCAATAAAAATGAATAAATACACTAACTACCATACTGTAAATATGGAGGATATAACAACACTTTTAACACTTTGAACAGGTTAAAACATAAATATATTTGCATATTTGGCACTTGTGGACAAAAAAGGACAGGTGTGTGTATGTGTGCCTGTGTGTTGTATGTTTTGAGGGAGAAGACAGGTCTTCATGGGGTTTAAGGTCAGTGGTGTGAGCTCAGGCAGCAGAACAGCAAATTAAAAACAAACAAATACACTTAAATAAAATTGGTGTGTGACATCCAGGGAAACACATCCATCATTTGTGTTTACTGTTTGGCTGATAAGGACCTGTGACAACTCCTCATGTTTCTGTCAGCTTCTCTTTTCTACAAAGCCAAAATGCACTCAGAAATGCACTTCAGCAATTTTAGTTCTTGTATCGTAAAACATCCTCAAAATACTGAATTTCTAAAGCTGCACACACATCTGAAAACTGTTGAACTTCTGACACAGACCTTATTAATGTGGAGAAATACTCTGAGTAATCTATTACATAAATACTCCCAACAGATACACATTAGAAGGACTGTAAGGACTGTCTGTTTGAAGTGGATCACAGCAACACCTTTTAGCTGGAATCGTGCGCACACTGTCATGATGACATGACTCTTAACAAAGTGTGTGTTTATTTTGAGAGATGGGTGGCAATCGCATCTTTCTTTTACACTACTTTTCTTTAATCAAGACAACTTTTTTACTGGATACAACGCAACAAAGTTATGTTTTGATTTGTGGTTATGTAGAGATGTTGTTTAAACGTGACAATAAGCAAACTTTGTCAGTTTGTACTGTAGTTTAGCAGCCAGCTTTAGGAGGCATTTCTCACAGCCCAGTACTCTCCCCATATTTGTAGGCTGTATGTGAATCCTTTTGTCCTGCTTATCTATAAAGCAGAGCTAACGTAACCTCACTCTTCATTTTACTGACAGACTTTCAAGTTTGATCAGATCACTGCAGAATAACTGCTGCATGTGGGTTGGAATGAACATTATCACAAACAACTCGACCCGTGGTTTACATTTTAGCTTGTGTTTTAGCCTTTCGAGTGTGCGATCACTCTCCCGTTTAGCTTTCTTCTGCTTTTCTGTAATTTTTCTTAATGCTAGTCCAGCTCCAGTGTCCACCATTACTACAAAATTAATAAAAAAAAAACCTTCAGAAAAAAAAGACTGCTAAACTCCATCAGCTGGTGTGGTGTTGTCATATAGACTTCAACATGCTGTAAATCAATCTGGTTCTGCCCAGCCCGATCAGGAAGCTAAGAAATAACCTATATTGGTGCCGATAATCTCATTTTAAGTTTGTGATTACAATGAGGCATAAATCTAGAACTGAGACTTTTTCAGGATCACTTAGAAAGTCCTCACAGTTCTTTCAAGCTATAAATACTTCAGTCTGGACCTGATTGTTTTTGGTCTTTTCTGATTCAAAAGAACAAAAGTTCTTCAGACATTAACCTGAGTTTATGCCACATATGAAACATATGTAAGTAGGTAAGTAGGTAAGTAAGTAAGTAGGTAGGTAGGTAGGTAGGTAGGTAGGTAGGTAGGTAGATAGATAGATAGATAGATAGATAGATAGATAGATAGATAGATAGATAGATAGATAGATAGATAGATAGATAGATAGATAGATAGATAGATAGATAGATAGATAGATAGATAGATAGATAGATAGATAGATAGATAGATTTTTTTTAAAGTCTCTTTCATGACTTAAAAAGTTTTGTGCTGACTCTGTAGCTAGCCTAACACAGAACAGAGAAGATTGACCTAGACAGGAAGTCAGGCACACAAATGGTACAGATCATCTGTCAGTTTTAAAATAAAACACAATATGTGAACTCCCTACCATTTATAAGATCATATACATAAGAAATACTTATTGACTTCAAAACAGGCAAATGTCAGGACTTTTAGACAATAACTTTAAGGTAACAGCAGGGCGTAGTAGAACAGATCTTTAACATTAAACACATGTAAACCTGATAAAAAAGTTCATTCTTATGTATCCTACTCATGAATGGTAGAGCACAGAACTCACAAAATAATTACCAAATAAATAGAATTTCAACTACAGAAAGACTTGTTGTGTAACTTGCTGTTTGTACGCTGCCCTCTCTATACCGAACCAAGCTGCTCTAAACTGTGCTGCTCTTTGTCCTGTGGGAGAGAGGACAAAACATGTGACAGAGATGTTTTATTTAGTTCATGCCGATGACAATATGGCATTCAACCTGAGGAAGGCAGTTTGAGCGTGTGTCGCATGAGGTCAATGCAGAGTAACTTAACCCACAAACAACAAACTCTGCTAACCTCGGCTCCTAACTCTGATCCAGCTGGTTGGTAAATTAATCTATGTGAGAGACATACAGCGGGACTTTGATTCAGATTAAAATCTGTTTGGATAAATTGTGTATGAGGAGAGAGTCACAAGCATACAAGCTTACCCTACATCATTGCTGAGGTGTAAATCTTAATTCTTTAGTATAACAAATGAGGTCCAGGAACTTTTAGTTTCAGGAACATCCCCTGGAACTACATGGTTCCTGTGGCCAGGTTTTTTTTTGTTTGTTTGTTTCCCCCATGGGCCAAAAACCTGGAAAAATTATACAAATAGGGTCGGTGATGTATAGAGATTTGTTGACACTTGGCAGCCAAGAGAAGCTGTTCCAAAAAGCCCAAAACAGCTTCAACCCATGAAACATCAGACCACTAAAACATGAAGCCGGCAGAGATTGACTGGTGTTTTGACTAAAAAGAAGCCCATTGATTGAGGACTCACGCAGTTTTTAGATCATCATTAAATACTTATCTGATGAGGATATTTTGACTCGCATATCTATTTGCATATAAAACTAAACTTGTTCATTCCTGAGTTCTTCTTCTGTGTTTGAACAGCTGTTGTAAACTGGATATCCTCTGACACATTCAGCAGAAGGTCTCCAGTTTACAGGGTCACTCTTTAAACTGTAGGCAGACCCTAGTTTGTGTAGTCGAAAAGCAGCTATTCATCACATTCCCATGGGGGCTGCTTTCCTTTGATATCACACTGTAGCAGATGATAGTATAACCTCCAATCCAGTTTGGCCTAATGTGAGCCGAAGCCCTCAAACGTGTCAACCTGTGTGCAGAGTCAGACAACGATAGCTGCAATCTGAATATGTACATTCACCACCCTCTCAGCTAGTCTGCACAGAACTTAGATCTCAACCTCGAGGAGCTGTTCTGTACCGGAAACACAGACTGAAACCTGATCCTCAACCTCAGAGGTGAACACTGATAGTGAGTTCAAATTCCAAGAATCGACAGTGGAGCTGTGCAGCCGGTTTTGCTTTCTCCATGACAAATAATAAATTTAACAAAGGGTCACAGAGTTTGCAGGAAATGGCAAAGACATTCATCTGAGGTGTTCCAGTTGCTGCCTATCTGAGCTTGATTTGATCAAATGCTATTTGAAGAGAAAAATAAGCAGACTGAAATAAGATGCTGAAACTTCTCTGCTATCATCAAACAACAGTTTGACTTCTGACTTATCTCTATAAACAGAAATCTGCCTTTTAAGGCAGATAAATAAAAAATGTTACAGCTTGTGAACAAGTACCAGCTTCTCTTATTTCCAGCTAATGCCATGAGTTGCAGATGGGCTGTAAACCAAATATAACAGACCCAGAAAAGTAAATCCCAGTCCAGATATCATTTATCCTGTTTCAAAATAACTCTGGCTGCACCTGACGATAGAAATTGTTTCTGATGCGTGTTCAGAGAGTCATCATGAGCAAACTCTGACAGCTCCCTCATCTTACATATTCTGTATATCACAGAGAATAAATCTGGAAACTTTGCTCCGATCTGCAGTCCTGATTTGTCTGCAACCGGTTTTCAGACATAGGCAGAGTCACTGGACTGCGTGCGTGCAAAGCTGGGCATGCTCATCCGAGGAAGGTCTTTGTTTCTGATCTCATAGATGGACTTCCTGCGGGCCTGCACCCCTCTCACTGCGGTCTTTATCTTCCTCCAGCCCAGGTGGTTCAGCTCAGCCAGGTTCAGGACCACACAGATCCCACTGACGGCAAACATGAACACCAGGAACACAGTCTTCTCTGTGGGTCTGGAAACATAACACTCCACATCTTTAATGCATGGGTATCGATCACACTCATACACTGCTGGCACATTAAACCCGAACAGGAAGTACTGACCCACCAGGAACCCGATCTCCAGGGCATTCCTGAACACCACCTGGATGATGTAGAACCTGGAGATGCCTTCCTGTCGTCTCATCTTAGACTTGGTGGTCCTAAGGGGAAGGTTTGGGATGTCTTTGACCTCCAGGCAGTCTGGCTCTGCCTCCTTTGTTGAGTTCTCTGTGTTCTGCAGGACTCCGTTCACGATGGTGTTCTTGATCTTCTTGTCATTCCTCTTTGGGTCCTGGTCCTTGTCCAGGGACAAGTAGGCGGTGGAGAATCGGCGCTCCTTGTTCTTGGCGGACTGGTGGACAGAGTATGTGATGAAGCAGAGGGAGGGGCAGCACACCATGATGATCTGGAACACCCAGTACCTGATGTGGGAGATGGGGAAGGCCTGGTCATAGCAGGCCTGGTTGCAGCCCGGCTGTAGGGTATTACACACGAACATGGACTGTTCATCATTATACACCGTCTCCCCGACGATCGCCACGATCAGGATCCTGAAGATAACCACCACAGTCAGCAGGATCCTACCGGAACAACACAGATTAGAATGATGGTATCATTGTCTTTCAGTGAATATTAGATCAAATCTCCCAGAATCTCCAAGAACAGAGAGTTTCTGCTGATGAGCCATGATGACACATCTGATTCTGGTCTCTAATGACAAAGGCTATGTTCACACTGCAGGCCTTTATGCTCAAATCTGATTTATTGTTAGGCTGTTCAGATTACAATGCTACTTTCATCCCGGTCATGGAACACTGGACTTCATTATCCCTCCCCTGGCTAACTCCATAACTTTCAGTACCACATTTGAAAGTGGACTGAATCTGACTTGGAAAAAGTTTTGTAACAAAGTAGATATGGGTCATGTTTGAGCAAAAAACTGCAGAACATAAAACTGTGAACATATCCAAAAACTCATGATCTCAAATTCGGAATCAATGTTTTAATATCCTAATGTCGTGATAAATTTTGTACAAGTTTGTACAAACACATGTAACGTTCTACCAACTCCAACCTCACCAAGCAGAGCTAACGTTACCTCACTCTACATTTTATTGACAGACTCTTAAGTTTGATCAGATCACTGCAGAATAACTGCTGCATGTGGGTTGGAATGAATATTATCACAGTTTAACCCGTGATTTAGCCCGTGCTCTTTCACTCTCCTGTTTAGCATTATTCTGCTCTTCTGACCTTTTTTTCTTTTCACCAGTCCAGTGTCCAACATTACTACAAAATAAATGCAAGAAATCCTTCTCTTCAGGGAAAAGGACAAATCTTGCGTACAGAAACTTGAAATGGCATTTAGAAAAAACAGTTTTGTCGCTGATAATCTTATTTTTAATTGTGGATCATGAACAGGCAAATATATAAAAGTGAGATAATTTCAACACCACTTATAAAGTCCTCACAGGGCTTTTAAAAGTGGACTTCAAAGCTTAAAGTAAAATAATGGTGCACAAGATTAAAAAATGTGATGAGTCTAAATTAAAATAAGGGCCACTAAAACATACGAAGGACAGGCCAACAAAACTATTTCTAAATGTAATTTCTATTTTATTTTGAATTTAATTTCACAGTTGTTGGATAAAAAAGGATTTCTGACATACTTTTTTGTCAGAATTATGACTTTTACAATCTAAAATTAAAGTCTGAAATCTGAGATCAAGGTCAAAATTTTAATACTAATCTTAGAATTATGATTTGATAGAAAATGAAAAAGACATCAGGAAGCAGTATTTAATTGCGTAACCTCGGAAAAAAAAAAGAAGAAAAGCAAAGTGGCCTTTCTCTCCCATTGAATTCAATAATTAATCTAAAAATAATTTAATTTTCTTAATTAAACAAAGATGGATATTTTTTGTCCCAAAAGGAAAGGAAATTGAGCTCTGAACTGTCATGAGTGTTCCTGGACTCAGAGACTAAGAATCAATCTTTGCTTTGTGACTTTTTTTTAAATTAAAGTATTCATAGCAAGTATTTACCTTCAGCTTTATGCCTCAGACCCAGCATCACAGTTTAACCTGTGAGCTGATGTGTAGCTGGAAGAAGAGCCTTTAACAGTGATCAGTTTGAAAACATATACTTGTAGCCGGTGTAAGATACTAAAACAAGAATGATGTGGTAACAATTTTGGTTCTGGTTAAAGCCTGGCAGCTGGAATAGGATGACAGTAAGCCTCCTTGAACCCTTGACCCCTTACATCTAACCCCTTAGAGTGCAGAGCTGCAGCGTTGCTTCATTCAGACCAGCAGGTGTTTGATTCATCCTCATGTCTTCTTTAAAAAAACAACAAAAAACAAACGCCTGCTTCTCTATAACATCAAGCTCTAGTTTCCTCCCCTTTTCACCTCAAAGCTGAACTCTTAAACTCTTCACTTTTATGATCACGAGTCTCTCTTACCTGCCGATCATAGTAGAGTGCTGCTGGACCGCCGCCTCCAGGAGCCGCTCCAGGATGGTCCACTCCCCCATGGCTGATCATCCGGAATCGGTTCGCCTCACAAAGAAAAACAGGAAAAAAGAATCCAAATGTCTGTCTGAGTGTGTGTGTGAGAGAGAGAGGATCTCCCACTGCCTCCTCTCTCTGCAGCTCACTGTGAGTGTGTGAGCTCCTGTCCTGTACAGCCACTGCACGGCTCAGCATGTGTGTGTGTGTGTGTGCAGCTCAGTGATAATCCAGCTTTAAGTAGGCTCTTCTGCGTCACACACACACACACACGCACACACACACACACACACACACACACACACACACACAGGGAGGAGACACACAGGAACACGTCATCCATTCATCTAACTCATTCATTCACTGGAACTCATCACCATCTCTCCATCACTCCATTCATCCATCATTCTATCCTCGGCTGCAAAAAGTAACTCCTGGCTCCAACTTCTCACTGTCCTGTTTCATATTCATATCTATAAAATGAAGATCACAGGAAGTCTCTTATTAAGTTGTTATATGTTAAAATTAAATCATGATTTTTTCTGACCCAACACTTAAAACAGACATTTAAATATTTATGTACAGTGTAGAGGCAGTCAGTACAGAAGAAGTGGGCGGGGCCACAGTGACATCACTGCTTGTTCTTTGGACTAATCCTCCCGAGGTCTCAGGGTTGGCATTGTGGATGAGAGGGTAGACACACATTGTTCGATCCTATCTGACAAGTCGCCTCAGTGCTGACCTGTTAATCCCAGGTATTCCCTGAGCAAAGCCTCTGCTGCTCCCTGTCTACTTCACTCTCAGTGGACTCAACAGACCTCTGTGCTGTGTTTTAGGGTTGCATGCACATTTGGCAAAAACTACATCAAAGAACAGGGGTCTGCAACCTACGGCTCTGAAGCCTCATGCGGCTCTTCTATCCCTGTTCCATGAGTGCTGGTTTGGTGCTTGTTCCCAGTGTCTGCCAGTGCCTGAATTAACACCAGTTTTTTCTGTTTCCACCAACAAAGCAGCGGCTCAAGGATGGAAAAACTGGTGCTCAGCCGGTCCTATTCTTTTCTGAGCCAGAGCAAAAGCACCAACAACACCAGGACACAGGGTTACTGTGACCAACAATCAACATCAAAAACAGCCGTTCATAAAAAGAAAAGCTGCCAAGCGAGTTGTCTGTTGTTTCCTCATTAAAAACTTGAAATGGAGGTGAAGTTGAAGCAGTAATGCATTACCTCTCTTATAAATCAATACTCCCAGCATTGTTGCTGATTTCTGCCCCAAGCGCTGGGGGCCAAAACACAGTTTCACAAACAGGTGACATCACAGAGACTACATCCATTTATTATACAGTCAATGGTTAATCAATGACATGTTCAGCTGAAGGTCTCCAGTTAGCATGGTCACTCTTAACTCTAAAACACCGGTTGCTCTGTAGCTGTTATGATTGTGGCAGAATTCAGTAGAACTTGAGTTTTCATTCAGAAATTAAAGAATGCTAACTCATTTAAACAAATGGAGCTGAACATACCTTCTGTTGTCAAAATGTGTGCATCTCTATGATGACGTAGAATTTAAAGGGTCTCTGTCTCATGCTGTATTAAAGAGGACTTTAGCCCCTAATTCACACATACAACGTGAGCGCTGTGCAGTGTCACGCACAAAGCACGCCCTGTGATCTATCTCCACCGTGACCCACCAATGGCTGCTTGCGGCTGTTACACTGTGAGTCTATTTTTGTTGGTGTATGCTGCAGAAACATGTCAATATCTGCAGGGCAAATAGTACCAAACAGAAAAACATAAAGTTGCCTCGAGAGCTCACAGCACTGCAACTTAAGAAAGCACATGCAAAAAAAAACAACAAAGCAAATTAAGAAAAAAACATCTTCATTAGTTTGACAGTGTAGCATTAAGAAAAAGTGCTGCAAAGAACACATCACAACACGTTAGAAAAATGCACCGCAAAGACCACAACCAGACGTGGTATTGGCAGGTATGTTCCTGAGGAAACATGGTTCTCTGGTGATTTTGCATATCCAGCTGTTATGGAGTGCGCTGCGCTCAGCTGCAGAGACGGTTCCGGTGTGAACGGGTATGAGCTGATAAAACAGTGGCACTAAAGACCATGATGCTCATGCTGTAGTTTTGGGCTGTGAATTGGGGTTTTGGGACAGTTTTCTCATGTACTGCTTCCATCCTTTTCATTTTTACAAGTGGTAGAGGCGCCCCCTGCTGGAAGCCTGCTTCCTTCATTTCCACTCTTCTCTGCTCAGCTTCATATCCTGACAACCACACAAACCAGTGAAGCTTACAGTATCAACTGTACTACAGAACAGGATTATATGTACAGTTCAGCTGCCCCCCCCCCCCCCGCTCTGTGTGTGTGTGTGTGTGTGTGTGTGTGTGTGTGTGTAAGATAATCTGTTTAACTGTGTCTTTTCCTGTCCTCAGCTCTGAGAACAACCTGCAGACTTAAAATATACACACACACACATGAACACACACATACTCAGTGCTTATTTGTCCATGTTTTATTTCTTCATGAATATTCAACACACACATTATTGATATAAACAATTAAGAGACCAGTTAATTAATCACATTATAAATAATGTACATAGTTTATTTATCAATTTATTTATTTATGTATTCTTCATTTCTGAGGTGTTAACTGTCAGAAGTTGTTGTTCCTCCCTTCAGCCAGTTGGGAGATACAAGCACACCTATTTTTATGACGCTCTATTTTAGGACAGTGGAGGTCTAAAATAAGAAAGCGATAATGTACAGTGAACTGAACTCCATGATGTAAAGAGTCTAAATTCAGGATTTTTCAGGTACTTCCAAGAGAAGAAAAGTAAAACGACTTTCTTTTTTAATGAAGTTTGAATTTGAGGTGAGGTGTATGCAGACGTTGACAGTGGCATCATACCAAAAGAAGACACCAAGATGCTGGGCAACAGTGAACACTGTTTAGAAATGTCAGCTTTAAATGGAAAGGAGAATACAAGGAAAAGCTGTTCCAGGAAATATCAGTGTTTATTCTGATACAGTGAAATCAGTGAGTTTTTACAGCAGCAGTTTTCTCTCATCTCCACAAACACCATCAGTGAAGTGACAAAGTGACAAGTAAAGTCATTAAAGACCGCACACACACACACACACACACACAGAAATATTTAGTACAACTGATCAAAGAGAGAGGAGTTCAGGTCAGACGAGCTGGATTAGTTTACTGTAATATCACAGATTGAATTACACCGTAATCACACATTGACCCACATCTTGTGTGTGTGTGTGTGTGTGTGTGTGTGTGTGTGTGTGTGTGTGTGTGTGTGTGTGGAGTGGAGTGGAGGAATGAAAAAAAAAGCCTGAATTTGGTCATCCATGGGGCTATCCTTGATGAATGAATGATTCCCATGTTTACTGAGAGCCATCATCAAAAAGTACAAACCAAGATATAAACATCAGTATTTAAGAACATATAAGGAAAGATGGCATGTAGTTTTAGTTGATCTTCATGTAAGACAGCCTGTTTCTTTCTTCATTTGCAGTTGAAGACAGGACAATACCTGCTGCTTATGATTAGGGCCCGACTGATATGGATTATTTGAGGCCAATGCCCATACCGATATTTGGCAGGGGAAAAAAATGACTGTTTGACGCTTCTACTGTTAGTTCAACATTACTTTTCCCAACTCTCTGATCACTTCAAGGATGCCACTCGTTTCTGTGTGTGTGACTTGTTTCATGTAATACAGAGAGCAGAGGTTGAGAACGCGTGACCATGTAGAGACAGATATTACTTTCCTTCTTATAAATAAGATGAATAACATAAGACTTTTCAGTCTGTTCAATAATAACAACCTGATCTATAAGAGAGGAAACCTTAAATATCTTCTAATTTGATCTGGTGCTGTAAAATTAACATGATTTGATCTCATTAAAGTTCAACCAGAGCGCAATCCTGGCCCGAGCCGGGGACTGTAGTCCGGTGGATCGGGGAACCCGAGGAAGCGTCCTCAGGAGCCGTTGGTTTACCGCGCGGTGAGAGAGCCGAAGACTGCAGAGGCGGCGGGGCTGGAGGCCCTCAATAGAGGCCCAGGCAGGCGTTGGTGGGATCAAGAAAGCGCCGGGGCACAGTGAAAGGAGAGATAGGTCCAAATGGACGAAGAGTGTGTCAGCATGAGCTTCAGCTTCAACAGCCGACCACCGCGTTTGCCGCGGTGACGGGGACGCTTCCTCCGGAAAGGGAAGGCAGAAGCCTGGTAAGGGTAAGGCGGGATCCCCTCAAAAAGCGGAGTTAGTGCATTCTGTCCACTTTGATTAAAAGCACTTAAAACTTCGACATTCTGCCGGAGGGACAGAAGAAACTGGCGATCGTACACCAGCAGAGACTCAGTTTGCATAGTTCTAATTGTTAAAAGCAATAAAAACAACAAAAATGCGTAGCATTGCAGGAGGAGCAGACGGCCAGCCACACACACTGGCGCCATCCAACTCAATCCAAGCTGCCAAAAACAACACTGCTTACATCAGGTGCTGAGGTGTCTAGCACCTGCGCTGAAGATCAGATGGTCAAACATCAATGCCTTACTTCCGGCATTATTAGTTCCTGCATTGGCAAGAAGTTTCATCCATGAGGGAGTAGTGAAAACCAAGGCCAGCATAAAATCAGACTACAGCCAGCTGGGAGGGGCATGACCCCCAATTCACACATACAGCGTGAGCGCCGCGGTCTGTCAGCGCTGCGCACTTCGCTGTATTTCACTGCCATTCAAGTCAATCAGTGCATTCACACAGCCCGCGCTGTGGTCCGTGTCAAGGGAAGGACTGAATTAATGAAGCTCTGGGAGGGCAGGTGAGTTTAACATACTAATTATCATGAAAGTAGTTGTCATGGGTATGATTCCTGTGGAAACATGGTTCTCCTGTGATCTTGTGAACTCGCGTATCCAGCTGCTACGGAGTACGCTGAGCCGCACTCTGCTCCTGAGACGGATCCAGTGTGAATTGGCTCGCGCTGACAGACTGCGGCGCTCGCGGAGTATGTGTGAATCAGGGGTGAGACTAGAGGTTGGTGGCAGATTTGAACCGAAGGCTCTGCAGATGCAGAGAAAGAGTTAAACTAAGAGCCTCAGGCCAGACCTCATGTTCTGGTCCGTATCACTTCACACCATATACATCATAGAGCTCACTGTGCCTTGAGAGGCTGCAGTGGAGGAGGCCTACGAACGTAAGAGCCTTAGGTACACCGAGCTGGCAGGTGATGCTGAGCAGGGTGGCTGAAAGCTAAAGTTTTGCTCAGTGGAAGTCGACTGTAGAGGCTTTGTGGGCAGGTCAACTATCAGGCTGCTAAAGGACTTTGGGAATTCACAGCCAATCCCTCTGAAATGGATTTTTGAATGGCTGGCGTGACCATATTGGAAATGAGGCGGGCTGTGAGTCTCCAAAGTAACAGCCAATGGGCGCCCGGCAGTCACGTAAGCTGAGCTGTGCCTCTGATTGGATGAACTGGCAATCTTAATATTGTCTAAACTAGAAACAAATTCAACACCCCCCGTGCAGTGTGTGCCGTTAGTGAAATTAACAATTCAGACGGGAGACGTTGTTTATACCAGGCTGTAAATGTGCTTATTTTGGCAGTGAAAACAGCTTTTTTTGGCTAGGTGTGTACGTGACTTCCGGAACTTCCGGAGCCAGCCTCAACCCTGATTCATACATACTCCGTGAGCGCTGCGGTCCGTCAGTGCCGCGGTCCATCAGCGTGAGCCAATTCACACTGGATCGATCTCTAGAGCGGAGCGGAGCTCAGCGTCCCCCATAGCAGCTGGATACACGAGATCACAAGATCACAGGAGAACCACATGTTTCTGCAGGAATCACACCCATGACAACTACTTTCATGATATTTAGTATGTTAAACTCACCTGCCCTCCCAGAGCTTCATTAATTCAGTCCTTCCCTTTTAGTCTCTGTTGGTGTCCTTATATAAAGGATGTGTTGTATCGTATATAATTATAAGGTTTTCTGCCTCCAATATAATCTTTTCCTCGTCCATGGCGTCAGATTTCCTCTGGGTCTGACCCGCTGATGACTGCTCGCCCTGTGCCAGTGTCATAGTTTTGATATACAAGGATAATTTTTATGGTCGTACAAGGTGCACATTGTGTTTTATTTTGAAAGGACTGGTAACTGATCATTCTTCGTGTCTGTTTTCCTGTTTGGTACATTCTGCTCTGCGGAGATTGACACGTCTCTGCAGCGAACTGTGGCAAAAATAGATTGCAGCAGAACAGCCGCAAGCAGCCGTTGGTAGCACATGTCGGAGATGGACCGCGGCGCGGGCTGTGTGACTGCACTGATTGACTTGAATGGCAGCAAAATACAGCGTAGTGCACGGCGCTCATGCTGTATGTGTGAATTAGGGGTTACTGTACTTCTGGAGCCAGCCTCGTGTGGACACTCGAGAGACAGCAGACTTTAGCACTTCCGCATTGTCTCATATTTTCAGACCACAGTTGCTGCTTGGGAGAGACCCATCCTGAGCCCTGAAATAAGGACAGATCACACAGTGGGAAGGTGAGCCCCCAACACCAAAACCCCACCCCTATTACCCTTACCAGGGTTTTCTTCCCTTCCTTTCCCCACAACTTCAACTCATTTCCAGTATGGCCCCTGCCAATATTTTTCTTCAAAACTTCTTAACAGAAACAGATGAGTAACATCAAGGAGATTAGGTCCTTTCATTATACGGTCTATGTCTCTGACTCATTCTGCAGTCTACATGTCAAATATTCAAATCAGAGGAGGAACACTGTCAATTGTCTGCTGCTGTTCATCCATCCATCTTCTATACCACTTATCCTGTTCAGAGTCGCGGGTGTCTGGAGCCTATCCCAGCTGTTTTAGGGGGAGACCCTGGACTGGTCACCAGTCAATCACAGGGCTGACACATAGAGACAGACAACCTTTCAGACACACACTCACACCTACGGACTAGTTGCTGTAGTGCGCACACCGTGAACAAGGATTTGAAACAGCGGCCTTCTTGCTATGAGGCTGCAACACAAACAGCTGTGCCACCATGCTTCTGCTGTTGTTTTTTTCATTTAGAGGTTTATAATGAGCTTTATTATTTCTTACTCATTTGAGAGGCTCAAATGACCATTGTCAGAACTGATTTTATCCAAACAAGAAACCCTCTTCTCAAACAGTCAGCTTACAGTCAGTGTTTGCCTCCCTTTATACAGTCAGGAGGTTTGAGTGGGAGTGGGCTGGAGGCAATAAAAACTTAAACAAAGATGTACTGTATTTAAGCCTGAACAAATACAAAGACTTTCATTCCCCCCAAAAAACAAACGCTTCATACTTTTTTCATGTCTCAAACATCCTCACTGCCCTCTGTAAATCTCACTGCAGGAAAGTGCTGCCACCCTGTGGTTTAACTGTAAAAGCACATTAACACTGAAGAAAGGACAGTGTAGCTGTGTAGATTAAAGTGTGTGTGTGTGTGTGTGTGTGTGTGTGTGTGTGTGTGTGTGTGTGTGTGTGTGTGCAGCAATCAGTTCTGAGGGAACAGTCTGTTTAGACAGGAGTTGAGCTAAATAATATAGGGAACAAATAACTGAGACTTCTCACTCTGTATCCCTATGTCTACGAGGTGTGACACTCCTCTGGTGTAGGCTCTGGTTGCAGCTCTACCCCTGCTGAAACCTACCCCAGCTATTTTGTTTCAGCTTAATAAACTTAAAACAAATAGTGAAGAAATTTGTGTTTGGTAGTTTATCTTTTTTTGTTATAACTCTTCTTAGGTATAACTCTTTTACCATTGTAAAGCATGTTTATTTCTCTTTTAAATGGTGACACATTTGTAAGCAACATGCAAGTATGGACAGCTTATTCTGCTCTTGCTTTTGACTCTTGTTCTGAGCTTTTAGTACTCCCAGGTGCTCCAAATCAGGTGCAAAACACGGGCCCTGCTACAGTGGTCAGTAGGTGTCTGCTGGCAGAAACAAACATATTTGACTCATCTGGATAGGGCCTGTTCAATGGGGTAGCTTCAAGCTGGTGTTCTGCTGGAACTAAGTTGCAGCATCGTTTCATTCGAGTGCCAGAACCATTCCCAAGTTCTGTATAACAGGGAGTCAAAGACAGGCTGCACAGTGGGCGTCCCAAGACGCTTCTTCTACTGTGGATTTCTTGAAAAAAAAAGGAATGTTTCTTGGCAAAACAGCAAATGTAAGAATTTCAAAACTTTAATTTAACAAAGCTCTTTTTGTGTGATTCTTTTGGCCTCTATCTTATGACGGCTGAAATACACCTGCTGGGTTGCAGCTCTGGATCAGATAGGTTTCCGTTGAAGTCAATGTGTCAATTTACACTGGATCCGTTCTGTTGGGGTTCAGCTGCTTGGCTGGTCCGACAGGTCACAGCTTATCCGCAGCCAACCTATTTATGCCGGTGGCGGAGCTATGACGCGTCAATTCAGAGTAGAGAAGATCCAGCAGGACAGGAAGTAGTGCACGGATACTACCTAAAACGAGCCTGAGATTTTCAAAATAAAACAAACTGTGTTAAAACCACATCGTGTTTAGCTTTACCAATGCAACAAAACTTCACAATGAGCACAGACACACTAGGAGTCAACAGGTTTGATGTTTAAAAGCACAACATGAATGAAAAGAGGTTTATTAATGGAGATAAAAGCGCGGGCATTCTACGGTCTCGCGACTCCAGCTGTCTGTCAGTCCTGCGGTTAAACTGACCGTGAACTGATCACGCAGCCGGTATGAGTTGACAAACGCAGTCAACACGCAGCAGAGCGGAGCTGCAGCGCAGACGCAGCTGGTGTATTTGAAGCGTAATTCTTTGCTGCAGAGAGCTTTGTCTTATATCACTGGAATCTGTAGAGTCCCTGCTTTCATCTGAGGTGTTGATTTTTTTGTTCAGCATATAGCAGCACAGCGGTGGAGCTGGAAATATGGTGAGTGGGTTGACACAATGGAGCTGTCCAGAGTTTGGTATGTCATGATTCATTTAGTTGTTATCTGGGTTGTCTTTGTGGCATGCAAAAAAGATTCAAATTGTCATGTAGCCCAGGGTCTGCTGTTTAATTTGAAGAGCAACATCACTTTATTTTTTCATGCATTATTCAATGCTGTGTTTGCAGAGTCTCCCAATTGGGGGACCTTCTGACTCAAAGGGTTAACTTAATGGAAATCTATCTGATCAGGTGCCATGATGGAGCGGAGCTGGACCGGAAATACATCTGGTCTATTTCAGCCGCAGCTGCTGCTGGAATGGACATTATCACACAGCTTACTTACACTCTCCTGTTTAGCTTTCTTCTGCTGTTCCGGCTTTTTTTTTTTTTTTTTAATTATTATTATTATTTTGCAAGTCCAGCTCCATTGTCCAACATTACAAAATAAATTCAAGAAATCAAAACCGATCTCTCTTCTTACAACCAGTCCTGGACGACCTGACCACAGAAACTGAGAAAAAGTATTTAGAAATAGCATGTTTTGGTAATCTAATTTTATAACATGGATTAAGATCAGGCACAAACACAGAAGTGAGACTTTATCAAGATCACTTAGAAAGTCCTCACAGGGACTTTAACCATCCCATGTTCTGAGCGTATTCTTTCTTCAGACAATAACGTCAACCAACAGACAAACTGAACTGCAGTAATCTGAAGGATGGGTCAAGCAAACATGGCTCAGATACAGAGAGGATTACACTTTGATTTGATTTAACTTTCAAAGGGAAACATTAAAAAACAGTTAACATTACCACAGAGATACTCCAAGGTCTGATCTTAAACTTGTTTCAGAAGCTTGTACATGAGGGGAACTGAGCCTTTGAGGACAACCTCTGTCCATAGATCCAGAAGTTCATGTCTCCCCATCTGACTCATTTACATCCAGTCAAAGATGAGGAGCGTGTGCATTAGTAGCTGATGATTAGAGTCACTGCTTTAATAAACCTCATTGAACAGTTGGATTTTATTCAGTGGAATTGATTCATCGAAACAACATAAACACAAATAAATTATGTAACTCAAACATATTCCAAATTAACTTATCAAACATACACATTAGTTTAGAGTTTTGAGCGTATGAGGGGAATTCTGCTCAGTGTTTGTCATTTTATGAAACATATCAATAAATCTACAGATGTGCCCCTGGTATGATCCAGACTCTGGTGAATTGAAACATGTATCTCTCTTTTTTTTTTTTTTTTGGGGGGGGGGGGGGGGGGGGGGGGGGGGGTAAAGGCTGCGCGTGTTTTGTTTTTCTGGACTGTTTGACAAACTCAAAGTGACGTCTCTGCACAAACTCCGCCTCCTCTGCAGAGCTCGGGGACACGACAGGCCATAACTGACTCGTCCCTCTGTGAAGAGGATGATGATGATGAAGATGCTGATGAGGATGAAGATGATGATGATGACACAGTCTTTCATTTCTCATCGTGTGTGTGTGTGTGTGTGTGTGTGTGTGTGTGTGTGTGTGTGTGTGTGTGTGTGTGTGTGCAGATGTTGTCCGTAGCATGGAGCTCTGAGGGAGAGAGCTGCCTGATTGAATCCATCAAAGAAGAACCAAACCTCATTCACAAACAGACTCAGTATGATGATGATGATGATGGTGATGATGATGATGATAAAGAACATTTTTATTATTTGTGACTTAAACTCCTGTGGTGCTGTACAAACAGGTGAATTAAATAATGAGACTTAAATTAAGTTTTTCAATCTTGCAGGCACTCAGAGAGGATCATGTCTCTGATGAACCAGCAGAGGGCAGCAGCAGATCACTGAGGCCTGAGTAGATTGGGGACAACGCTGAGAAAGGAGTAAAGGTATGTTTCTGTAATTTATGACCTAGTTAAGAGATTTTAGGACATTTTAGAAACAAGAAAATGTCAGCATAAAATTTATCAGTTATTAAATTTATTATTATTAGTTAGAAAAAACACTTTCCTGGTTCCTGTGTCTTCTTCTTTCCGTGTTCCTTCCTGTGGTCACACTCGTCTCCTCTCTGTAAACTGGCCCTTGTCCCTCCAATTAATCCCTCCCCCCTGACCCGTGTCATGGTGGGCAGCGCGGCAGGCTGGGCTGTCGTGATGGATGTGACATTAACGGGAAATGAAGCTGGGGAGCTGCGACCCCCCTACCCCCCTCGCTGCATTTGTCACTGCCGGGTCACACAGACTGTTCTGCTGACTGAGATTAATGATGACCACCGTCTGAGTGTGTGTGTGTGTGTGTGTGTGTATGTGAGTGTGTGTGTGTGTGTGTGTGTTCCCACAACACAACATGACAATGCCTGCTCATAACAACACCCAGAGCAGGCACACGCGTCACTCCCTCTACACACAGCGTGCAGCCTCACATCAGAGTGTGTGATGAGGACAAACTGTGGCTCGGGGAGACAATTCAGCGTATTCTTCTTAAAAATCACATCAAAGGTTTTTATTTAAAGGTGAAGCTGCTGCTGCCTCTGTGAGCAGGGTGCACTGGTGCATGCTGCAAGGAGCCGGTCCTGGTCTGTGATGGAGAAGAGGAGGAGGCTGAAGATTTCACTCCACTGCACAGAAACAGTTCCACTGATGGATGAAGGGGGGGTTAGACTCCCTGATCATCCATCATCCTGTGACACATCCACTTATATCTGCAACACACACACACACACACACACACACACACACACACACACACACACACACACACACACACGGACAAACTGGTAATTAAATTGCATTTTTAAACTGGTTCAGTGTAGAAACGGTCTGATAGAAATCTCAACAGCTGCTCACCTGAACAGATAAACCACACCTGTTTTTATTTTCAGACTTATCCTTTTTTTTAATTCTTTATTTGTTTATTTAAAGGTTTTCCTGTTAATTCTTCTTGATTCTAATGGTCCACAGTACAAACACATCCGATAAATTCCCTCAGGAGAAACAGGTTGCAGATACACAAAAGGATGTAGTGGTATATCCAGTCATCACAGTGTTTGTGCTCCAGGCCTGTAGGGGGAGCTCTGAAGGGAAGCACATCAGACTGCCAGCTGATCATAGTGGAGACAAAAGACAAAGACAATTAGAGCTGCAGGTTAAAATATCAACACATTTCAAGTCAAATGTTGATCAGATCAACAATAATAGATGAGAATTCTCAAAGTTAAGTTAATATCTTATTTTCTCCACAGGCTGGCACATTATTCTTATGCCACCACTGGAAACTATTTCCGTGTTTAGACCTCCTTCAGATTTGACCAAGGGGAAACCTCCAGTCTGAAAATATGAGAGAATGCAGAAGTGCTAAAATCTGCAGTTTGTTGAGTGTCCGCTTGAGCCTGGCTCCGGAAGTACCGGATGTCACAAACACACCAAGCCAAAAAAGAAACTGTTTTCACAGCAGAAATAAGCATGTTATCGCTGATTTCACTAATGGCACGCACTGTACGGGGGGGGGGGGGTTCTAACTCAGCAGTTTGGACATTATCAAGATCGCCAGTTCGTCCAATCAGAGGCACAGCTCAGCTCATGTGACTGCCAGGTGTCCTATGGCTGTTACTGTGGAGACTCAAAGCCCGCCCCATTTCCAAGATGGCCGCGCCGGCTGTTTTGCCTTAAAAATATGTATCAGAAACAGACGGTTGACATCGCAGAGACTACGTCCATTAATTATACAGACTATGGATTTGACCCAACTTTTTTCTTGTGGGCTAAGGTGGTTGTGGTTCTTATGTCATGAAGTCTTATGTTATGTCGATATGATTTCCCTGTGCAGCCCAGGATCAGAGAGCACAACATAGACGGTGACCTGGGGTAACACTATAAGTGCAGCAGTGATGCAGATAGATGCACGGGGGAACTAAAGTGTAAAGTACCTGAGCAAGACTTTTATGGCAGACTGGAACCTTTTTTATGCTCTAAAGTTCAATGACAGGCATGTCCAAAGTCTGACCTGGGATCCATTTTTATACGGCCCCCAGCTTTCATCCGACAGTGTATTAATTATGGCACTGAAATAAATCATGTTCTAAATGATGTGTACATTTATATTGATGTCAAGGTCACAAATCAAAGTATATAAAGTGGTGTCTCACTGAACTTCATGTGAACTATAGGCTGCTTGTATAAAGCTAAAGCTCTGTACATTCTGCAGAAACTCAACAACTCTCACAGCTGACGTCTTTAAATGAATAAATTTATCATGGTTCAGGATAAGAAATATATTCGGGGCTAAAAAAAAAAATGTTGTTTGCAGGTCAAAATAGTTTGAATATGAAAAACAATCTTGATAAAATACAGATCCTGACATAACAAAAAATAAAGGAAATAAATCCTGACATATTTTCTCCATATCGCCCGCTAATGGAGAACATTTTCTTTGGTCAAAAGCGGTTTGGTGATGTTAGTGCAACATGACAAATAGGGGACAGGTGAGCTTTGATTTCATAAGTCTGTAATGATGACACAAGTATTTCACCACACTTTGTGACTGATTTTTACAGAAATCCCTAAAAGAAATAGTTAACAAATAGAGTGTTTAATGTTACTTTGACAGTTAATAAATGTGTTAGTAAGACACGCTGGCCCTCGTTCATATTCAAATATTTAATGTGGTCCTCTTTGAACAAATTTTGGACACCCCTGGTTTTCAATGACTTATTTTTGGAGAGGGCCTAATGTAGACACCTGAGGAACTTGTGCACTTTGTTGTGGTCTTTCATACTCTTCTCTGGGTTTTTGTTGGCCTTTAAACTAGAAAAGTAAAATAAAATCAAGTAATAAAAAATATGCTGACTTAATATCAAGTTAAGGAGCATATGGATATTTTTGAGCACTTTTTTTTGCACAGCAGAGCATTGTATTGGATTGTGCAAATCTCCAGACCTATGGCTGAAATACTTTGAGGCAGCATTAAAAGTCAAGACCGTAATGAAGATTTCAGTACAATCATTTCATTCCTCAAGAAACTAATGAGACTGTTTTGCAATGTTGATGTGGACTTAAAACTGTGATGAAATGGATTGATTGTTAAAATGATCTTCCTTTGTTTGTTTTTAGGCAGCATTAAACAAAGCTCTTCGTTTTCTCTGTTTCTTTTTGGTGGTGGTTGCAGTGAACTCCCTTCACCTGTTCCTTTGTTTTGTGTTTGCTCTGAGCTTTACATGTGAACCTGCTCTGATTTATTTCCCTCCGTCTGATCTCATGAGTATCTTCCTCACTCGCTCTCTCTCTCTCCCTCTGTCTGGACGCTGTGTCTCTCTCTCTTTGTTTGAGAGGACGGGTGTCTAACTGGATGATGAATGACCCTGTTTCTCTCAGATAATTGGCTGTTGGCTGCTTGCTCTCAGACCGGCTGTGTGTCTGCTGGCCTCCTCCTCCGTCTGTCAATCACAGACCTGCTGCTGCCCGGCCGTCCTCTGATAGCGATGCTAATGCCGTGTCCTCGGCCCTCATTGGCTGAGCCGGGCTGGTCCAAGCTAATCCATTACAGCAGTGACAGTAATAATCTCCCCCAAACACAGGGTCCCTGTGCTAAACGTTATTTGACCGCAGCTGTCAGGTGGAGCTGCGGGGCGGAGTGGAGGTGATGGATGAGGAGGCCTTGCGTGCTCCTTCATCACCTGCTGACCATGTTTGTGAGCTGATCAGTCACTCAAAGAATCTGACTTTTGATCGCTGTGAGATTAGACCCCCCCCCCCCCCCCCCCCCCCCCCCCTTTCCTATCTCTGATGTAAAGAACTTTTTATAAAATACAAAACTGATCATGTTGTTGATATTGTTCTCATAGATTCACGTGTGGATGGATCAGCTGGCGTGTTTATGTTTTCATGTTTGGAGGGATTTCACTGGTTCACAGTAATGGGAGTGACTAACTTAAAAGTTTCCATGTGACAGAGTAAATACCCACTGAGCTCTGTTCAGCTTCATGTTTACTCAGTTGGTTTTATTTCTCAGTGAGCACCAGGGCGTTCTCCTCACGAATACACGGGCAGACGTCCCCCTGTGAGGAAATCAAAAATATCAAATTCAAAACTTGATGTTTAGATCTCTGTCTGACTTATTTCAAAATCAAAGAAGTAAAATGGGTACTTTTTCTTCTTTTGTTCTAATATAGTTTTGACATTTTTTGATAAACTATGCCTGATCGTGATCTACAACTCAAAATGAGATTATCCGCGCCAGTATAGATTACTTCTTAATTATATCTCTTAGCTTTCTGATCAGGTCAGACAGGACTGGATTGAGTTACGGCATGTTAAAGTCTCCATGACAACACCATACCAGCCAACAAAGTTTAGCGGTAAGAAGAGAGCTGTTTTTTTTGTCTGCTGAAATCTATTTCTGTGATTTATTTAGTAGCGATGGTGGAGACTGGAGCTGAACTGTCTGCCAAATGGGAGAGTGACATTCCAACCCACATGCAGCAGTTATTCTGTAGTGATCTGATCAAACTTGAGAGTCTGTCAATAAACGAAGAGTGAGGTTACGTTAGCTATGATTGGTAGATGAGCAGGACAGAAGGATTCGCTAACGTTACACGTTAGCCTACGGATACGTCTCGGAGCTCCAGGCTGTGAGAGGCACTTTAATAGCTAGCTACTGGATGTTGTCACGTTTCAAACAACAGTGCTGTGTAACTGTTGATAAACATCTTACCTCTTCGTGTTGTATCCAGTAAAAAGTTGTCTTGAACAATGAAAAGTAGTGTTCAAAAGAAGATGTGATCTCCATTCATTTCCAAAACAAACACACACCTTGTTAGAAGTCATGTTATCACGGCAGTGTACATGTGATTAAGGGCCAAAAGGTGTCGCTGCGATCCACTTTAAACAGGTAGTCCTCACAGTACCTTTAAGGAATCAGGCTAACATAAAAGTGTTAAAATCTGCAGTTCCTTGACTCGAGGCTGGTTCCAAAAGCCCTGCACTTTGTATACTCATCAATTCTAAAGAGCCAATCTTTACAGAAAAATTAACATGTTAACAGACACGTTCAAAGAACTATTTGGGGCGGAATATTTCATTTCTCTGGGGGCATGCACAATGCAGGTTGTGGACTTTGTGGGTTTGTTTTAATTAGGAACACAGTCAGATGTAAACTCTTTGTTATGGCTCTCACAGTCTCAGACTGATGGATGCAGATTCCATTGAAGCACCGCACAAATTTGATCCCAATTGCATCCCTCTTAAACATTCCCAGGAACTTCAAATCATCACCTTGAAGGCCATT
The DNA here is from genome assembly GCA_030710495.1 of Labroides dimidiatus. Lineage (NCBI taxonomy): Eukaryota > Metazoa > Chordata > Actinopteri > Labriformes > Labridae > Labroides > Labroides dimidiatus. The sequence goes on from CM061158.1 coordinate 23,542,059, forward strand.
CAGCAAAACCAACATCATAGAAAATGAAGATTGGGCAGCGCCGTTATGTATCGCGTCGCAGTTAGCCTGTTAGCATTGCGGATACTCAGCCTTTGCTGGTTCTCATGGTAATTTATTTCACTGCAGATCAACTTGTTGACAAAAGACAAGACCATAACCAGTCGCAGCCATTTCAAAAAGTCTGAAACAGCTTCGATTGGCAAACACACTCTGGTGGTTTGGTTTTTCCAGTATAGGACTGTAGAATTCTGCTGTCCCTGGTGAGGGGCCAAAACAGTGACAACTGTCAAAGTTTACACGTCTTAGTAGCAAATACTTCATGAACAATAAGTTGAAGTACAGAGTTTTTCAGTGCTCACAGTGCTTGATAACTTTTCCCAGTTATTTCACCAATAAAATATAATTTGATAAATAAATATGGGGACACCAAACTGTAATATTGTTCAGGGTGTGAACTGATCTAAAGCCCGTCCTGAGCAACATCCACCAACATGAGACAGATTCTCACCAACAGACATCACAAAGAGGGACAATAAAGGGACAAACCTCAACCAGCAGACCCCCGCATTCTGAGTCCTCAGAAAACTTTTTGTCCCACGTGCGCACTCACACACACACACACACACACACAGAGAGAGAGAGAGAGCTGAGGATGTATCTCCTCTCTTTGGATTATGTCTCAGTCTGTGGTCACATCTGTCTGAGTGTCAAATGAGCTCTGCTGTAGCATGAGGACAGCTGAGAGTTTATGACTCACAGTCTGACCTCTGACCTGCTCCACCATCACTGCAGACCACAGACAGTTTGAGAGGAGTGGACGTTAGCCTGCAGGTCTGCAAAAAGGCTCAGAGTCAGAGTTACACTGTTTTTATCTTTATTTAAATGGAGTTGAAAAATAAAACTTGAATCAGTGTCTGCATGACAGAAAGTGTTTACTGTTAGCTGAGAGGACATTTTCTTTCTTTGAGCGTTCTCTGAGTATTTTCTTTAATCATACATCTTGCACAGGGATCGTTTTTGTATAACTTATCTTTTGTTTTGAATTAAATTAAAGCAAAGTGAAAAGGATTAAAGGAATATGTAAGGATGTCACTGAGTACACTGACAGCTCAAAGTCGTGGCTCTGTGCTGAAAGGCCAAACGCCAACTCAGCTCTGCGTCTTTGTCAGTGTCCAGATTGACTGAAAGGTAGGGCGTCATCGTTTCTGACACTCTTCAGGTTCAAACACCTTCACAGACAGCTAAGAGGTAAATCACTGAGGCAACATCCATGTTTTAGACCGTCCATGGTCTCTGCATGACGAAGGTGACTCACTGATGAACAGTGTTGGGCAAGCTACAGGGAAAATGTAGCAAGCTAAGCTGACAGTTACTCTGTGTTAAAACAAGCTTCACTTCACAGAAATGTAGCAAGCTAAGCTACAATAATATAGCCAACGTAGCTTAATACATCCAAGTTACGTTTTTTTTAGTCAACACTGAACTAATTTAATTCCAATAAATTTCAGGGACTAGTGACACTGTTAATAAAACAGAGACAAGAAAATGTTATTTTGTTTATTATTAAACAATATTGTTTGCTATCAGTGCTCTAAACCTGTGTGAATAAGCAGTTGCTTATATCAACAAAAACCTCTTAACCTTAGTTAATTGCATGAAAAGACACATTTGATATAATTAACTTATACATAAAGTAAGCCATTACAGTCTTATACAGGATTTGGGTATTTACATCACCAAAATTATACAAAATTCAGTAAATTGACAAAGAAGCTTGTTTGTGTTGACATGTGGTGGTTTGCTTTGTTGCTTGTTGTGCATATTCACCCAGAGATGGACTCTCAACTTTGTGTTGGACGTCTTGGAAGTTGACAGAGACTTCCCATTGGCACATTGGCTCCTTTTCACCTTCATCCTCTAACATCTCTCAGTGAGGGGAACGAGTGTGTGTACTGTTGTCTTTTTTAACTTGAAACCTATTTTATTGGATTCCTTGACCCCAAAAATATACACTTTGACACCAAATTTGTCATTGTAGCTATAACAAAAGCCAAGGTATGTGCTCTAGGTTTTTTTTTTGTGAATTGGCGGCCATTTTTGAAAAAAAAAAAAAGTGTCCAATACAATACAAAGTGTGGACCCCATTGTGTCTTAGGATAAACTTATTTCTATCGCCCTAAGGTACTTCCATACCAAAGAGGACCTTTGCATCATGACTTGAAGTCAAAAGCCTTTGTTTTTAGCTTAACCTCCCTACGTAGCAGAAAGCTGCACTTTAAGCAGTTCAACTTCATTCATTTAAAAATGTAGGAAAATGAAACTTTTGTGCTCACTACTACACTTTATGATCGAAAGAATCAACTAAGTTATTAAAAATTGATTTAATTCTGAAAACAACGCTATCACATTGTTACTGAGAAAATGTAGTTAAACTAATAACATCGCTATTTGTAGTGACGTTACTGCCCAACCCTGGTGATGAATATCAAGGTCTCAGAGTCTCCCTCTGATTGGTCAGCTGTCTGGTTATCTGTGAGGAATCAGAGCTCTGTTAATACTCGCTTTAATAGAACGGTTCTCCTTTTATTGATCTCCCATGGGGGAAATTCTTTTGTTACAGCAGCTCAAACGAAAGAGAGAAACAAAATGCAGCATGCAGGTAGCAATAAAAAATTAAAAAGCAAGAATTCAAGAAATATGTACAAAACTTAGAAAGGATGGAATAGAGAAAAAGATAGCAGAGAGGGTGATCTCTGAAAAGGTTGATGAAAAATTGGAGGGGAGAAGTGGGTTTAGAGAAGAAGATATGAAATAGAAAAGTCCAGAGGAGAGAAGAATTTGTAGGAGAGTCGTCAGGATGAAGGGGATGAGTGAAGAGCTGCAGAAGAGGACAGAGAGGATCCTGTTTGGAGAGTTTGAAAGACAGTAGTTGAGAGGATGAGGAGGAATACGAGAAAATACCTCAGAACTAAATTTAGACCACTGTTCTTTACGTGAAAAAGCAAATAGTTCCTCAGTACTTCCATTGTAGTTCCTGGGGAAGGTTCCTGCAGTTAAAAAAGCACCTTAAGTGTTTGACAGTGTTTGTTAACATGAGATCAAATCTAACTTAATAAGGGTTCAAGTTTTCAACAACAATGCCTGACTATCTGCACAGGTTTACCTTCAACCTTCTTTAAACAGGACTCATCATGATCCTTTCTCTGAGAGCAGAAAGTTCTCTCCTTCCTCCCTCAGCTTCTCTGAGCTGCATGTCAGATACAGAAACGGGATAAAAACAGTGAATCTCACAAACATGCAGTCCACATGGGGAGGAGAAGGAGGGAAGACGGTGGTCAGCGGGGTCAGGGTCTGCAGAGATGTGCTAACTTCAGAGTGAGGGGCTGTCACACAGACTCGACAAAAGTGGCACCCAAAACATCAGGTGAAAAACCTGCGATGACACGTGTCACTTTGATTTTAGAGTAGACGGGACATTGAGAGTTCAGAGTCCAAACGTCCATCTGAATCCTCCTCCAACCCCCACCATCTTCATCCACCCCCCCCCACCTCCCTCCATCCTCCTCTGACCCCCCCTCCATGATGGAAACTGTGGATCCAGAGCGAGATAGACAGAGCTGCAGGCGCTGACACAAAACAGGAGCTTCAGTTTCAGACTAAAGCAGAAGGACACTGAGGGTCTCAGATTTACACTGCCTTCACTTCATCGATGGAAACAGACTCAAACAGAAGGAAGCCCGGTCCACAGAGGGGACTTTAAAAATCTTAACTGGTTCTGAAAATGTGAGAAAGCCCATCTAACACTTCAGCTCCTTTAAACCAGGACATTGACATTTTTTATTAACCATGAAAGTCACAAAGTGTGGTCAAACATCCTTGTTCCATCATCACAGACTGATGAAATCAAAGCTCACCTGACTCTAAGGTGTCTCTTTATACCAGATGATAAATGGTCAGTTGTCTGCAAACTCTGCTTCTGACCAAGGAAAATGTTCTCCTTTAGGGGGCGATGTGGGCAAAATATGTCAGGATATTTTTAATGGCAGGATCAGAATCTGGATTTTATCAGGATTGTTCTTCATGATGTTTTTAACCCTTTAAACCCCAAGGTCCCCCAAATGGGGGTACTTTGAGTTTGCTTGGCAACACAAGGCAAAGTATAAATATAGTCATATTGCACATCAGATTAAACAGGAGAAACAGCTACAAATGCCATTAAGTCATACTTAAATTAAACTTTCCGTTTGTTTGAGTAAAACTTGAGTTATTACCCTGAGCCAGTGACAAAAATACCAATATTTACACCTTTGAACAATTTTCACAGCTGTTCCCTTTATTATGTCACCAGAATGATTCAAATAGACCTTGTAGATGCAGAGACGAAAAAAGAGGCCGGGGCTCAAAGAGTTTGAACTATTTAGATCTGAAAACAACATTTTCAAGTCAGAATCTTTCTCATGCTGAATTCTGAACTTTTTTTTGTGCCCCATTTTTTTTTGTTTTGTTTTCTGCACTATTTCATAACTTTAACCTAGTCTAGTGTCCTCTATTTTTTTTTTAGACTCTGGATGTTCATGAATTTTCACATCATGATAAATACATTCATTCAGCTGTGCGTCAGCTGTAAGCAGTGCCTGAATTGGACTAAAAAAGGTGCAGGAACCCTGATTTAGCAGTTGTGTGACACAAGTACAGCATGTGTCAATACAAACATATATATATATATATATATATATATATATATATATATATATATATATATATATATATATATATATATATACATATACATATACATATATATATATATATATATATATATATATATATATATATATATATATATATATATCAGATTTACTGAGAATTAATTATTGTATAAAACACATTTCGAGAGCTTGCAGCCACATAAATTATTATTTGGTTACAGTAATAACAAATCTGTATGTAGTTAATGACACAAATCAGATTTTCACAGATATTGTAAAGTCTGCATTTATTTAACTCCATTGACGCAATCCTTAAACAGTCACAAATAAATCCTGGAATAACCCTTGTGCAAATGAATGCTCATTGCAAATGTGGCATCTGTCCTGTATGTGCTCTTAACATGAATATAAAAATACAACAAAAATGGCAACAAGGGAACGCACTATTAAAAGCTTTGTCATAAAACTGTAATAAAACAATAGAAGAAGTGCCTGTAGTGAAATTTCATATTTCAGTTTTGAACAAAGTAGTGAACCAACAGATCTCATAACCAGCAGTCAGGTGCATTGAGCCTGACGAGCTAAGCTTTACTTGCGCAAAAACTGACAGCTGGTAGGATGTTGTTGTGTTCTCAGTGGCGTTGCTAGCACTGACATCCTCATTAGCTCTGCAGCTAGCTCAGCAGTGCTGGCAGCAGCTAGCTAGGCTCAGAGACAGAGGAGGTATGCTGGGTTTAGGAATCATTGTTTAGAGATGTGTATGTGCAGTATGTTCCCGCCCCTTACAATGATGGAAGATGCAACACAGTGCGTACTGGTGACTCACCAGGAGGGGGGGGGGGGGGGGGGGGGGGGTATGTAATAAGAAGTAAGGTAACACTGGTGAATAAAAATCACAGGTGCAGGTATGCAGTACTGGTGAGTTCTGGTGCCGCAACCTCCAGTCTGATAATATGAGACAATGTTAAAGTGCTCAAATATGCAGTTCATCGATTGTCCACTTGAAAAAAAAAAAAAAAAAATCACCACAGCACACATTGTACTGTAAGTGAGCATTTTACCCACAAGCTGAGAGGGAGTTTTTACAACTTTGACAAGGGGCAAGAATCTATTCTACTATGGTTTTTCTCTTAAACTTTCTTTGTTTGTTTTTAAAATTTATTTGAAATACTCTCACTTTTATATATTTTCCTGTTCATAATCCATAACTTAAGAAAAAGATCGGGCTATCAAAAAGAAAAAAGGAAGTCAGAGCAGAAGAAAGCTAAACAAGAGAGTGATAGAGTACGGGCTTAAACACAGGTTAAACTGTTTGTGTCAATGTTCATTCAGCAGTTATTCTGCAGTGATCTGATTAAACTTGAGAGTCTGTCAATAAAATGAAGAGTGAGGTTATGTTAGCTCAGCTTGGTGAGGTTGGAGTTGGTAGATGAGCTCTGGTTGGACATAACCAGGATTCACTTACGTTACACATTTACTGACACATCTCAGAGCACCGGGCTGTGAGGAACACTAAACAGATAATCTGCTCACCTTCTGGACACTAAACTACTAACTGACTTTACAACGTTAGATTGCTGTCACATTTCAGACAATAGCTCTACATAACTACAAATAAACACATTACCTCGTTGCTTTGCATCCTGGGAAAAAGTTGTCTTGGACAAAGAAAAGTAGTGCTAAAAAGATCTGCTCTCCATTCATTTGCTCAAAACAAATGTACACCTTTATAGAGTAAGAGTAATGTTTTTATGACAGTGGGTTATGATGCTCTTGGGAAACAAAGTCTTTATCCCAGAAAAAAACAATAACAACAACAACAAAAAAAAAAAAACATGACTGATTCTGGCCAATGTTTTCATTGCAAAAAACACCAAAAAACAGATTGTCATCAAAAAGCTTTTATGGGCAGGCTTTAAGTAAATATTTTTTTTTATTATTTTTATTTATTTATTTATTATTTTTTTGCCAGATGCCAGGCCTTGTTTCCTTCTCTATCCCCATTCTTCATCCTCATCCTATCCCTGTGTCATTCTTCCTATAATCTCCATCCTTCTTTCCCTTTTCTTCATGTCATCCTCCATCCTTCTTCCTCCGTCTTTCTATAATCCTCATTCTGTTTCTTCATCCATCAGTCTCTATGCTCCATTCTTCATCCATTATCCATATACATCCTCTTGCATGTCTTGTCCTTCATCCTAAATTCTCCATCCTGCTCTCTCCGTCATCCTCCTCCACCCGTAACTCGATGTCCTTCGTCCTTTCTTCATCCTCATCATATTTCCCTCATACAATTTTTTTTAAAAACCTTTTTTCATGCATTCAGTTACTGTTTTGTGTCAAATACATCCCCTGAGCAGAGTTTTTCAACAATGCTGACAGTTTGTCTTTGAAATCAACTGATCACATGAAGATCCAGCCCTCCATACGACAGGTGAGCTCACCTGCTCCTGTCAGTGTTCAGACTCACCAGTTGTGCTCAGTCTCCTCGCCTGAAGATGGTTACCAGGATTTTTTTCAGCCAAGTATTTTAAATGTAGGATCTCATTGTCTTATAAACACATGCAGCAGGTTCATACAAAACAAGTTCCTTCAATATTTACAACAACAAAATCCTTTTCTGATGATGAATGCATTTGAAAACAAATATATTGATAATAAAGTGATCTTAAAACATTATTATTATTATTATTATTATTATTATTATTATTATTATTATTATTATTATTATTGTTATTATTATTATTATTACAAAATAAATATGTTTAGTTTATGTCTATTCAATTTACACTTCAATATTATGTTGACTTCAGCCTCTTTAAATAAGTGTGTGCTGCGAAGAGAGGTAGCCGGTTAATGTTTCAAACCGAGTGTTATTCTGCCTTTTTTTTTTTTTTTTTTTTTTTTTTTTTTTTTTCTTAATAAACCAGTGTAGGGCTCGTGTTTTGTTGTGGGGAGGGGTCTTGTTATTAAAGCAGAATTGTGCATCATGTGATGCGTGTTTCTGCGGAGCTCTGACCCACATTTCACACAGACACGCGCGTGTTTCCGGCACCTTTCAGAACGCATTTATCCTCTGCAGAGAGCAGAGAAAGTGCAGCCTGTGTTAAAGTCTGCAGAGAGCAGGACTTCAGTCTGATATAGACACAGAGGAAAACCGGTTTTATACTTCGTTTTGTTATACTGTTTTCTTTTTTAATTCAACCCTTTCTCTGTTTCTGCAGTGTGCGCTTCAAATAAGGCCCGTTAGAAAGCGCCTCCTCCATGGGTTTTTATAGAATTTAATAAAAGCGACAAAGGGCTCTTTTCTTTTTTTCTTACTGTTTACATTTAATGCAACACGAGTATTTTTTTAATGAAATTTAAAAAATTAAGAAGAATAAAAAGAAGAGAGGCGCATGTTGGTCGTGTTAACAGATCTAGTTCAAACAGTTTAGTTTTTATCGGCTCTCATAGAGCATGGAAGGATTAAAACGACGAGGAGAACGGCGCAAATCGGTTATTTATTCAGGACATTAAAAATCTTCTTTAATAACCTTTGAAATAAAAAAAAACAATTAGGTATACATTCTTTCTTTATTTAGTGAATGAGCAGTGCGCGCCGTTGCTCCACTGATCGTCTCCAAAGGACGAAAATAAATTATTAGAACTAGGTTGAAAATGTGTGATACACAGACATGCACATTTTAAGACCTTATTTGAAAAATGGGGGGGGGGGGGTAAATAATTACAAAAATTATCAAAGCATTAAAAAAATGAAGAACTATAGAAAAACTAACATTATTTTACATCTCAACGCACGAGATGTAAAATAATGTCCAAGAGCGTGTGTGTGTGTGTGTGTGTGTGTGTGTGTGTGTGTGTGTGTGTGTGTGTGTGTGTGTGTGTGTGTGTTTAAACTGGAGGAATAAAATGAATAAAAAAAATCTGATCGAATAAGAAATGAAGCTATGGGCGATGTTTGCATTCAGGTCGCGTGCAGCTCCGCAGCCCGACGGATCGTTACCGACTGACAGAGACAAATGAGATCATTTATCTATTTATTTAATTCACCTTCTAATTTGGCTGACTTTATTTTTTTCCTGCTGAATTACACATTCAATAATCGAGTTTTTATTTTTTATTTATTTATTTTTATTTTTAAAAAGTTTTTTTTCGAGGAGGGGTGACAATTTAACTCTTAACTTTGCACACACACACACACACACACACACACACACACACACACACACACACACACACACACACACACACACACTGGAGCTTTGGAAACGTTTAGTGGAAGCGGCGCGCGTGGGTCATCCATCACCTGCTGTCACATCAATCCAACAACACGAGGCACCGACATCCCGCCTTATATCGAGCCTTGCGGGCACGTGACCTGCCGTATTTCTCTCTCTTTCTCTCACAACACCCCCCCCCCCTCCCCCAAACACACACACACACACACACACACACACACACACACACACACACACACACACACACACACACACACACACACACACAAAATTAATTTGTGAGTCCAGCAAGGGACTCAGAGAACGTGCCATGATGATGCGTCAGTATGAAGGAGGCTGCAGGAAGCAAACACAAACCCCTTCACAATAAAACAACGTGCTGCTCCCCAGAGATTGTTTATTCAGTGTGAGTGTAGACTTTGTGCTAAAAAACATTTTAAAGTTGTTCCTGTTTTAAAGAAGTGATCAACACAGACATTTACAGCGTGTTTATACAAATCTGCTTTAGAAAATGTGTCAGTGTCAAAGGTCAAAGGTCACTCTAACTTCACACATAAACATTTATACAACACAACAACTTAGCTGACAGGGGCTCTTGTCTGTTAAAATCAAACCCACAGTGGTCCCAACTTATTGGGGCTGGGTCTCTGTACAGGGACTGAGGGCATAACTTGAAAAAAGGAGAAGACAAAAAACAGAGAGGAAGTTTCACCCATGCACACACACACACACACACACACACACACACACACACGCTTGCACACACATACAGACAGACACACGCCACCATGTAAAAAATAAATAAATAATTTAAATAGTAGTAGAGCAAGACATCCTCTCATTCTCACTATCTCTGCCCAAAAGTTCAGTGTGCAGGGTGGGGAGGGTGTCTCCATGGTGAGCTCTACAGCACCCTGTTGGATGTGGGTCCTCTTGATTAGAAAGGATCAGGTGATGGGCATGGGGGTTCAGATGATCAGGTACAAAGGTCAAGATCAGTTCCTTTGGGGGGCAGGGGTGCTGGTTCTGCCCACAGCCTGATGGAAGAAGATCCCTGAGTCACCATGGAAACTGCATACATGGACAGGAGGGATAGAGAGCAGATTAGACACCATGTCCAAGTGAGTATAGGTGTGTCCAGGTCTGAGCCAATGTTATTCACAAAACATTTTGTAGAAAACTCAGAGTCACTGTAATCCTCATGAAAAAAGATGACAAGCCCACTCACTCCCTCATGTCTTTAACATATAGCTGCAACACTGCACAGTTGCTAGGACTTAGCTGCAGTTAGCTCGTCCAATATGTATGTCCAATGAGCTGAGTGACAGACTATTTTTCAGCAGTCCTTCAGCCTGGTCAATACTTTTGAATGAAATCAACATTGTATCATATGCCAAAGGTCTGCATAGCCTTTTTCCGACACAGTAGCCTGATGTGCAAATGTAAATATGTGTCGAACTCACAACAGACAGCAAGGCTGTGATTGGTTAGCAGAGTAAAATCATGTGTTCACAACATTTACGGAATTGCTGCACATCTGTCGTACATTTACCGAGATTTTCCTGTATCTGCTCTGAGGTTTCCTCTTTCCTTCCTTCTAGTAGTTTCTGTATCATCCTATTGCAGTATGATAAACAGCCTTAATGCAACATTATACGCTCTAAATCGATGTGGGAAAGCAAAAAATGTAGCAAGACTGGAGCCAGGCGATCATACAGACCACACTGCCCTCATATGTTTTGGAGGGGTATTGCAGAGTGACGCTGACACATTGACGCGGGAGTTATGACTGCGCTGTCAACCACCAGCTTATCCAACCCACAGCTTAAGTTATCAGCCAGCTTATATTGAATATATTAAACAACCAAACTATTGCCAGAAACTGCGAACTGACTTCCTAAATTCTGTAAACTAGAAACTCTCACATCTCCACAAAAACAAACTATACTCACAAACTTCTTGGCAATAAATCTTTTACTGGTTGTAAGCCTGTTTATTTCCCATTAAATCTGTGCCACATTTATTGGGATGCATTAGTGGGATGAATTCGAAATTCATTTTTAAATTGTTCAATTACAAAAATGTCTTGTTTCTTCAAGTGTCCAATGCACCAAAAAACACCAAACAAGAGTCAATGACAGAATAAGCTGCTCGGCATGAGCAGAGAAGATTTGGCAAGTTTTTAATGGGCACAACCATAGACTGTAAAAAAAAAATGGACGTCATCTTGCTCGGCTCAAACTGAGGTCACCACAAAAACTGCTCCCTCTGCTGGCTGGCTGCGGTACAAGACAAAAACTTCGCCTCTCTAGTCATTCCAGATTGGCTGTGGTCGAACTTTAAAAAAATATCACACCTCGTAGAAACGTTTCTCACATCCGTATGCTGTGGTGATATTTAGATATTACTGGGCTGCATTCTGCATTCAGGTCCTCTTTTTTTAAAAATGTTTCTTTTTCATTACTTATTAGAGGTTAAAAACTGGGGGGTTTTTTTACGTGGCGGCTCCCATGACGAAGATTTTTTGGCCTCAAAATTGTACAATAATAAAAGGCAGACCACGCTGTCCATTCTATATACAGTCTATGGGCACAACCCACAAACTCAGCTCTGCTGCTCATCCCACAAATGTATGTTCTTATTAAATGAAGCATAACTTTCCAACAGTAAATGAGTTATTACCAAGAAACATTGTTACAACAGAAATAATTTACCAAACACATATTTCCTCTCTTTATGTGCTAACATAAAAATTTACGGTTAAAATTAGTCCATCTGCCTCTTGTTGTCTACTTCAGACCTCCTTAGCAAGCCCCTCAGATGTCTCGTATTTCTGTCTGGTGAAAGCAGTTCTAGGTTGAAATAGGTGCTTTTCAAAGAAAAAAACCTTACAAATATTTCTGTTAAATATTTTTCGCCTACATGATGGTGAAAAAAAAATCTCCTGTTTTTTAAACATTCCTATTTAGATTAAACAGCTCTTGGTTCTCTCTGAATAAACTATGACCACACATGTATTAAATATTATGACCGGGGTTTATTGTGCATGGAGACGAGTGATATGACTTTAAATGTCTCCTGCTGAGATTTACACCCAGAACAATGCTGTCTCACTTTAAGAAGAATAACAGCAGAACTGAAATTTTACTGTTTAATGATCCGGCAGAGAAATTATTACATCAGATTCAATAAACAGGCAGATTTTATCCGCAATAATGCTTAATTTCTTTATGTGTCAGAGGAGGCATCATAGTCTATATCATTAGCATCAGTGTGTGTGTGTGTGTGTGTGTGTGGTGGAGGGTTATCAGACAGGGAGGGGGTATCAGACAGGCTCTGTGGTTAAAAATGTGTGTCTTATTTCCATATAAAGAGCTCTATTAATCACTCTGAGTGTCATTACAGCGAGGCTCATTGAGCTCAGCGGCTCTTAAATAAAACTCAGAGAGCTGCACGCCTCTGGCTCACCATACATCTTCATTTACACCTGTCAGTGAGACGGGGGGCAGTTCTTAATCAGACTGTGGGGGTTTGGAGGAAGACGGGGATCATGTGGAAAAGAAAAAAAGTGTCGGCATATGTTTTATAGAGGTGGTATTTACTGTGCCTGTATAACATGTTAGAAACATCAGGTTCATGTATTTATGACCTTCCAACATTTAATGGCTGAATCAAACTGAGCATGTTTCCTGCTCTAGAGAGAGGAGGAGAAGGAGCGTTAGAGACATGAGTGACAGCAGTCAAAAGACTTACTTTCCCTTGTAAGATATTCAGGCCTCAGTGATGGTCTACATGTAGTGCCACTGTCCATCCATCCCCATGTTCATCCCCATCCCTCCCATCGGACCTGAGAGAGGAGAGGGAGAGAAAAGGAGAGAGAGAGAGAGAGAGAGAGAGAGAGAGAGAGAGAGCATAAGAAAAGAGATATTTAGAAATAAAAACAGGAAACCAAACAACATGAGGACAAAAACATGATAAGCACAGGAATCGGTGTTAGAACAGCTAAAACATGAGGGCAGGATGCAGACTAAAGGGAGAAAATGATGGTGGAGAGCAAAATTTAAAATTATATCTATACAGGTAACACTTCAGCTTAGTGAGTAGCATGAGGACACAGGACAACTTAATGACAACCACATTAGAACAGAAAACAAAACACTGGGGACATCCATAAAAATCTGTAAAATTAACCTTTTCTAATCAAAACTTCAAGGCAAGGCAAGTTTATTAATATGGCACATTTCAGCTTCAAAGCAATTCAAAGTGCTTTGCAGTGATACAAATAAACTTGAAAGGGTCAGCAAAACAAATTAAAACAAACAATTGAACATTAATTGGAAGAACAAAAAAATAAAATAAAATGTAAAAGGAGAAGGTTAAAATATGTTAAAACAGATTTTAAAATATAAGCATGAAAGTTAGAGTGCCGAGATGTGCAAGAAAATTAATATTCAAATGATCTGTTAAAATAGTCTAATTAAGAGCAGCTGTAAAAAGGTAAGTCTTCAGTGTTCTTGTTATTTAATTACAAAAAACAAAAAAAGAAAAGATAGAAAAAAGACGGTGCCTGAAAGAGGACTTTTCTGACTCACCTCCTCTGAGGCCCATGTGCTGCTGTCCGTCAAGAACGAAGCCTCCCATTGGCTGACCGTCTGGGCTGTAGGCAGTACCCTGATTAACTAAGAAAGGAGAATGCAAATTGTTAGAAAACATAACACACACACACACACACACACACACACACACACACACACACACACACACACACACACACACACACACACACTAATCCTCAGTCTGTAGTTATAGACACATCCTGAAAGGAGAGAGTGTGTTCAGAGTAAACCTGATCACAGACAGACTCCTCTCTCATAAAACCTTCAGAGACTGACTGCATGACCACTATCAAACACTCCCCTCACTCCTGAACATCTCTGACTTTATCCATGAGGCTGCATGAACAACTCAAACATCTCAATCTGTCCTTGAAGTTGCTTTTTCCTCCAGACCCTTGTGAAAAGTCTGTCTCAGGTCGGGGTGATGTGTAAACAGCAGGTAGATACATTCACTTTGAGTAAGTAGGTGTGGAGATGATGTTATTCATGTTGAACATAGTTTCTCTGAATGGTTTCTACTTTGTGTTGCTTTGTGTTTACTTTTTTAGGCTTCATACTGTCTCTCTGGTGTCCCTTTTAGCAACTTAACATGATTTACAGCTCAAAATAATCTTCAGTTTTTCTCAAACTACTTCAGCCTCTGTCTGAAACACTTTGTTTAAGCTGCTGTCTTTTTAAGACTTCACAAACCCCCTTCGCTCTGATTGGCCAGCCCTCTGGAAACCTGTTGGAGGCTGAGCTATGGGCAGTCCTTGTGTTTAAGGTCCACCCCCCCAACATGTCATGAACCAGTTAGGAGATCCTTATGTGATGACCTCATCACTTCAGCAAAGCTCATGGAGATTTCATGAAGATCTCGTGGTGTTTTTTAAACGGAGTGTTTTTATTCATCAGTTTACATTCAGAGTTAGATATTTCTACAAAATATGAATTTGTGGTAGTTTGAAAATCTGCACGTTTACTCTGAAGATCCAGCATTGTTACTGTATATCCATGTTTAAAATATGGGAAAGCAGAATACCCCCTCATTAAATGTCCTCACGATGTTGGAGTGATGGTAACACAGAAACAGGAGACATTACGCAAAACTTCCCCTGCATGCTCTGAGCACACACCCCACCCAGATCAATGGATCAACAAAGAACTGTGAGAAACAGTCTGACAGAGAGATGCTCCTACTATAAGGGGAAACCTCTGAAACAAAATAATGTCAATGACAAAGACTGAATAATTAACATTAAATAATCCAGCTCTGTAACTGTAGATTACTAATCTGATACAAAAATACCTGAAATTTACCTGCTCTGTTAGACTGATCGATCATTGGCTGAACTATTCTCCTCCTCGCATTGATGAACCTGAGGAATTACAAAAAACTCACATTAGTAAAAACACAAACAGTGTTACTCGTTACTCATAGTATGACCAAAGCATGATGGGAAAAGTAAATGAGAAGACTTTACGATACAAAGAAAGTCTTAAATTTGTCTCAAGATAGAAATAATTTAAAATGATCAAAATGTGTTTATTATTAACATTCATACATTTTATTACTAATGACTGAGAAAGGAAAACTCAGTCTCCATCATGTTAACAAGTTTATAATTATAATCAGTGTGTGTGTGTGTGAGTGTGTGTGTGAGTGTGTGTGTGAGTGTCAGTTTAAAAAGTATTGATTAGAGTTCAGAGCGGCCCGAGGCGATCAGCTGATAAACTCATCAGATCACAGAGGCTGAGCTGCTCTTCAGGGGAGAAAGAAACAGGAAGCAGGTATTAACTGTTAAACCTCTGAGTGATGAAGCTGTGATCCAGATTACTGATAATTTGATAAGTGATTAATTTTGATAAATTATTTGGTTGCTTAAGGTGTGTGTCTTCTTGGCATGCTGGCTCTCTCTAATGGAATAACGTGTCGGAATTACAAATTATAAATAAAATATTTGGTAATATTAAAATGTTAAGAACAATTGTATCAGATTCATTCACTGAGATACTGATATTATTACAAAATACAAGAATAGGCTGCAGAGTTTCTATCAGCTGACATTTCGGCACTCAGTAATTATTTACTATTTCATTCATCATGTTCTTTTCAATAAATAAATGTGTGT
The DNA here is from genome assembly GCA_030710495.1 of Labroides dimidiatus. Classification (NCBI taxonomy): domain Eukaryota; kingdom Metazoa; phylum Chordata; class Actinopteri; order Labriformes; family Labridae; genus Labroides; species Labroides dimidiatus. The sequence goes on from CM061158.1 coordinate 23,557,736, forward strand.
GTGTGTGTGTGTGTGTGTGTGTGTGTGTGTGTGTGTGTGTGTGTGTGTGTGTGTGTGTCTCACCAGTTGTTGACCTGCAGGATGGTGAGGCCTGTGTCCTGTGCTAGCTGCTTTTTCTGTTCCTCTGAGGGGTAAGGGTGCTGGCAGGGACAAAAGAGACACAATTCACCCTCAGAGAATTCAAATGCTGCTATTCAAATAAAGGCAAATAATAATCTTTCCAGGCACGGAATATTTTAGAAGATTTAATAACAGAAGAAATGTCTGCAAACCTGTCGTCAAACTGAGTGTGACCTTTGACCTTTCATTGATTCTAGAGGGGCTGTGTCATTTTTTTCTTTTTTTTTTTTTTTTGGAAGAAATGAACATTTGGTCTAAAACCACAGAAGCTTCAAATGATTCAGGTCACAGCTGCCTTGAATTTAACAATAATAATTACTTGGTTTGTGCAGCATTTTCTTAAAATAAAACTTTTACAGGGGTTTTCTTTATATTTTTGAAATACTACTACTTAAAACAACAACAACAACAACAACAACAATAATAATAATAATAATAATAATAATAATAATAATAATAATAATAATAATAACAGGTACAAAAAATGTCAACAGTAAAAGATATGAGACGTTTTGGATAAAAGGCATTCAAAGGTAAAATCATTTACATAAAATCTTTAAAAGTTTATCAAAGTGAGTTCCCAGAAGAGATTTCAAAGATGGACTTGATGAAGCAATTTTTATTGTTTATATTGTTATTGAATCTTTGGTTTGGAGCTATTAGTGTAGCAAAACCATTTGTAACTGTGTAGAATGATCCACACATGAGTACAAAGAATCTAAACTGAGTTTTTTGGATGTATATACATCCAAAAATATGTGTGAATTAAGCCAGAAATGTTTGCATATATAAACAAACTTATATTTACAATTGTGTACACAGATGATGATCTGCCATGCTTCAGACCCAGGACTGTGAAAGTAAGAAGTCTCGAGTGAGGTGATGCTTTTTGATGCCTACTTTCCTCGCACTGTGCCTTTGCATCTGCAGTTCAGAGTATAGATTTTCAGATCTGGGTTCACTTTTGTGGATTCATGTATAGGAATCTTCTGTTGATCATCTTACAGCTACAAAGACTTGTGTCACATTAAAGCTCCTTGCAGTAGTAACTGCGACTTTCTGTCAAGATGAAGACAGACTGATGCTTATTAAGGGTCATTACAGATTTTAATTAACATTTTATACACGACTGATTCACATATACTGTATTCAAAATATTTGTTTCAAATATCTTTGATACTGTTTCTCTTTGGATTTTAGTAAAAGCCTCAGGCTCAGATTAAATGTAGTAGTAAAGCAAAGAAGGAATACAGGACAAGCAGGCTAATGGGCTGATGATAAAGGATATAATGAATTTGGACCGTTCACAGCTGCTTCCTCAGAGGAGATCTTTGAGGATTTTCTAAAAGAACCCCCCCCCCCCCCCCCCCCCCCACACACACACACACACACACACACACATCGCAGCATCTCACTTAACATAACTCTTCTCCTTTCACACCTCAGATGAATACTGGTTTGCTTTGGTGTTGCAGAGAACCTTTCAGAGTGCTCCACTCACTGTTCAGACACATCCTGCTTGAAAACACTTCTGCTTAACAAATCATTCCTGAAAGAGGGGCAGAAAGGGGATAATTCAATTATCCTGCTTTTTGGTCTGAAAACCTGAGGGTGGCCTTTAGAAAGAAGAGATTACTGCGACTACTGGACCTGTAAAGGCCTCAAACAAAGTGAACACATCTAAGGAAGGAGGACACTGAGGGGCCAGTATCTTCAGACTAATGATAAACGCTGAGTTTCTGCTCATGGGGACCAGCTAACACTTTGCAAATCTGAGAAAACAATATGACAAAAGTCTGTTACAAACCACACACAAGCAATTCACACAGTCTCATGCTACACTTGAATCACTGAACACTGTATGAACTGTGAATAACTCTATGAACACCTGAAGACCCTGAGCTGGGCAACAGACTGACACTCTTTACAAACAGTAAACAAAAACACTGAACCAAACCTAAACGCAAGCTGGATACACCCTGGATGGTTAAATCAGCCCTGGAAAACCACTGAACAAACCCTACAAATACCTGTAAAAATACAGGTCACATCCTAAGCAATTAAAAGGCAAATGCTAAACAAATACGGAATAACTTATGGGAAATAATTGGACAAGACCCTATGAAAAAGCAAAACCTTGGAAAAATACTGAGTGGTGCAAATTCTTGTCAAATACAGGACAAAATCTGGACATTCACAGGATACCAGAAATTAAAAAAGCAGGACAATTCCTGGGGGAATTTGAATCAAAATCCAGACAAATGCATGAAAATCTCGGGAACAGTACAAGAAAAATAGAGACAGATCCTGGAAAATTTGGACCGATCCTGGACAAATACAAGACTAAAACTGGGAGACAACTGGAATAACAGAAAAAAATACTGGGAAAAAAAACTGAACAAAACCAAAACAAAAACCTTATCACACCCTTGACTAACTAATCTGCACTTGAAGCCACTTCAAAAACACTGAACAAAACCTCGACAAATACGAGACACATCATGTACATTTACAAGACAAACACTGGACAATTACAGGGCAAATTTAGGATGGTTATTAGACAAACCATATCCAAAAGTAGGACAAACCCTGGAAACATACAAGACAGTATATTGAGCAAGTGCAAAAAAAAACCTGTGACAAATGAAGAACAAACTCTTGATAACTTAGGGGATAAAGTAGAACAATTTTCTAAATCTGAGCAGGTTTTTTATCTGTTAGAGAGCCCACACATGAAGATAAAAAAATCGGGCATCGAACAGTTTTGATCGTACCGTAAGTGTTGCGCTCCGATAATCTCAACACAGCTCACCACACACATAAAGATTCTGTCACACCACTGATCTAGAATCTAGTCCTCAAGACAGAAATCTCATGTGACCAACTGTGAGCTACAAAAATGTAGAGGAAGAAACATAGCAACGGATAACAGCAACTGGCTAACACCAAACGCAACATGGAAGAGGACATAGAAGAGGGAATGATGGTGGTCTTGGGACTGTTAACAGAAAAGAAGAAAAAAAACTGGAAAAAATCCTGGAGACAGCAGGAACACAGACTTTACTCACAAACTTTCTGTGTCAGGTCAGCCATGTTTTTTTAAATTTATGTTGGCCTCCTTATTCCTCTGTCAGCTTTCCTCCTGATTGGCTACCTTCCATTCTACGCCACAATTCACAGATTCATGAATCAGGAGTCATCAGCTTTCCCCAAACACATGGAGATTTTTGGTTGTAAATACTGAACTAGTTTAATTTTTATGACTGTCAGCCCAACCCATTTTGAAGATGATTATCGGGACATATTCACTCTTAACACACCTCAGACCACAGGATAATCTGATAGGATAATTTTATAAGACATAAAATAATCTGGCGTTTCCCATCATTGGTCGGGAAGGAGAAAAGTTAAGACATAAGCAACCCCATAATTGTTATGTGTGTATCCCACTTAACAAGATCTAATTGGTTTGAGAACAAGACCAACAGGATCCAGCGGGTATTTGGGTTCAGTGTAACAGGATCTGGTGTTTTTCTTACTGTGAGGTGCTGGAACAGCCACGCTCTCATGATGTTTGTGGCCACTTTGGGAAAGATTCCTCGTTTCTTTTGCCTCTTCTTGTCCTGATCGTCCTCATCGCCTGTCCCCGGCGACGCCAGGCTGTGGTCGAGGCCGTCTCCTGCGATCAGAGACAAGAGGAGTCACGTTATGTGAGCGATGTAACCTTCATAATATTTCACCTCCTCTTCACTGTGGTCCCTGCAGAACTGCGACGAGTCTGAAACCACAGCTATTAACTCAATGTGAGCCGAGCGTTTGACATGAGGTAATGAGAGCGTGAGGAGCTGACAGGAAGTAATGAGCTCTCAGACCGCGGCGTTGTGTCTGTGTGACCTCAAACTCACCACTTTCTCTGAAGAGGAAAAACACAAACATGAAGAAGCGAAGAAAACAATAACAATGAAGATCACAGTAAACACAGAGATGTTTGAGGTTCATTTAGGGAGCTGACAGAGAGCGAGGAGGGGGGCACACACACACACACACACACACACACACACACAGAAGAGAGAGTCAGGACTGGATGATTAGCAGGATCTATGTTTGACCTCAGCTGAGGACGAAGGCAGGAGGTGTTTTTTTTTTTTTTTTTAGCTGAGCATCCATCTTTCCATCTTAAAACAGGAGGAGTAAAAGAGGAGAGAGGAACAGAAGAGTCAGGAGGAAGATTCTCCTCCTCCTTTTCCTCCCTGCATTAATTGTGCATCAGCAGAGATGATTTTCTGTTACGTGCTGGTTGTTTCGGCGCCCTCAGGGCAGAGCAGCCTTGAAAGCCTGCCTGCAGGGCGTGTGAATAATGCATCTGAGAGACTCCTCCCCCGAGGCGGGACAGAGACTCGACTTTTCTTAAGACTGGCCCAAGCATGTCTTTTTGTTTTTGGAGAAGCATCAATCAAACACGCCTATATGAGCCATATTCATGCATAAATATTTCAGCCGATGAATATTGACTTTAAAGAGGAAGTGCTGTGGGCTCGGGGGCTCGGGGGGCGGTGGGAGTTCAGACGGATGGCGTCCACATCAGAGTCTTGGTCTGGGTTTGCTCTGAGCACGTCCTGTAACAGGGACATGTATGTCCTCTGGCTGTCCTGGTGTCACACCTTGCTTTAATAAAGTCTACATCCAGAGCAAAAGTTCATCTCTGTTCTGACTGTTTTTATCTGAACTGGATCCTGTTTGATTTTTATAAGTTTAAAACTAGTTCTGTCTGAATTTCTTGACTATATAATAGAGACAATATGTGATTTGAAGCTAAAGGACCAAATCCACAGACCCTGACGGAGCCAGGCGTCACTTTATTGCCACAAAACAATTTACAGATAAAACATTTGTGATCTGTCAGGTGGATACAGTCCGACTGGTCCAGAATCTTTGTTGGTTTGAGGCAGACACATTTGGTAAGTTTGTAGACTCCTGTGTTAGTGTTTGTTACGTGTTCCTTTGCTGTTTTCACTTTACTCTGCCAGTCCAGCAGTCAAGAGACAGAGCTGTCAATCAATCATTGTGTAATTATAAAACAACAAACTGGAACCAAACTCCTCTGAACATGAGCTGTTAGATGTAAATGAACATAATAATGATGGAAAAAAGGCTTCAGAAAATTATATTTGATGTGGGATTTTTTTGTATTTCATAATTTTACTTTTCATCCATCTGTCAACATAGGTTCAGAGCCAGTTCTGAGTTTTACCAAAAGTCTCCATGAGGACTTTCTGTTTTGTGTTGATTGGCAAGAATCAGTGGTGTTTTTTTCTGGAAAAAGACTCAGTTTCCCATGAGCACTATCACCCACTGCCATAGATGTGACTCTTGCCAAGATGTGGAGAGCAGGTCATTTCAATTACTACTTGGTTTGTCCAAAATAACTTTTCCCAGGATGCAAAGCGACAAGGTAATGTATTTATTTGTAGGTAGCTATGTGCCAACAATCAAACTTTTTAAACTCAGTTTGTATCCTGGTTATGTCCAACCAGTGTTCATCTACCAACTCCAACCTCACCAAGCAGAGCTAACGTAACCTCACTCTTCATTTTATTGACAGATTCAAGTTTGATCAGATCACTGCAGAGGTTGTGGGTTAGAATGAACATTATCAAAAACAGTTTAACCTGTGTTTTAGCCTGTGCTCGATCACTCTCCTGTTTAGCTTTCTTCTGCTCTGATGTCATAAAATGGTTTCATGTTTTTTCTGGAAAATCCGACCTGACCAGTTACTGAAAAATAGCATTTAGAAATACACCAGTTTTGGCGCTGATAATCTCATCTTAACTTGTGGTCTACGAACAGACAAATATTTAAAAGTGAGACTATTTTAAGATTGCTTATAAAGTCCTCACAGGGACTTTAATTGTAAAGAACAAATCACACACTCCTAAACACTCTTCTGTTCACCACACTGAGCTCAGGGTCCAGCATGATCCCAGTCTGATTAACAGAGTTCAGCTTAACTTTCACAGCTTAAATGAGTAGTGACAATCAGCTCAATCTTATTGATTATTGTTTAAAGCATGCCTATGCAGCTGCTGAGCTGTGTCTCTCTCAGAAAACACATTAACACACTCAGTGGTCTGAGTAACAAATGGTAAGTTTTGGAATTCGGGAATTTCTGTCATCAGAATCCAAAGTTTCAATATGGAAATAAAATTAGACCCTCTGAAAGAACAAACAGAGTCTAGTCCTAATTATATCTGAGGAGAACACACTGCCCCCTCCCCGTCCTGTAGAGATGGGAGTGGGGTGAGTGGGTGAGTGGGGGGTGGGGGGGTTAGAGCCTCAGGGCAGATCTTCAGAAACGCTAATCTGTTCTGACTGTTCTCTGCAGCTCCACCGTCTAACGCAGGGACGCTCAGAGTCCGACACCGTGCAGTGCACACACACACACACACACACACACACACACACACACACACACACACACACACACACACACGCACACACACACACACAAAAATACATCCTGCCTGCTGTGTCTGCACGCGTCACCCTGTGTGTATGGGGGGAGGGATGGGGCGGTGCGGTATTACCCGGGGGGATGCTGGAGTGTTGCCCGGGAGGTGGAGAAGAAAAAACATCACCCCGAGGTATGAAGAGACTCTTCCTCTCTGCACAGTCTGAGTGTGCTTCAGACACATTTAGACCTTATTTACTTAGAACTGTTTAAATTTTACAATAAATAATTTATCTTGATTTATCCATCATATTAGTCAAAAACATTTTTGTAATGTAAAGTTTAGAAAACCTGTTTAAGGTTTCACAGTTTTTTGTGGGTGCTGAGTTCTCACCTGACCCCGCTTCAGTCACAGGATTCATCAAACATTCACACTTAAATTGAAGAGATTCTCAAAGGGGTCATGATGGGGAGAAGTTCACCACAGACAGCAACGAAAGTTGAACTCAAACCCACATCGAAACATTCAGGTCAGACTCTTCTCAGCAAAAGACTCCTGGATGTCACACACACCACCATATGTGTGTGTCGCTCTGCCTGCATGCTCTGAGCATGCTCAGTCTAATTTGTTCTTCTTCTGTAGGAAATGTTTAACCACAATGTCTCTGAATCTTCTTGGTAAAATCACACATAATTATACACATTACAGCATGCTTAAATCATGTCTATGAAATGGAACATTTCACCAACAACTGGAAAATGACTTCTGAGGAACACGGTGACATTAAACATTTCTGTCCTGTTTTCACCCCTGAAATTAGCAGTTTATAAACAGCTAAGTGTTTTCTGACACGACAATGTAATAGGCTAACCTGATTCTAACCACTTGAAAAATGTTTCTAAATGGTTTTCAGCACTGAATATTTGAACTTGACTAATATGTTTTTTTATTATTATCTTCTAAAAGGTTGTTTAAAAGAATTGTTTACAGTTTGAACTCTTTGATCAGCTCTAACTGTTACATACTGAACTGAATTTAATATTTACATTTTATCCCGCACAAAGAAAAACTGGAACCTAAACAGGTATTTATGTCTTGTTTGTCTTGTTTGACTAAATATGAATGGAATAAGTCCAGAAAAAACATCCAATTTAAAAAAAAATGTTTGTAAAACTTCTTTAAGTAAGAATAATGTCTTAGTACAAAAACAACATTTTTTTATCCCACTTGCAGAATTTTTTTCTCATTACAAGAAATCCAGGCATCATTTATGTCTTTTATATCTTGATATAAGACATGTATTAGACTCATTAGGTAAATCTGGCTCATATAGAGTCAATGGAGGCCCTTTTTTCTTTCTTTTTTGTTTTTCTTTTTTCTTTTCTTTTTTTTTTTTTTTACTGAAAACAAGACATAAACACTTGCTTTGATTTCAGTTTTTGCTTTTCACCTTTTGTATAATTTTTTTTCACATCTACATTTTTCATCATTCATAATCACAAAGTTTTTTAGAATCTGCTCAAACTCTGAATGTTTTTGATTATCTTTTTTTTAAATCCAAACAAAAAAGAAAAGAAAAGTCAAGAAAAAAAAAAAGACAAAGAAAAAAGTGCAACCTGAAAAAATTTGTTGAGTTACTGTAATGTGTTATTTCAGATGCACCTTTTTAAACAAACTTAGTTACTGTTGTAACTTAGTTTGTGGTTTTTTTTTAATGGTTAGCTGTTCCTGTTAACGTTTTTGTTATTTTCGAGCTCTGAAGAAGTATGACACTAATGTGCATTGCCCATATAAGGGCATGGCTAATTTGACTGACAGGTGGACACCCTGTAAGAGACCACTCGGTATCAGAAACAAGCTAACAAAGTTGTGAACTTGTCCACTACTGGTGATGTACAGTGTTGAGTGTATTTATGTATTTGTGTCTCAGTAAACTGCTGTGAATCAACCATGAAACAATAAGAACAGACTGAATGAATCTTAAATCTTAAATCTTCTGGTTTAAAAAGAAGCAAGAAAAGCTGTTTGTTGGGGTGAAGGAAACGACTCTACAGTTAGGATCATCCTGATAAATGAGCTGTTTTGCTCTGCAATAAAAGATAAGAATCATTGGAAATTTGGGGGTTTTGTGTCCATGAGATTCAGTTTTTAGATTTTTAACTGTTTTACTCTGATGCCGGTATAATTTTCTCCAAACATCTCTGAGCTTTTTGGATCTCAGAGCTGGATCTGGAGTCTACAATGCAGCATGCTTAGACCTCATATATATATTTGATGTTTGAGAGCTGTATTTCAGATACACCGTCTCTCTCTCTGTCTCTCAGAGTTGTTCTGTATCTCAGTGTGCTCTCTCTCTCATAGATATTACTTCATGTCGACAGTCGGATAAGACGGATGGCGTAGCGGCTAGCTGAACTGATTGCGGTGCTCTTGGCTGTAGCGGTGATGTAAAACTAACACAGCTCGTCTAATGAGCTCAGCAGGGCTCGAATCCATCATGATGACATCTACAGACCCCTCCCCTTATTACCCACAATGCACTGCTCTGCCTGGATGTTTCTCCTGTGTGTGTGGAGGTGAATATTAAAACTGGGAGATGAGGAGAGCCTCAACCAGTTCAGGTTTTAACTTCATTCCCTCTTCAAACAGAAGAAGATTTCCAGCTTTAATCTGCTTTAATCCAAACAGAAAACAACATTTAACTGTCAGAACACTCACTGGAGATATTTCTTATGATGTGTCAGTCATCAAATCTGGTGGTACATTTAAAACAAATCTGGATAATAATCTGTGATCATCTGAGATTGGGTCAAATCAGAACCACTGTTAGTCCCTATTTACATCTATACATGCTGCACGCATGAGCCTGTCCTTTTGGAGATGTGACTGTCATGTCAGACAACACACACACACACACACACACACACACACACACACACACACACACACACACACACACACAAACACACACACACACACACACACACACACACACACACACACACACACACACACACAAAACACACAAACACACACATAGCTTCCTCCCTCTAGCTGAGGTCTGTCCACGGCAGATCTTTTGTCCTCGCAGCTCTTTGTAACCACACTTCAACATTCAAACATTCCTCAGAGTTCTCAGACAAACACAACCCCTAACCCGTCACCCATCCAACAGAGAAAGCCTCTGATAATACTCTCAGCACAGACAGAAGAACCAGAACCAGAACCAGAACATGGGTCCACATGACCTAAACCTGACCCGTGGTCAGTGGCAGCTGGGTCCCCTCAGTGTTCCCACATGTTGTTGTAAAGGTTAGGTCAAACCACAGAGAGTGATATCATCATGCTGTGACCACCTTCTGCAGCCTCCATTAAACTTTAATGAATCCAGCTGAGAGGATCAGGATCAAGATGATTATAATTTCATTAATGACATCTGCAGCTTCTGTCAGAAAAAAGAAAATAAACACCAACATTTTCACTGGGGGTAAAGTAACTAAATTTTAGTTCCTGGCAAAACATTCCCAGGAACTACATGGTTCCTGTGGCCTATCATTTGTCTGCATGTCCACCACAGGCTGAAGACCTGGATAGATTATGTAAATCAGTAGGTGTGGGAGAAAAAAATGTTGCACATAAGTATCAGGATTTTTTGTTTTACAGTTTTAAAATCAATTTTTTGGGGGTTAAAAAAAAAGATTTCCCCCCCCAAATTTGAATCCTTCATTTAGTCTTTGTTTATAATCTGGGTTGAAAAAAACATTACTGCTTTTCTCCAGCAGAAGGCTAAATTTTTCTTTGACTAATTTTTCTGGTAACACAATGTCAGATCCCCAGAATATGTCTTATAAACTGACTCACACGTGATGTTAATTTTTTGGGGAAATATTACTCCTGATATAGTCTGCAGACATCAACATCATTCAGTTTTACATGGGCTGGTGTGAAATAAAGGAAGTAAAATCGTAAAAATTGCCAGTATCGAAGAATTGCAAATAAATTGAATCAGCACCCCAAAAATCACAAAAGAATAGAGCCTTATGAATCCGTTAGTGACCAGAAAAAAAAAAAAAAAAAAGCAATTGCAGTACACCGTCAGGCCAGTAGAGGGCAGTGAGACAATGAGAAAGGCCAACACCATTATGAGCAGCACCTCAGTTAGCCTGTTAGCATGGAGGACATTTACGCTGTGCTGGTTTTCATCATGCTCTACTGCACTGCAGATGGATTTGTTGAATCAACACTTGAAAAGAGAGAGGCCCTAGGGCCACAGCTGTTTCAAAAAACAGCATGACGGCTTCTACCGGCTAAAGACCAGACCACTCTGCCAAAGTTTAAAATACAACCCTTGGACTGATGACTTTTAGTGATGGGTGTTCATAACTGGTTCCTGTTAAGAACCGATTGGAGATGGTTTGACCCATCTTCATCATTATGCTTTATGCTTAACAATTCCCTTCTTGATTCTGTACATTAAACAGGAGCAGCCATACCTCACGTCTGCTATTCTGGCCCAGCTATCTTAGCTTAGCAGACAGATAACAGTTTCTGAGGAAAACTCTGGTTTGGGATTTTCTGCTTAAAGTCTTACTTAGAAGGCTGTAAAATTGAACACACAAATAAAGGTACATCACTGTCTCACAAGAGTTTCATATTGAATACATTCAACATGTTATGTATCTCCCAATGTACCAAAAACAATATAGAAAACATAGCACCAGCTTAATTTTAATGTATATGGAAAATTGCATTGATATGCTAGCAGTTAGCATTCAACAGTGTAACTTTGTTTTTAAACAGAATTTCAACTTCCAGAAACATATCACTGTTACTCTTCATAAACCATACTGAAAACTCTAAATGTCAAAATACTAACGGACAAATGTTTTCCAAACAGGAAGATAAAAGAAAAGCTATGTGCACGCTCATGGCTTGCTTCAGTCTAACTACAGCAAGCTCAAGGTTCCAGATCACTCAAATCATGACTATAACCACTTCTTGGACATTTGGAAAGTACTAACGCCCAGCCAGAGATGTTTTCAGGGGTAAATTTATTACTCCAGAACTAAATTTTTGTCTTCCTGTGATCAAAAACCACCTGAACTGTTTGCAGAGGGAGTAACAGGATGTTGAAAAGCTGATGTGAAATGCTAAATATCTGCTGGAGGAACAATTTAAGACTTATTGACAAAAAATAAATGAAACATTGTGTAAGCTCTGAGTTTTAAGAGGAAACCAGTTGGAAGAAAAGACGTATTTCAAATGTACAGAAAAAAAATGATGAACCATCTTTCTCCTTTTCTGTAACGATGCTCTGTCTCTGTGTCTGTCTGTCTTCATGCTGTAGAACTTTCTCTGACTCAAAGTGGAGCAGTCTAATCTGTATCAAATAATTAACAATAAACTGATCTCTGTGATCAGACTGGCCCAATTTATCTAAATGATGTGACAGATCTGTGTGAATCAGTGATGAAATAAATGACAAGATCAGAGAGTCACTACATCATCATCATCATCATCATCATCTTCTTCTTCTCTTCTACATCCAGCAGCGTTTAAGATCAGGTGTAATATTAAGTATTGTTTGCTCACCCAGGTCACTGCTGTTGTCCCCACTCTGAGAAACGTGTCCCCCACTGGACGGCCCAGGTGTCCCCACAGACGGCGTGGAGTGGGTGTCGTCTAAGTCTCTCCAGGACGCTGTGTTCTGAGGGTATGAGGGAGTGATGAAGAGGAGAGAGGAGTGTGAGAGAGACTAGCAGCTCCAGATTCAGATTCACAAATACACACACAGCTAGCAGAAACCTGTTAGCCTAGCATCAGCTACATTACCATTCTGTCCATGGCACAGATCAGAGAGTTGAGGAGACAGAGAGCAGCTCATGAACCTCCAGAGTCCAGCTCAGATACTGAGCAGGGTCATGCTGAGTCCTGTTTTTATGGGTGCCTGCCTCTCCCTCCTGTGTCCACCCCCCTCCCTGAAGGACATTATCTCAGAGTGAGCCTCTTCAGCTCTGTGTGTGTCAGCTGTTTGCCGGATGGTTCTCTGATGAAGAGTCCACAGATGACGAGGAGACAAAGACTCAGCAAGAACCAGACGCACTCTTTACACCCTACAGCTGTGTGTGTGCGTGTGATTAAGTGTGTGTTTGAGAGTGTGTGTAAGATTAAGTCTGCAGGATAACACAGATAAATTAATGTGTTTTACATGTGTCTGATGTTTTGACTGAAGAGAGTAAATTAAGTTTAAACAGGTCCTGATCCTGATCCTGATCCTGACCCTGACTTGTTGCTAAAATATATCTGACTATATAATGTAGGTTATCATTATATTTGAGTTTGCACTGTGAAAAGGTTGCTGTAAGTTTTATAGTAATTAACAGGAAGTCTGATGAGTCTATGGGAGCAGCAGGTGTGTCTTCCCCTCAAACCACTGCAGATATGATTAAGAGAACTGATTCTGCTGTTAGCAAAAGTTTAGTCCATCCATTGACTGTATAACACATGAATACAGTCTGTGTTGTGTCACCCATAAGTTTCTGAAGCAGAGTTTTGAAACCTATCATGGCGAACATTTGGAAAGTCAAAGAGGTGAGTTAAGTGATTCGCTGAGTTTGAGTAAACCCTCAGCTGTCAGAGTCATCACTGTGAGGCTCACACAGAAGCTGCAGGTGTCTGTTAACTCACACCTGGTCTGAAGATAAATGCAAAACTAATAAAGCTACTGATCAAATCAAACCATGGTGTGCAGTTTTGCGATCAGACTCTAGTTAACATGTGACCGTGTCTGCTGCAGAGTGATGAAGAGCACAGCAGGGGGTGCTGAGACAAAGACCCCCCCAACACCCCTTGCAAACCTTGAGCAGCTGTATTCACCCTGTTTACTGAAACACACACTGAAGCACCTCAGCAAACACAGCTGTACCATCATCATCATCATCATCATCATCATCATCATCATCATCATCATCTCTGTGCTGATTCTACACCACCGGATTAAATTTTGTTCCAATAATCTTAAACATGTTTTGATGTAACCAGCTGATCTCACAGGCCTGTAAGAAGAAGTGAGCTAAGGTCTCACAGGGTTTTATCTGAGTTATCTTCTGTCATCTTTAACCCTGACCTACTCATCCCTTTACAACCTATGTCATCATTAAGACGCACAAACATTTTAGCAACAGAAGCGACTCTTAGCTCCACTCATTCAGATGAGTGAGCATTCTTTAAACTCTGAATTAAAACTGTAAGCAGCATAAAAATGTCTGTTTGTTCTGTGGTTGATTTTCAGAAACTAAACTCCACCGTAGACTCAAGTTCTGCTGCATTCTGACAGGATCATAACCTTTACAGAGCAACCGGTGTTTTAGTGTAATGAGTGACCGTGCTAACTGGAGACTTTCAGCTGAATGTGTCAGTGATACACAAACAGTCAGTGAAACACGAGTCCCTGAATGCACCCTCATCTATTTCTATTATAATGTAGAAATAAAAGAAATATTTCTTTAATGTCAAACTAAAGGCTTTTTCAAGAGGTGCACTCGGTCAGTGAACGGGGTCACAGTTTACACTGAAACAATGAAATACAAAATCATTTTTATTCTGATGTAACTGGAGCAGTTCTCTGTCCAGATGTAGTTTTCTGGCTCCTTTATTATGACCCAGGTCTCAGACTCAGCTGTCTGTGTGCTTGTTTTTGATTTTGGAGACTTTCTGGTTGACTGACACAAGTTACTGATACAAATTTTACGTTTTGGTGGTTTAACTGCCTTGCATAGCTTGAGAAATCGTTGTTCTTCACATTAATTTTATTGCACTTGCTTAATTAATGAACTCAGAGTTCCAACAGATGCATTCATACATATGCTAAACCCTGAAAATGTCTCACAATTTCCAGGGTAAGCTGCATGTGTGAACACAAACGATTGAGAGCTTCACCTTGACTCTTCCTGGATTTTTTTTCCCTGCTAGCCCCTGATAACATTTAACATAATTTTAAAAAAAGTTGTTTTAATGTCATGTTAGCACAAAGGTACAAGCTCTCAGTGTTTGATCAGTCTATGTAGAAGGCAGATATCAATAAAACATAATTTATCTTTCGTTAATATACATCATGTTTTATCCCTTTCAGCCTGGCCTGCAGGGCCATGGCTTTCCCTGTTTCTTCAGGAATCATCTGGTGGATTATGCTTTTTAGGCTTTGTCAGAGGTGGTCAGGTAAGCTTTGTTTATAATAATAATAATAATAATAATAATAATAATAATAATAATAATAATAATAATAATAATAATAGGAACTTGTGATTTTACAGGACAGTATATTATCTTTTATATTTGCTTTATTCTTTTTCATATTTCATGTAATTTGTCAGCAGAGGTTTACTCTCTCCTGCCGTATTTTTTTAAACTATTAATAACACTTTTCATTAGAGTTTTAATGAAACGCCCAAATTCATTCACGTGACTAAAAACAGCTCATGAGCTCTGTGTTGTTTTAGGACTTTTCTGCTGAACTTTCCCTCCGCGGAAACTGCTGATGGATGACATTGACTCACGTGATCTGCCAGGTGTGTGGAGGATCCGGACAGGTCGTCGAAATCGCCCTTGCAGACGTCCCGGTCCTCGATGACCAGGTCTATGGGCATCTTTCCCTTCAGACAGCTGATGTACCGGTGGCAGAAGTTATCACAGAGCTCGTGCACCTGCGGATCAATAACCCGCTTCGTTTTTAGTTTCACCTTGTTTCACAGCAAAGAAACATCCTGGTTTTATCACCGAATCCTTTTGAACAATATTTATTTTTTACCTTCTCGAGTTCCAGCAGATGGAAGCGAAGCACTTGGATCGCCTGAATCATCTAAGTAAACAGAGGATTCGATCGTTTAACTTTCTACGGTATACACATGAAAGGGAATATATCTGCTAACTCAAACAAACTGAAATCGGTATTCGATATTTTATAAATATGTTCAAGTCTCACCAAGTTGTCGAGCTCCGGGTTTGAAGAGAATAAAGGTTTCTCTGCGCGGATCTGTATGACCAAAATTAAAGAATAAACCCCTGTTAGATTTTTGTTGCAGTTTTTCATTTTTATTCACCACACGATTGTAATAATTCAAATACTGTTACGGTCGAAATTGTTAAATATTTGTTTATCCATCATCCGTCCGAACAAATAGCCTACAACAAACAATACAATCAACAATTTGATCCTTGCGTTGATCAAAAATGTAAACTGCGCATGCGCTTACCTGTTTGGCAAACACGGCGATGTCCTCGTTAAAAGAGTCCGAGGAGCAGACGTCTCCTCCCGCCACACCTGGCTCTCTGGGCGTGCAGGTCGCGAGCTCACACTTCTCAAAGACCAGCGCGAGGAGCGGGAACAGAGGGTGCCTGAAACACACAGAGGCCGGGTCAGACCAGGACCAGGAACAGGTAAACTGAGTTAAGGAGACATTTGGGTCACTGCTAAACATCCTATCGCTCTCTCTTTCTCTCTTTCCTTCTATGATTTGAAAATTGAATGTTGAGTACACTTCTTTATAAGGATTGAACATTAAATAATTAGATTATGATTCATTTTAAAATTAATCTATAGACTATAAAATAAGAATCATTTTAATAGCTACTATTAAATAGACCAGCGACATGAATATGGCCCTTACATAATCAAAGACTCACAATCTCATAAACACAACGATGGTTGTGGGGGTTTTTTTTCCTTAGAAAACATCAAAAACGCCTTTGCAGAACTTTTGTCAACAATGCAAAAATTGTTTATATAAACAATGAAAATGAATTAATCTTTTTCAGTTGTGGTTATTTGAGACAAAAAAAAAAGTTTTTTTTAATAAAATGATGAGATTTTTAACCGATCTGATATTTATCAGGTGCTGCTGTTGCTTTGGGTAATTTTAGAAAGGATAAAGAGTGCAAAAATAGTTCGGAGTTATACTCATGCATGAATTGAAATTATATATTTTTTTCTTTTTAATTATTTTAATTATATGAACTGACCCGTAGACCAGGTCCTTGTCCCTCTTCAGCACATCGTTCACCGCTCCCCCTACGCTCGCGGGTAGGATATTGTGTGGCGCGTGCGCTCCGTAGTGCTGCGGGGGGTGCGGGGGTGGCCCGTGGTTCAGGTGGTGGACTTGCGGCAGCGGCCGAGGCGCGTGCGGGTCCCCATACATGGAGGAAGGGACCCCGACCCCGTCCATGGCCCCCCCGAAATGAGACAAGTCCTCGTACTGAGGGAATTGGTGGGTTATATTTACTTTACCAGGAAACAGTGTGATCATTATGATTATTAATAATTCCAATATGAACAGTTTAATGTTTCAGTCTGATCGAGGAATCTCTGGACATCAATACCAATTAATGACACAGATGATAAATTATTAAATTGGGCAGCAGTCTCTAAGTCTGCTTTTCACTTTCACCTTTTAGAGTTAAAATACAATTACTGAGTAAACAAATCCTCTCCCTCCACACACACACACACACACACACACACACACACACACACACACACACACACACACACACACACATTATAACCTGATAACATTCCATCAATATTTACATAAATAATAAACTAAAGGAGTAAACATAACGAATCCTATGTAAAATATCATCTGACATATTTTACTAAAATTATCGAATTCTGAAGAAAATGTTGAACGTAATATTTAATGAATTATTTGATATCGGTCATACCCTCTGAGTCATGTCTGCGCGCTGCTCCTCTCCTGCAGAGTTAGTTCAGAACAGAGTTTTATCCGGATTACAATCCTGATCATCAATAATCTCAAAGATCGATCAGCTGATCACGGGCAGCATGTGTCCGCGCGCTCTGATTCTTCCAATGGTCCACCTGTGTTGAGCTCTCCTCACTCTGTCTGAGAGCCCATCTCAGTCTGCGCGCAACGACACGCTCAGTGACCGCGAGTATGCCGCACAGCATCTTATAGACCCCCCCCCCCCAAACACAAGCAAACACGCGCGCACACACATGCACGCGCGCTAACGCAGACACACATTATAAAGTACAAATCAAGACAGCGATTGTTCAGTTGGCGTTTTCCGGCCATTTCTTTCAAAATAAATCTAAGTAGTCGTCTGTGGGTGTGTTAGCGTCAGGGTGAGCCCATTCATTCAGTTTCAATTTAAGGTGTGCCACAACATTGTGCTCCACACTTTGTTCCATCAATTTTCTTTCTGTACAGCTCACCAGCTTGCTTTGATCGAACTAAAAACATCTGTGCTGCCATCATTTGGTATCTAAAATTCAAGATGGTAAAAATAAAAGATGGCTTGTGTTCCACTCTCAGAAAACCTGTCAAACATCTTTAAAAAAAAATTCAAAGAGGGGCCACATTTGATTTTTTTTAAAAGTGCCCGAGAAGCTAGTAGCTCTGATTTCTGTGAAAATAATAATAATAATAATAATAATAATAATAATAATAATAATAATAATAATAATAATAATAATAATAAAATAAAATAATATAAAATAAAATAAAAAAAATAAAAAGTCACTAAGTGTCGTCAAACATACCTGTGCCATCTCTACAGAAATCAAATCTCACCTGTCACTCACTTGTCTTTTGATACCTGATGATGAGTGGTCAGTTTTATTTGCAGAGTTAACCTGCTGTGTGAACATCAGCAAAATCTGCTTCTTCTCAAGGAAAATGTTCTCCACTAGGGGGTGTAACTATAAATACATTACTTCATTGCTTTACATCCTGGGAAATGTTGTCTTGAACAAAGAAAAGCAGTTAAAAAGGAAGATTTACTTTCAATTAATTTGCTTCCAAAACAAATGCACATCATGGAAAGAGTCACATCCTTACAACAGTGGATAATGGTGCTCATGGGAAACCAAGTCTTTATCCAAAGAAAAAAAAGGTGTGACTGCAAAAAAAAAAAAAAAAAAAAAAAAAAAATCAGGAATTTCAAATTCTGTATAAATTTGATGATTGTAGAACGTTCCTGTTTTTCAGCTCCTTGTTTTCACTTGTGGCTTAACACACTGGTTAGCCACTCAGACAGGCTTGACTGTACTTTTGTTACACAGCATCAAACTCCTCTTCATTAGTCTTCCTACAGCTGTAGCTCTGTGATCAGGGTGCGTGTCTCGTTTCTTCAGTCATGACTCTGTGAGGTTTTATTCTTCATAGAATTAGATGAGCCTGTTTAATTCATACTGAAGATTAAAGTTAAAGATCGGGGTGAGGTTGAGTTGATTGACAGATGGGTGCAGTGTTCCTGCTTTCTAGAGGGATCGAGGCCTACTGAGGCTCCTCGCTTTTGCCTGCTTCTAAACTGATCCAAAGTTAGGCTGAGTCAGCATTTCAACATGTCATAGGTGACACCAATCAGACTATGTCCGTGTTATATACATGCTGTAATTTCGTTCTGACTAACTGTGAGGACATTTATTTAAAGACACCACCATTCATTGTGGATG
The DNA here is from genome assembly GCA_030710495.1 of Labroides dimidiatus. Taxonomy (NCBI): domain Eukaryota; kingdom Metazoa; phylum Chordata; class Actinopteri; order Labriformes; family Labridae; genus Labroides; species Labroides dimidiatus. The sequence continues at coordinate 23,576,780 of CM061158.1, forward strand.
AAAATATTGTCATGAAAACACGTTTGTTTTCCTCTCTGTGTTTGCTCTGTCTTTTATATAAAGTTATTTACTTTCAGAACCATGTTTCTTTGAAAATCTGCTCAGTGAATTATTAAAATCTCAGATTTAAATTATAAATACAGAAACTATAAGAAAACATGGAGCAGCCTCAGGCTACAGATCTGCTCATTGCATATCATTTCCTCCTCTCCTGCTCCCTTGGACACACACACACACACACACACACACACACACACACACACACACACACACACACACACACACACACACACACACACACCGACACACACACACACATATGCATGTATGCACTCTGTGATCTGATTGGAGGCTGATTCAGGGTGTCAGCTCTGTGTTACATGTGATAAATTACCATCAGATGACATCAGCAAAGCACCAGAACTCTGACCTCCTTTGTATACACACGTACACACACACACACACACACACACACACACACACACACACACACACACACACACACACACACACACACACACACACACACACACACACACAGATCCAAAACAACCCAATTTTCAGTGACCTCACAATAATCTGCATGCTACTGTTTGTTACCAAACCCCTCATGTTGTCAATCTCTCTCTCTCTCTCTCTCTCTCTCTCTCTCTCTCTCTCTCTCTCTCTCTCTCTCTATCTATCTCCCTGTGCTTGTGTGTGTGTGTGTGTGTGTGTGAGCTTTAATGAGCCAAGACTTCATTTCTGATGAGCGATGATTTGACTTCATTTGTCTCTGATTTATGATGAGCTCTGTATCTGCAGCCCGCAGCCCTACTCTGCTCTTTAATAATGTGATGAACACATTAATCACTCAGCACACACACAAACACACACACACACACACACACACACACACACACACACACACACACACACACACACAGCTGTGAGCTCCATCCAATCAGAGAGCAGCTCTTCATTTCCATTCTCAGGTCATGTCTGCTGCTTGCTGTAATTACCTGTCTGATCAAATTTGATTAAACATCCTTAAAACTGGTTTACGCACTTTGTCAGCACGACACACACTCAGGGTTTACCCATCATGCAGCAGGGTCTACCCACCATACTGCAGGGTGTCCAAGTCAGTACTCCACCTGTCCCTTACCAGACCTGTAGCTGAGATGTGACGATGAAACAGTCAGACAGGGAGGCTCAGATTAATGAGTGAGGCTTAATGCAACTCTGCGACATTACAGCCAATGACAGTGATAATATTTACTGAGATGATAATAAAAAAGTCTTCTGTTTCTGTTGTCTTGGAATTTAAAGGCCCTTTCACTGTTTGTAAACAGTGCTGCATGCACAACTTGTGGACATGTATATTCAGACTCAGTGAACATGTGTTTATAGTGGAGAAACAGCAGATACACCAGAGAGTGGTTCAAACGCATAAAGTTACAAATGCTTATAGCCACATAAACTGTGAACCTTAACAGACTGTGAAATATAAGGATGTTAACTTTTTGTCAATAAAGCAAAAAAAAAAAAAAAAAAAAAAACAAAGACCAGCACACAGACTGCTGAGTATGAGACCTGAATCACAATATAAGAGCTAAAAAACTATGGCCAGACAGAGAACTGCTCCATATTTATATATCAGAATAATTATTTTATATTTTAAGGATTGCTAATAAGAATAATTACTAGCTTAGAAACAAATTGTAGTTTTATGAAATCTGTTTCTGTTAATCATAAATTGTTGGTTCACTTATTATTTTCTCTTCATATTGAGTCCTAAGATGTGACATAAACAATGGTATTAAAGGGTCTGCGTTTGCAGTGGATTGCAGTAACACCTTTTGTCTGAAAATGGTGCACACTGTTGTGATGACAAGGCGTGTGTTTGTTTTGGAAATGAATGGAGATCAGATCTTCTTTTTAACACTACTTTTCTTTGTGCAAGACAACTTTTACCGGATACACCATGACGAGGTCAACAGTTACACCGCGCTGTTGTCTGAAACATGACAACAAGCAAGCTGTACGAGGGCTGCAATGAAAAATCAATAAAATCAATATTAAATGATTAGTAAAAGCATCATTTTTCCATTATCGATGTGTGATATTTGATTATTATGTCCCTCACTGAGTTGCGGAGCAGTTTATGTTGCATGTAAATATGAGCGCAGCATGTCGGAAATGAAATGAAATCGCTATTTAAAGTAAATAATGATACACATAAAATACCGGAGAGGCTTAAAACTTATTCAGTGTGTGGACATATTACAGCAGGTAAAGCTGGAAAGCGTGTTAAATGCAAACTGAATCAACTATATGCTGCAGCACAGGAGCACCACAGAGATGGGGAATGTTTGGTATGTCTCTGAGAACTTGTCCTGTCCTGCTGTTAACTGATCAACATGTTTGAGGAGTAAAAGAAATTCATAAAACGAGCATTCAGGTTAGCTGACTTAGTTAACTTTTTACCAGATACAAAGCAACGAGCTTAGGTATTTATCAGCAGTTACACAGCGCTGCTGTTTAAAACGTGACAACGAGCAAACTTTGCCAGTTTGGTCTGTGGTTAACTATTTCAGTGCTGCTTGCAGCCTGGTGCCCTGAAATGTATTTGTAGTTCAATGTGTAACATTTGTGAATCCTTATGTCCTGCTCGTCTACCAATCAGAGCTAACTTAACCTCACTCTTCATATTTACTAAGACTCTGAAGTTTGATCAGATCACTGCAGTACAACTGCTGCATATGGGTTGGAATAAACATCGTCACAAACAGTTTAGCCTTTAGCTCATGTTTTAGCCTTTAGCTCATGATTTAGCCCCCTAGCTCGTGTTTTTGCCTTTAGATGGAGCACTATCACTTTCCCTGTGCTCTGACGTCCATTTTCTGTCTGACAGTTCAGCTCCAGTCTCCACCATCTCAACTATTTAAATACATCCTAAATCCTTCTCAGCAGAGAAAAACACAGATCTCTCTTCTCACTACTAAACTTCGTCAGCCATCGTGGTGTTGTCACAGAGATTTCAACACGCCATAAATCAATCTGGTCCTGTCCAAGTCATTCGAAAAGCTAAGAAATAGCATTTAGAAATAACCTATAATGGTGCTGATAATCTCATTTTAAATTTTGGATCAGAAAGGCATAAATCAACCCAGTTTAATCTGGATTATTCTGGGTTGTCTAGCATGTCTCACAGGTGCTCCACTGGATTGAAATCTAGGTAATTAAAGACTGAGGCTGTTTTCGAAACTATCTACTCAATGGTGGTCTATGAACCACCAGTGGTCTGCCAGCGCCCCCTAGTGGTCAGTCATGCCCAGGATGCAATTTTTGGGGGTGCGGGGAGGGTGTGTGTGTGTGTGTCAAACTGTCCTCTGGTTTTTACATCTCTATCACTTCTGGATGAATTGTATCCTTTAAAGTCTGTATTGCAGGCATCAAAATCAAAGTAAATATTTGCAACAAAACAAAGTTTATCAGTTTGAACAATAAAAATCTTGTCTTTTAGTGTATTCAGCTGAATATAGGTTCAACAGGATTTGCAAATCATTGTATTCTATTTTCTGTTTCTGTTTCACACAACGTCCCAACTTCACTGGAATTGGGGCTGTATAATAATGCTGGCCTGTCTTCTTCTATGGTGTCGTTTCATTACATTTTTAAATGGCCTTCATTGTTGTCTTACTGTGCTCTACCGGTGTGTCTGTGTTGCAGTTTGTATTTTTCTCAGTATGGCACTGGACAGATTGCACAATCTTTACAGGACTTGAGGCCTCGGTGGAAACGCAGACAGCAACTGACCACAGGAAGAATTTAGTTACTGGAGAAGAACTACAAGTTGGATTTGGTTAAAAAGCACCTAAAGTTTCTCAAAGTGGCTCATTTTTTTCGGCATCCAAAACATCAAGTGCATTGGTATAATAATCAATTTCAGGCTCACATGTTGCACCCACTGCACTGTCAGGTGCCATTAGTACATGAAAATCAATGATGTTCACTCTACCTGTCAAAGGTCATAATGATACAGCTGATCAGTGTATGTTTTTTTTTTTTTTTACTGGATAGACTAATCATTCTTTTAATTTTCAGCAGCTTAGATAATGGTCTAATGATTTGTGATTGCTCAGTTAGACATGGAGCAATATAAGTTGTCTAGTTACAGCTCATAATGGTTTGCAACCTCTGGCAGAGAGCTGAGGATAAATCATAAATCTCATACTCGATCTGAATGTGAAGATAATGGGTGGAGGATTATGCCCCCTGCTGGCTCAGCTGAGAACCAGTTGTCTGTGATTTCACAGCCTAACACTGCCCTCTACTGGAAAATGTTGGTACTTGTAAATGTGTGGAGGGTTAAAACAAACTTTGGACTCGAGAAAACGTTCACATGAGTGAAGCATTCATACAGTTTCACTTTAAAATTGTTGCTGTATTTTTGAACGGCATTTTACTGGCAGTAGGGTGACTGAAAGTTACAGTAAAAATCTTTATATTAATATTCATTTACTGAATGTTAGTCTATTTCCACTTTGGAGGCTGTTTAATTCACAACAAGATTAATATAATTCATTAATAGTTTTGTAACCGTGTTCACCATGCTAATATATTTTGCTATATTTTCAACATTATAGTTGCTGTATTTTCAATTCAAGCCTTATTATTCAAAACAATATTACTATTTCAGTTTAATATACAGTATCCACAAACTTAACGGTGTTTAACAGTGATATGGTTGTAAAATTATATTAAACATCCTGTTTTACCCAGTGAACAACAATTAATGCAATATTTGTCTTGTCCAAAAATATTTCTTTACGTTATCAAAATCCTTAAACATGTCAACATAAAGAATTTAGATGATGATCAATGTTACTGTAAACCTCCTTGAAGAGACATGAATGCATTTACCACATTTCTTCACAATAAGGCAACGGTTGTATCAACACATCAAGTTGGACTGATGTGATAGAAAAAAAATGTTTGAGTGCTTCTTTTGCTATTTACAGTGGTCTACTTTCTACTTTTCAGTAAATTACTGAAGTCACATCATAAATACTGTTAACTTTACATAAATCATTTACAGTGTACTACATGAAATAATCTATTTCATATAAGTAATGGATATATGTTAAATTTTATCTGAAAGGATTGTGTGGGCTTAAGCTTGAGAAAGCAACTGTTTGTATTTACCAGAGAAACGTGATTGAAAAACTGCTCATCTAACAATGATGATACTAAAATAAAACCTTCTTGATCAGCAGTGACTGGGGTAAATAGATTTTTTATTGCAGCAGCTAAATTAAATATACACTTGTCACTTGTCAAATTAGTCATTTTATTAGGCCCACCTCTTCAACTGTTCAAATATATAATCAGCCAATCATATGGCAGGAATGCATGAAGACATCAATAGAAGACCACACTGGGTGATATATCTGTGAGCTAAGAACAGAAAACTGAGGCTACAATCCACATGGGCTCACTGAAGATTGAAAAACAACTCCGATGAGTCAGAGTCGGTATTTCTGCTGCCACATTCAGATGGTCGGCTCACAGTCTGTGGTGAATGAACAACATGAACACATGGATCCTGCTGTGGGAATATGGAGTTCATGAGTTCTTAAAAAAGCACCCCCTCTTTTACATCATGTTGCATTACAGTTTGGTTTACATGTACTCATGCACACACTCATACTCATAAAGGGGCGGTGAGTGTATATGTAGAAGAGACTAAATGGAAATAAAAGATGAAGGAATGTTAGAATTAAAATGACTATAGAGTTAGAAGTATTGGAAGTCAGTCAACTTTTTAAATCAGGTAGAAAACAGGTTAAAAGAAATGTCTGTAAGGAAGAAGTTGGGTTTTAACAGACTTTCAGATTGGAAAGCAGTGGTATTCAACAGACTGCTTAGGTGGCAGTGATATATGAACTCTCCAATTTTTGGAAGCCATGGGATGAAACTGTTTTTTTTTTTTTTTTTTTTTTTTTTTTTTTTTACTAATCAGGAAACACTTGGATTGAAAAGCATACTGCATTAAAAATGGGGTTTGTATTGAACAGAATTCAACCCAAAAAGTATCAAGATTAAACCAATAGTCTAAGAAACTGTCAGATTAAAACAATTTCTAACTAACAGTAAGATTAAAATTCCTTTAGACAACAAATTATTGGGTTTAAAACAGTTCTTAAATGAGTCTCTGAATCAATGAAAATTTGGTTTAACATCATTCATTACTGAAAATATAAAAGTAGATCTTCAGAGAAACATGAATGCCTCTGTATGTTGGAAAGACTTCATCATTGAACATTAAAAACGTAAATCTTATTGATAAATTATAACCAATTCATGTATCAGTAGTTGTTCGCTGTTTATTAAATCAGACATGTTTTGTTAAAAGAGTGACTCTTTGAGCCAGTGTTAATAATTTAAAAGGTGCAGTGCGAGTTATGACCAGGAATTATTCAGAAACATTCATTGAAAGGTGCCTCAGTGATCAAACTGGTCATTAATATGATACAGAGATTTTTATTGAGAATCAAAAATGATCTGATAGTGACTGACTGAAATCTATACATGGCAATAACAATACTATAACAATACTGCATATTAAAATGATTCTACATGTGATGATTTAACTCGGTCAACATATTCAATACACTGTGATAAATTGGTTTGAGAAAGAGCAAAAATGTTAACATGTTTCCCCACATAACATTTGGAGTGGGTGAATTAGTTTCATCTGAATAAAAGATGGTTATGGATAAAACATTTCTGTATAATAAAAAGCATAAAATGTAACTTTCTTAAAAATTCCAATACTCTCCCTCAAAATTTTTGTTATATTCAAAATCAATACCAAAACAGTAACACAAAGCCATTCTGGATCAAATTGATCAAAATGAATTTAGCAGAGAATTAAGACTGATATAGAGATTAAATATTAAAAGCAGAAAGTTCATAAGGATATACATCTCGAAATCCATCTTTAATTTCCTTATTAAAGATATTTTTTTCTAACCATGTGATTCATTGTTTATCCCATTTTACTTACAGTCACTGTTCGTAAATGACTACTGTCAAATCTGCAAAAACCAACATCCAAAATTATATCTTCAGAAAAGCACAATAAAACCGTGCCAGATTTGTAATAATCACACTGAGTCACTATTCTGGCCAAAGTTATTACAAAGTTATTATCATGAATTTTACATTTATGGTAAAAATTTTTGAATAATCATTCACTTTCTGTCTCACAGAGATGCAAAAAACTAGTCCTTGCTGTCATTACCTCTAGGTTGGATTACTGTAATCCTCCTTTAGCCTGCTTTCCTAACAAGTCCATAAAGACTCTTCTGCTGGTCCAGATCGCTGCAGCTTGAGCACTGACTGGGACCAGAAGGAAAGAGCACATCTCTCACACTGGTTCATCATACATCCAGGATAGAATTTAAAATCCTTCCTCTGGCTTACAAAGCTCAAAGGTGAACCTAAGATCTCTGTCCATCTCTGTCTCTGTCTCTGTCTCTGTCTCTGTCTCTCTCTCTCTCTCTCTCTCTCTCTCTCACCCAAACACAGTCTCAGCAGGTGTCTGTCCAACACGAGTCTGGTTCTTCTCAAGGTTTCTGTTTGTTAAAGGAAGTTTGTTCTTACCATTGTAACTTCCTAAATGCTGCAAAGCTCTTTGCTCATGGTGGGTTAAGATGTGATCAAACTCCTTTTCTTGTCTTCACGATAGATCTTAAAATGAGCCAGTTAAGACCTGCCAATGTTTTTGAAAGATGTCTTAAGGTAACCATTGGTATGATTTGTAACTATATAGTAAATAAAGATTTATTTATTGAATGATTAATTGATTGACTCTATATACATGTTCATGGCTTGTATTCTTATTTTAAAAAGTTGTGTCATACGATAAAAGTCATTGACACGTGAACCAGTTTTCATGCTTGAAGTCCAGATTAATCTCTGAATGATTTTCAAAGTGGTGGAGGATCCCTTTCATTTTCTCTTTACACTCTTCAGACTTCCTTTTCCTTTTCTCGTCTGCAGTGAGAAAAAGAAAAGCACTTTGGTGAACTGCTGAACACAAAGCAAAGTTGAAAGCAGTAAACAGTCTTTTTATAATTTACTTTGAACAAGAGGTAAAAAAAATTTTCCCCAGACTCTACAGGAAAGTTTTATAACTCAACCAAAGTTAACTTTATTCTACTGTGATCCCAAAAACACTCACTGAGGTACAGTGAGCTGCACTTCTTGTAATAATGTGTAGAATTATGTGGTATGATAGTGTGGTACTAAATGTGATTTTACCTTTTCATTACAGGAGATTAGAGACCTGGTTCCTGTGTAGATCATTTTGATCATCGTAGCCTTTCTTATTGATCCATGCTTTGAGGGTGTCAAGATGATTGTTTGTCATTACGCCTTTGCCTTTCATCTGGTCGTACCAGGTCTGGACCATCTTTGTACTGTGCTTCTGAAAACTGTCTTCAAACACGGAAAGCCTTGTTTTGCTCCGTGGGGAGTTCTGAAAGGACTCGTACTTTCCCGAATTATCCAGGTCTGACCTCACCTTTGAACCGATAATTGTCAGTTTGAAGGCGTCAACAACTTCGTCTCTTGCTATGGTTTCGGTTAAGAGCTTCCTGAATGGCGGTGTTTTTGTGCTGGGAAACTCACGATGGACTTTGTGAGGCACATAAACAGTTGGAAGTTCAGCACCATGATTTTTGATCATTTTTGGAATAAGATTGGGATCCAGGGAGACGAGTTTGTTCCCACTTCAAGCATGGCTTTAGCTAATTTGCTATTTTGGTTCAGTTTTCTTGCATCTTTTATGCAACTCACCGGTGGCTGGTGGTCTGCATTGATGAACTGTCCAAGTCCTGGGGTTTTATTCCTCTGTTTATTCCAATTTTTGTATGATTTTACTTTTCCAACTTCCTTCTTAAGTATCTTTTTGGTTTCCTTTATTTTAACTTTGGGTGGCATAGCCCCCTCTGCCATGAACCAGTCTCCTCCTCTGATGGACTGAGTCAACTCTTTCCTCTTAATGAAGGAATCCCATTGGCCTGGATGTCTGAGGAGAGCATCTGCCTCCATACGTCGCAGACTGCCTGCTTTCTCTATGATCTCTGCTTCACTGGCCTCTGGTTTCATGCCTCGTGCCAGCGCATGAAACAGGCAGTTCTTGTCCTTGCTGTCTATTTTGACTATCTTGTTATTGATGAAGACATCATAATGACCATCTGGGTACCGTTCACTCTTTGGTCTGTAGATCAGTTTCACAGTTTGATGGGCAGGGTTTGTGCTTGGTCTTAGCACCTGCATTTTGGTGAATCTGCCCGGGCTGTCCTCAGTGAGGATGACAACTTTGGTGCTGGTGGTTTCTGACATAACTCTGGCATCCAGAAGGGTTCCTGGAGTCGTTGGGTCTTTGATCTTCTCAGCATAGGACTTTGACTGTTCACTAGCCTCTCCTGTCGGGCGCTGTTTAGAAGTTGGCATGTGTGCAATGTAGTTGCTCTCCTGCCCAGCTCTGAGTAATTCATCTGTTCGGTCACTCTTGAGACCAGTTCTTACAAGTCCAGAAATGGCCTGATGCGCTTTACTTTGAGCAATAGAAACCATGTGACTGGAGAACTTCTGATGAAACACTTCCACCAAAGCAGCAGCCAAATGATGGCTGATAATGTCAGCCAACTCCTGCTTGAATCCTTTAAGCAACTCAGTGTCTGGAGTAGAAAGACTCTTTTCTGTTTCTTTCCCTTGGGAATCCTTTCTTTCTTTGAATGAACTCAGCTCTTCCTGAAAGTTTGTGAAAAACTTGTTAGAGAGGCTGAGTATTGCAGCAATGGACTCCCCTGCCAGTATCCCCATGTGGACAGCTTGGATGGCTGTCATAATTCCTTTTGCTTTTCCTTTGACCTCAGCTTTTGCTTTCTCAATAACTTTGTAAATGGATGAGTTCAGCTTGTTCTGCAAGCTGAGGTCTGCATAGAACGGATGAATTGCTGCATTGCTCAGCTCTGTGAATATGCTCAACAGTTTAGTCTTTCTCTCTTTGTCCTTGAGGAGATCCTGAAGTTGTTCTTTATCATCAACATGTGAGAGGATAATGAAGTCTATAAGGGAACCCAGCTCTTTTGTCTCAATCTTTGATTTTACATCATCTTCAATTCCTTCTTTCACTTTATTTTCGATGCTTTGTAGTATTTGTTTAAGTATTTCCTCTTCTCCTTTTTGTAACCCATAGATAATGATTTCCTCCACCATTTTTTTAGCCGTAGACTTTACTGTATTTTTCATATTTGTTTTTGCAACAACACTCAAGCTATCTTTCGCTTGTCTGGTGAGAAACTTTGGCATTGATTTAAGCTGTTTACCAAACCCTTTCAATGCAGCTTTACAAGCTTTGAAACCCTTCGCAATCAGCTTTCCAACTCCAAATCCAATGAGAGATATGCCAATAGAAATGGCTTTTTCTATAGCCCATGATTTCCAGCTAAATTCTCCTGTCACCATGGACTCAACAGCATAGATGCAGTCAGAAATTCCTTCAGTGATGAGTCCCATGCCGACCTGAGCGAATGTGCCAAACGTGAAAGCAGTTAGAAGAGCGCCTCCGATGATCTGCATAGCTCCAAGAAGGAACACTAGCAGAGCTTCCCATGGGAAACGAGGCTCCTTTTCAACAGCAAAAACATAATGCAGACCTCGTCTGAAGAGGTTGTCTGCTTCCACTTGGAAGCCTTCCTCAGAATTTGTCACCAGGGAAGATATCGGGGATTTTTTGGCGATTGCATTGCGCTCTTCTCTCTTTATTTCCTCTAGCATATTGATGGCCTCAGTAATGTTTTTGTCAAAGCACATAAACATCTCTTGCTTGGTCAAGAACTGCTTTTCAAGGCTGGTTTGATCACTTTGTGTTGAAGAGGACATTTTTACCACCTGTAGAAAGACAATGGACTCCTCAGTGAGATACTTCAGAGACTCCTGTGCCTTCTTGAGATCATCAATGGCATTGGCGAGGTAATCTTTGTTCCTCTGCTTTATGATGCAGTATGCACGACTATAAAAAGCTATGGCTGCCCAACTTTCGTCTTGTTGTATGGCTTTTTCAAAAAGCCTGATGCTAACACCCCACTTTTTTTCACCCAGGGCAATATTTCCAAACTTGATGTAGTGATAAATGCTTGAACACGGGGAAGTCTGGCTCTGACACTGACTCTTTGCCACTAACAAATCAGCTTTCAAACTCTCTTGCAATTCATGTCTTTTCAGCTGGTCAATTTCTTCTGATTTTATTTGCAGCCACACTCCCCAGAACTCATTCATGATGGCAACAACAGCTCTTTTCTCATCTCCATCTGTGTTTGCATGAATTTCTCGAAGAGTTTTGCAGTACTCTGAAAACAGTTCCTCCCGCAGTCTCAGCTCAGCGATGTCTTTCATCATTTGTTGTGTATTTTCAGCTGAAAGTCGATCCCTTATACTCTTGGCCTTGTCCAGAGAAGAAGCAGTCCTTAAAGATGGCTGCAGGTGTTCTGTGGACATGATTATCTGAGCTGATCCAGGTTTGCCTTTGCGTGCAGTTCGGCCAAATGCCTGAAGTTCCACTCTTGTGTTCTCAGAGAGGAAGGAGAGCACCACAAACAACCCTCCATTTTTGTTCACTGATTTGGACACTCTTATGTCCGTACCACGCCCAGCAAGGTTTGTAGCTACAATGACATCCCCAGGGAGCAGTTCCTTCTCTATTTTGCTCAAACTGCTGTGATCACTACGACAGTAGAGGATAATTTCACCTGGAATGTTGCTTTTCAGCTCCTCATGGATTGCTTTGGCTTTATTGATGGTTTCACAAATCACCAGGGCAGCTCGTCCTTCTCTGTGTGAATTAGAGGAAATCTGATCCATGACCACACGTTTTATTTCAGATTTCCACTCTTCAGCTGTGGTTGTCAAAGTTCCTTTGACCTCAAACAACTTCTTTCTGTTAAATGTCGGCATTTTGCTGGCAGAGAGAGTTGGGTATAGAGTCTGTAAAAACTGAACGTCTGCTTTGGTCCCAAGAGTCCCAGTTGTTCCATATACTTTTCCTTCATACATCTCAAAGAAGGAAATGTTGGAAACATAGTTTGTCACGATTGAAATTGAGCTCAGTTTGATTTTGTGTTTTATCTCAACAAACTGCTGAAGACCGTCGCCCCATTTCTTGTTCAGTTCGATGATACCGGTGGATCTGAAGTCCACTGGACAGACGCTGTCGTTCTGAACAACATATTCTCGCCCTTCTCTCAATTGCATTGCCAAAAAGGCGTTCTGAACCCACACAGACACTTTCTTCTCCACCAGACTCTTTAAAAACCCTGGAATGCTGATGTTGTCTTTGTTGCCTGAACATGGGTTGTACTGAACCTTCTGTGTGATCAGCTTTGCAATGGGCTTGATGAGATCTTCTTCTGAATCGTACAGAGTGCAACACAAGCCTTCATCCAATACCAGAAATTTGAGCTCTGGAATGTCCTGGTTGTTGTATGGGCTGTGTTTTTTAAGACAGAGCAGTCCCTTGTCATCCAAGGTGTAAACAGTGAATCCATAGGGGACATAGTCCTCAATTTCTTGGAAAAAATTCACCATAGCATCCTGACCAACAGTTCTCAGTTTCTCAAGAAGTCCATCTTTGTTACTGTTAAGTATTTCTTCTGTCAGCCCTTTCTTCACAGTATTTGTTTCTTCAGCAATCCTTAGTATGTCTATTGGATCTTTGATTTCACTTCCCTCTGTTTCTATAGAGTCAAAGATGGCCTTGAAGAATGAAGCAGGAGGACTTTGTACAAATGTTTGGTCTGCTGCAGACAAGAAGCCGTACTGGCTGACGTAGCCCCAGATTATAGCTAGAACCGTGTTGAGGTGCTCCATGGAAACCATGGGGCTGGACAGGTAGGTCAGCTGCACACCCTGATCCAGCAGCAGTGAGTCTACCTCATCGATTATGATGCACTGATATCTGCGCTCGGGCCTTATGTCCTTCATCTCAAATATCTGACGAAGATGATCTGCAGCAAAGGCTTCTATGGTCCCATAGATCACATCTCTTTGGTAGCATTTTTTTCTATCTTCATCTTCAGTTTTGTTGGTGTTTGTGTCAACTGTCATGCCTAAGAACTCATAGAAGTTTCTCCATTCTTCTGCATCTCTTTGACATAACACAGAGGAGCTGGACACCACATCTACTTTCTCTCCACGCATCACATGCAGTGCTGCAAACATAGCAATGGCACAAGACTTCCCTTCTCCAGTGCCCATCTCCAGCAGCCTGCCAGTGTCAGACAGGGCTAGGAGGCACCAGCTGATCATCTGAGTGTCTCTGGGCCACCACCCTTTTCCATCCTTGTATGGTGGTGCATTTGTACGGTATACCGCATTGCATAAGACCGCTAGGACCTCCTGAAGGTCTTCTGTTTCTCTGCTGTGGCTCAGAGACTTCGCTTTCGACACATCGATGTGCTTTTCAATTTCTCCAGTGTTGATCAGGTTTCTGACATGAGTTACCACAGCATATGATTTATCCAGCGTTTGTTCATCAATGTCTTTCATCTGCCGTATTTCTTCAAAGAGAGTGTCAATGCTTTTTACCCTCTCACCTTGAAGGCTCTTTTCTAAATGCTGGATCAGTTCCTTGGTTTTACATGAGTCCAAGAGGTTCAGGAGAGATTGGTTGTTCTCATCAGTCCACAGTGAAGATACCTGATATGTTGTCATTAAATGTAGAATCTTCATGATGTTGATACAGTCTTTATCATGATGATGATCAGTTAGTGCTTTCAGGAGACTTAAACCTTCCACTGGAGACCAAAGTCTTTGTGTTGTAAGACCTGAAACTATCTGGAGGAGGTCTTTTATGGTTGTTGAGGGTTCAAACTTCTGCACACAGTCAAATAAAATCTCCAAACACCATTTTTCTACAGAGGATTTCCCGTGCTTGTCACTTTCTTTTTTCTTCTCTAGAAGACTCTCCAGAAAAGTCAGAATAAAGACCTCAGTGGAAGGAAGTTGTTTTCCAGTCATCTTCTCAAAGACAGAGAGGATTTTAATGTCTGAGGTTGCCTCTTTGTTACGGTTGGTGTGGAGCACCAGGAAAAGAGCCTTAAGAAAGCTGTGTTTTCCCTCTTTATCTTCACTGTGAAATTTATCCACGATGCTCTGCACAATCTTTGCAGCAAACACCAGAGGATCACTGCCCTTCAATCCTGAAAGGTCTGGGTTTTTGGAAAAATTAAGACTCTGTCCGTCAAAGACAAATCCACGACTCTGCTTTGGGTTCTCTGTTTCCATTAGCTCCAGGCCGTGTCGAATGTAATCAGAGAAAAAGGCATCGACTGTCCCGTACACTACATCCACTTCAGAGGTGTTCATGACAGATGCTTCAGTTTTCTTCATTCTTGTATTGACAGACATTCCCAGGTTCTTGTAAAAGTCAAACCACTCCTCAGCTCTCTTCTCTGGGCGTTCATCAGAGCTCAGCACAATGTCCATCTTGTTTCCCATGAGCACTTGTTTAGCTGCAAACATGGCTGTGACACATGGGTCTGGCTCCAAACCAAGCGGCTCAAACGCTGCACTTTTCTCAGCCAGCACCAGTGCACACCAGCGCAGCATCGTTCTCACGGTGGGCCACCAGCCTTTGGTGTCAAAAACTGCTTTGCAGAGCTGAAAGAGAGAGATCTGTACATCTTCTGCATCCAGCGATAAACTTTGAATGGAATCTTTTTGAAGAGGAGCATCTTCAGATGTGTTTTGTAAGGAGTGCAACACACCAGTGGTAATGTTCTTAATCAAATCCAAAACAGAATCGTCCAAATCCCACAACGTCTTTAACTCTGCTAAAGCTGCACTGAGACTGCTCTCATCTGTCTTTCTGAGTGTGTTCTGGAGGTCCTCATTAAATCTTTCAGGTTCGGTTGAGTCCAGAGCCTGGATGAGAGAGTGTCCAGACTCATCTGTCCACTCTGGAGACAAGTCATACACTTGGACCAATGTAAGGACTTTGCGTATTGAACCCTCCTCTGGGTATTTCTGTGACAGCACTCTGAGCAGAGTCACCGCCTCCATCGGGGACCACTGGTTTGTTTCCACCAAACCGAGGAGCATCTTGCTGCACTCTGAGTGGGTTTCTTTGACACTGAGGTTTGTGAGTGTGGATAAGAGAAGCTTCAGGCTCTCGATTTCGATCTTTAAAATGAACACAGAGGCTCTTTCCACTGCATTTTGCAGTGATGATATGAGGGAGCCCAGAAACTCAATGATGAAGACTTGATCAGTAGAGAGCTCCTCGTCAGCCCACTGTTTGGCTATGAGCACTGCATCAACATCAGAATCACCATACTCTGTGAAAAAGTGCATCAGGGTCAGGTACAGGGCCTGGCTCAGCAGGAAATTCTCAAACACATTGGAAGCTGATTGGCTGATGGAGTCGACCAGCTGCTGCACATGTATGGAGATGTTCTGTAGTGAGACTGCCTCAGATAACTCCACAGACAGTGCACACAGCTCTGTGAGGAACACTTGGGTGTGCTGCAGAGTGCTGAGGGAGGGGGGGGCATGGATCCATTCATCAAACAGAAGTGTGTCCATGACAGACAGGATGCTCCTCAGATCCTCAGCTGTCAGCTCACTGAGGCTCAGATTCTGTACTGTGATGTTGCATCTTGAGGAGAGGATTCCTAGAAGCTCGTCGTTGCTGCTGCTTAGATCATCATTCACCTCAAATTCATCTAGATTAGTTTTCAGAACCTCTCTCTTTGACTGGAGTTCTTCTGAGATGGTGCTGCTTAACTGTTCCTCCCTCTGCTCTTCAGCTGCACGTAGTGAGTCCAGTAATCTTTGATTCAGTTCTTCTCCCCTCCTCTTTTCTTCAGCCTCTCTTCTCTGACGCTCCTCCTCTCTCCTCCTCTCCTCTTCTTGTCTCCTCTGCTCTTCTTGTCTCCTTCTCTCCTCTTCTTGTCTCCTTCTCTGCTCTTCTTGTCTCCTCCTCTCCTCCTCTCTCCTCCTCTCCTCTTCTTGTCTCCTCTGCTCTTCTTGTCTCCTTCTCTCCTCTTCTTGTCTCCTCTGCTCTTCTTGTCTTTTCCTCTGCTCTTCTTGTCTCCTCTGCTCTTCTTGTCTCCTCTGCTCTTCTTGTCTCCTCTGCTCTTCTTGTCTCCTCCTCTCCTCCTCTTGTCTCCTCCTCTCCTCTGCTTGTCTCCTCATGTTCTCTTGATCTCTGATTGGCTGGTAGAAACAATGTGCACATTGGTACATGTTATCTCGGCCTACTTCTCTGAAGTATTCACCTCCGTTGAATACGTACACATACATTCCATGAATAGTAGTTTGAGAAAGGTTGTCAAAGGTTGTACACGGAGGCAGGACACAGTTACATTTGTAACATCTCAGTCTGTTGCCCATGTTACTCTCTGATGGTACATTCCCCATTTTTTCAGATGGATTTGGCAGATTATCCTTGGAAACTTGTATTCCTGAAAGATGAAAAAACAAAGATTTGAAGAATTAATCTGTGATATAACAAATAACTCAGTCCAGATGTGCTGTTTCCACATATAGACTCATTACAATAATCTAAACTAAGTTTTTTTGGTTTATTTTATTCAAAGCCAGAGGTTGTAATTAACTCATCAGATTTTTTTTTGTTAGAAGATGATAAAACAAGTACATTTTAATGTAAGTATTAAAGCTGCAAGCAGTATTGAAGGGCCCTAGGATGTGGAGCAGCAGCAAAGTTTACTTCTGCTTACTTTTTTTATTTTTTTTTTGCAAGAGAAAATAGCTCTATCTGCTTAACTTACAGCCGAGAGACCCTCCTAAACATCAGGGCAAATCGTGCTGCAAGAATTGTGATTTAAAGGGGTTTGAATGTTGACAAATGAGGGGTAAGAGAGCCAGTATTCATGTTAGCCTAAAGCGAGATGTTGAAATCCCTAAATTCCTTGCAATTTTGCTTTGAGAACTGTTGTTTTTAAACTGTTCAACTATTTTCTCACACAGTTGTGGACAAAGTGGTGAACCTCGCCCCATCCTTGCTCGTGAATGACTGAGCATGTTTGGGGAGGCTCCTTTTATACCCAGTCATGGTACCCACCTGTTCCCAATTAGCCTGATCACATGTGGGATGTTCCAAATAGGTGTTTGATGAGCTTTTCTCAGCTTTCTCAGTATTTTTTGCCACCTTTCCCAACTTCTACTGGACGTGTTGCAGCCATGAAATTATAAGTCCTCCTTATAAGTGCTACTCTTAGCTGCTCTAAGACAAATCTGTGGGCTCACTTTCTCCTGTTTAGCTTTCTTCTCCTCTTCTGTCCTTTTTCTGTCTGAAAATTCAGCTCCAGCATCCACCATTACTACAAATGTAATCCCATAAATCGTTTTCAGCAGAGAAAAACACAGATCTCTTCTCACTGTTAAGCTTCATCAGCCGGCATGGTGTTGTCATAGAAATTTTAATGTACAGTAAATCAATCCAATCCTGTCTGACCAGGCAGATCAGGCAGATATCGAGAAGAGAGACTTTTTCAAAATTACTTAGAAAGTCCTCACAGCCTCTTTAAAGTCCTCCTTTGATGCCTGACACATGTTGGCAGTCAAAAAAATTCTGCAACAGTGTTTGGCTTGGCTTATGACCTTTACAGACTGGGGATGGAAGTCTTAAGATGTAACAAAAGAATTTTGAGTGAAATTCAGCAAAGATGGCGGGATTTGACAGTTAATTTGTGGAAGTTGTAACTCCCTAGTTGGTGGAGCTGTTTTTGTTTGTTTTTTCAAAAATGGATGTGTTGAGGGAACACAGCCATGCCAGACTGATATAAAATATTTTGCTAATGTTTAGTCCTTCACATCTCTTGGAGTTGTAGAAGGAATTTTAAAATGATTAGATGAATCCCCTTAAACAAGTTCAGTCTCAAAACAGGCCCTTGTAAACATCTCACCAGGAAGCCCAATGATTTTTATAAGTTTGAAGCTTAATATTTATGAAAAAAAAATCTTTACAGGGAAGACTGCTTGGCCTACAGTGTCCACAAGGGGATGCTATTGAGCTAGGTGGTCCTAGCCCATTATTGACAGTAATTAATTATCAATTTTTTCACAGGGCCTTATGGGTAATTGTAGAACTGTTGCTGATTTAAAGTCCTTTTTTAAATTTATTTTAATCAATATTTTCAGAACTGCTAAATTTAAAAAAACTTACCCCCCATACAGTGTGTGCCAATAGTGAATTTAGGGATTAAGACCCAAGCTGGGTTTTTTAAACCAGGCTGAAAATATGTTATCTAATGCCATTAAAGTTCGGGTCCTTTTTTATTGTTTGTTTGTTTTGGCTTGGTGTGTATGTGGTTTCTGGGCTTTCTGCAGTCAGCCTGAAGTGGATAATTAACTTCAGCCAGATGTTGCCCCTTGCAGACATCAACAGAGTTGAATAATTGTGTAAAGTGGGATTTTAAAACAGTCATGACGTATTGCCTTGAATTAGCACATAAAGATGAGATTAAAAAAGTACTGAACACAAGTTTTAAGGTCCAAAGTTTTAAAATACTGAGTAGCACAATTAAAGTCAAATTAACAGAGGATCATGACTAAGTTTTTATGATAGTTCTGCCTAAATTAATTATCTAACGAAATAATTAATACAGTCCAATAATAGAATAGAAATATTCACGATAAGTTATTTTGCTCATTCATTTATATGTTGATTCTCTTCTTCTTCATAAAAAAAAAAGTCTGAGGGGAAAGTCTGTCAGGAAAAAAAAAAAAAAAACACTTGTTACATTTCTTTTCAGTTCACAAAATTTATAAGAGTAAAGCGATTTCATTTTTCCCTGAACCTTGAACTGAAATCTAAGAAAGCTTGAATACAGTATTCCTGAGAAATCATTAACTAAGTTATGATGACAGGATTCAGAGTTCACCATGTAACTGGCAGTAATGGCACATTTCAAGTGATCCGTCTGCTTCTCAACAGGATAAACAGAGTGTAGGTTTTTTTTCATGAGAATGTGTTTGTAAACAGGTAGATATTTATATTTTATCAGTGTTATTACAGCGAACATGTGCCGACACACAAACAGCTGTTAGAGCTGACTGACTGATGATCCAGCGGTGATCAAGTGACGCCTTCAACACTTAAACACGATACTTGATGTGACGCTCCAAGTGGAGAACTGAAGAATGAAAATTTAGAGCTTTGGGATCCACCCAGCTGTAAACCGTCATCATCTTGCGATTGCGCGTCTGAATGCGTGTTATTGAATAAAGAATATTCATACACCTCGGCTTTATTTAGGCTACAGTTTGATGTCAAGTTCCTGCTACTGTAAAGATCCCATTTCCTAGTTTGACTGTTTCATAATAAAGGCACTCCAGTAACATAATAAGTGAGGATTTTTATTGTGAAGAATGAAGAACGTGTGTTCCTCATCCCGCATCAAGCCCCTTTCAGCTGTGTAAAGAATAACTTCACTTACCTTGCTCTTATGTTAGAGACTCACGGTCTGCTTCTTCTAATCATCGTCAGCTGAGGACGGGCCGGTCTTCAGTTCAAACACACTCTCAGCTGACAGACTTTGGAGAGGAGAGAAAGAAAGCAGGTTTAAACGACGATTCAGCCTCTGTGTATACATTCTTTTAGATCAGCTTTGACAGAAAGATGGGTTAACTCTGTGGTCAGACAGCCGTGTATTCTGATATGAAAACTATTATTAAATAAAATATTTAATAAAATAAAATATTAAATAAAATAATAATAATCTGACAATCCTCATCCTTTAATGTGTTAATATTCTATTCTTCTGAATCAGTGATGAAATATACAACATGAAACTTTCTTACCTGCACGAGAAAACAGAGCTCTGTTCACTCAGACGACTGAAGTGGACCCCGATGGACGGGTCTTTATAACTGGTTTCTTTACTTTCACTTTCTAAACAATGGTCTGGTTTCCCTGAAATCACAAGACCAAGCGTACACATACATGCATCCATCCACACACACACGCGCGCACACACTTAGATGTGAAAATAAAATCGGTTCAATAAAATCAACATAAGATAATTAATACGAAAAAAATCTATAAGATTATCTTTAATTAATTTTTTTAAAATCAATTAAATAATAAAATGAATTAAGATCAACTAAAATGATTTATAATGAAACAAAAACAATAAAATAAATTAACTTAAATTCAAGAAAGATGCAGTTTTTTTAACCAGTAAAAAGGGAGTTATGATAATCAATACTGGAGGTATTAATGACACTTTGCACTCTTGTACCGATATTTGCATTTCATTGGCGATTTGTGAACATAAAATTTGCACAGTGCGAATTTAATATAGTTATTTTGTGATTATTCACCAACAAAATTTAATGACGTTAAAGCGCTGATTGGTGTGTGGTTGTCCGGCAGTGCTGACTCGGGAGCGCTGCTCTACCCATGTGGGAGGAGAGTTTGAGAGCTCAGCGATACTGTTTAAAGTTACTGACGATTGAGGAAACAATAACGTGCTCTGAAAGATGTAGTTTATGTGTGTGCATGGCGGTAGAGAAGTGTGTATTGGAAGGGTTAAGCTGTGTTATCACCATAGACCGTATGACATAAGTCTTTCACGTGCGTTCTGCGTTCACTCCGGTGTCGACCTATCAGAAGAGTCTGGCTGGAACGGAATGTTCCGAGGGGGATTGAACTACCTCACGGTTAGATTAGAGGGGTGTTGGGTTTTAATTAATCGTAAATAATATATTAGGTGTTGAGCATGGGATAAACTTAATGAGGGATTTACGATAAATGATAGAAATAAGAATAATGACAAGAAGACAAAGGGTCAATGGTGTTTAGGTTATTTTTAAGTAAATCTTATGAGGAACACCTCCAAACGGATCGATTCATAGATGATCAGCGCTATGTGCCACTCGAGCGCCAACCTCCAGTCTGAAAATATGAGACAATGCGGAAGTGCTAAAGTCTGCTGTTCCTCTAGTGTCTGCTTGAGGCTGGCTCTGGAAGTACCGGAAGTTACACACACACCAAGCCAAAAAAAAAAAAAAGCCGTTTTCACGGCCAAAATAAGCCTATTTACAGCCTGGTACAAAGAATGTCTCCCGTCTGAATGCTAATTTCACTAACGGCAGGCACTGTACTGTGGAGACTCACAGCCTGCCTCATTTCCAATATGGCTGCGCCGCTGTTTTGCTTCAAAAGTCTGTTTCAGAAACAGAGGAGTGACATCGCGGAGACTATGTCCATTGATATCTCTGTTATTTTTGTTAATAAATTCATGGTTTTTTGGTACACTTTGTCAACTGCTTGGCATCTTTATCTATCTAGCTACATTAAAGGGTCTTTCTAAAAATTATAAAATGAAGTAGCCTACTTGTGACATTGTTAAAAAGAGCATTTGTGGAAAAGGCTTCATCTGGTGGACATTTTTTTGGGCCAGTGTCTTTGTTTTCTTTACTTTCACTTTCACTCACACTCTGCAGGGACTTTAGCAGACACTCAACTCGTTGTGCAGCTGTCATTTGGATGTAGATCTTTTCTGATTCCCATTTGGTTTATGTCTGATGTGAAGTGCGTCTAGCGCAAGTAAGTAAAATAATTAGGGATAACTAGTTGTTTCATTTGCTTTAGTATTGATACTTTATATCTGTTTAGTATGCTAAGTTAGCGGAGCCTAGGTTTGTTTCAGCTCACTGTATGAATATATCACCCGTCTACGATATTAACTTTGTGGGAGAGAGAGTGTATGTTACGTGTGACTGTGGCAATATGTTGTGGTTCAGATAATGATTAGTAAATAATGTTTGGAGTGTCGAACGGCCACATTGTAGACATATTGGCTCATTGATTAGCAAGATACGCACATGGTATTAAGACGGGTGTTTTTTCAGTCATATCCAGTAGATGGCAGTGCTACTTTTTCTGATGTAGCAAGATAAGCTATTTACTATGTTAAGAAGCCTGTAATACCTTTCTATGTTATGATCTTTATGTTTATTAAAAAGCATTTTATACCTTTCTTTTTGTATATGTTCTATGAAGAACCACTGATACATCAGAAAGATGCATATGGCTGTGGTGGTGGAATAAAAGATCAAAGTTGTGTGATTCTTACCGATCACCTGCAGCGAGCTCTACACCATAAGATCCAGAATACTTATGCAGGAAAGCTACACCTTTCCCATAGCATTGAAATTTAAATCTAAATCTAAAATCACTCCCAGATTAGTAACTGCTGATTTGCCCTGATAATTAAAACTTCCCATTGTGGTTTGAATCCAGTCTCTGGCTGCTTTGGCTCCTAAAAGAATTTCAGTTTTATCTTTGCTCAATTTAAAAACTTCTTACTCATTTATACATCGATATATGAAACAAAGAAAAATTGGGATTATAATGCACTTGGGTCATGTGGTGGGCCAGAAAGGTATGTATGTGGAAGTATGCTCCCTTGAGTTCTGTATTAAAATGTTTCTCACACTCATATGCAGCCAGGCTGACTAAAAACTGTCTGATAAAAGGACTATGAGGACTATCTGTCTGAAGTGGATCACAGCAACACTCTTTGGCTGAAATTGCACACACTCTCGTGATGACATGACTCTTAACAAGGTGTGTTTGTTTTGGAAATTAAGGGAGATCAGATCTTTTTAACACTACTTTTCTTTGTGCAAGACAACTCTTTACCAGATACAATACAACGAGGTACGATAGTTTCTATTGTCATTAAGTCCGCTATATGTTTCTCTGCTAGCAGCCCCGTGCTTTGAGTTATATCTGTAGGCAAACTTGACCACAAGCAAACGTCCGTTTGTACCATAATTTAGGCCCTGTTTATACAACAACGCTTCACTGTGTTTCACTCGAAAATGCAAAAAATGCAGAGAAAAAAATCTGCGTTCACACGGAAACGTTGAAATACTGAAAATGCTGTAGTATGCCTAACAGACCTGTAGGTGGTGATATAACTGTAGAGTCTTGTGGTAGTCTGCCGCCGAAGAAGAGGTTGACTGATCATCTGGTGTATCTATTAAATGTGTCTTATCTGAGTGCAGAAGTGGAGCAACAGGTGCACATTTTGTTGAAGGCAGTCTGTCAATCAGGATCAGGCATAAATCTAGAAGAGAGACGTTTTCAAGATCACTTAGGAAGTCTTCACAGTCCCTTTAAAAAGATAAGAACTAAACCAGGATATAACATGATCAGACATCAACTTTATCAAACACTTGCTCAAAAAAATATTTTTTTCTCCAAAATGTGCCAATTTTATTGTAAACAAACCATACATTAAAAAAAAAAAAAAAATTAAACATACATAAATATGACACACAAGAACTTTACAAAACAGTCTCACTAATGTAACACCATTAATCATTTTGTCAGATATGATAAAGTGTTTTTCTTTTATGAAAACATTCAGCTTATCAAGGGTTCCTGCAGATCTGAGAAAAGTCTTAAAAAGCCTTGTACCAGGTTTTTACAACGTCTTCAAAGTGTTATTTTCACTTGTTAAAGATGCATTTTAATATTTGTCTTTATATAATATAAAATCCACATTGTCTAATTGATGTTAGGATTGTCTATATTCTTTTCTACTATTTCATGCTCAATGACCATTCACAGCACTATGCCAGCTGCGAGGCCTTCAAAAGCTGTACCTTCAGACTGATGAACAGTTTCTACATACATACACTCAACTCCTTGATTCCCCTTCTTCACACATTACTACTACAACTATTTTAGCTGGTGGCACAGATAAGGATTGATATGCAATAACTGCATTTTGTTCTTTATCTCTTGCTCTTTGTTGATCACATTTTTTTAAATTATAAAATTAAACTAATGTAGTTGCATTAGATTTGTGTGCACAACCTCATCAACTTAGGATATGTCTGTGTCCAGAAGGAACCAATCATATTCAAAGTCACCTCACACCAGCCATCATTTAAAGTGCTTCTGGTTTAAAGCTGTTCAGCTCTTCTAGTAGACTTTTCCTGACACTTTTGTAGATCCATCTTACAGCAAAGCCAGGGTCCCATGGTCTGCAGAGAGCTGTCAAAGCATCAGAGGGATCTCATCGTTCAAAGGTATCTGTCAGGAGAGGCTACAAAAGAGTTTCCAAAGAATTAGATAAACCATACCTAGATATATACACCTACTTAAAAAGACTGAGTGCTGTAATGAACTCAAAAGCAGCTTCCATAAAGTCTCAGTTTAAGGGTGTGAACACTTATGCAACAACATTATCTTAGTTTAATCCAAAAGATTTGTTTGTTTTTCAAGTGAGTTGTACAATTTATAGATCACTTTAAAGGTGGGAAACACTCTGAAATGATTTATCATGGTTTCACTTTTTTTTTTACATTGCATTGTCTTCCTCCTCAACTGCTCCTCTCAACAATCATTGTAAGTAATAACAGGAGTGTTAGAGGGCTTCTTGTAAACAGTTGCTTCATGGGGACATAGGTGGGCCATGCATTGTATATGAACATGCAACAAATCTACCCCCCCCACCCCCCCCGTATTAAACACACGTAAAACCTTTTATTGTACTTCTGCCAAGTCTGTTCTGCTGATACCACTGAGACCTTCAGACTGTGTGCCATTAAAAAAAGAAAACAGCGCTCTATTTTCTTTTTCCACGTAACTGTGTGCACTGCACTGCAGCTCCTTCTCTCCTCTTCTTGTCTCCTTCTCTGCTCTTCTTGTCTCCTCCTCTCCTCCTCTCTCCTCCTCTCCTCTTCTTGTCTCCTCTGCTCTTCTTGTCTTTTCCTCTGCTCTTCTTGTCTCCTTCTCTCCTCTTCTTGTCTCCTCTGCTCTTCTTGTCTTTTCCTCTGCTCTTCTTGTCTTTTCCTCTGCTCTTCTTGTCTTTTCCTCTGCTCTTCTTGTCTCCTCTGCTCTTCTTGTCTCCTCTGCTCTTCTTGTCTCCTCTGCTCTTCTTGTCTCCTCCTCTCCTCCTCTTGTCTCCTCCTCTCCTCTGCTTGTCTCCTCATGTTCTCTTGATCTCTGATTGGCTGGTAGAAACAATGTGCACATTGGTACATGTTATCTCGGCCTACTTCTCTGAAGTATTCACCTCCGTTGAATACGTACACATACATTCCATGAATAGTAGTTTGAGAAAGGTTGTCAAAGGTTGTACACGGAGGCAGGACACAGTTACATTTGTAACATCTCAGTCTGTTGCCCATGTTACTCTCTGATGGTACATTCCCCATTTTTTCAGATGGATTTGGCAGATTATCCTTGGAAACTTGTATTCCTGAAAGATGAAAAAACAAAGATTTGAAGAATTAATCTGTGATATAACAAATAACTCAGTCCAGATGTGCTGTTTCCACATATAGACTCATTACAATAATCTAAACTAAGTTTTTTTGGTTTATTTTATTCAAAGCCAGAGGTTGTAATTAACTCATCAGATTTTTTTTTGTTAGAAGATGATAAAACAAGTACATTTTAATGTAAGTATTAAAGCTGCAAGCAGTATTGAAGGGCCCTAGGATGTGGAGCAGCAGCAAAGTTTACTTCTGCTTACTTTTTTTATTTTTTTTTTGCAAGAGAAAATAGCTCTATCTGCTTAACTTACAGCCGAGAGACCCTCCTAAACATCAGGGCAAATCGTGCTGCAAGAATTGTGATTTAAAGTGGTTTGAATGTTGACAAATGAGGGGTAAAAGAGCCAGTATTCATGTTAGCCTAAAGCGAGATGTTGAAATCCCTAAATTCCTTGCAATTTTGCTTTGAGAACTGTTGTTTTTAAACTGTTCAACTATTTTCTCACACAGTTGTGGACAAAGTGGTGAACCTCGCCCCATCCTTGCTCGTGAATGACTGAGCTTGTTTGGGGAGGCTCCTTTTATACCCAGTCATGGTACCCACCTGTTCCCAATTAGCCTGATCACATGTGGGATGTTCCAAATAGGTGTTTGATGAGCTTTTCTCAGCTTTCTCAGTATTTTTTGCCACCTTTCCCAACTTCTACTGGACGTGTTGCAGCCATGAAATTATAAGTCCTCCTTATAAGTGCTACTCTTAGCTGCTCTAAGACAAATCTGTGGGCTCACTTTCTCCTGTTTAGCTTTCTTCTCCTCTTCTGTCCTTTTTCTGTCTGAAAATTCAGCTCCAGCATCCACCATTACTACAAATGTAATCCCATAAATCGTTTTCAGCAGAGAAAAACACAGATCTCTTCTCACTGTTAAGCTTCATCAGCCGGCATGGTGTTATCATAGAAATTTTAATGTACAGTAAATCAATCCAATCCTGTCTGACCAGGCAGATCAGGCAGATATCGAGAAGAGAGACTTTTTCAAAATTACTTAGAAAGTCCTCACAGCCTCTTTAAAGTCCTCCTTTGATGCCTGACACATGTTGGCAGTCAAAAAAATTCTGCAACAGTGTTTGGCTTGGCTTTTACCTTTACAGGCTGGGGATGGAAGTCTTAAGATGTAACAAAAGAATTTTGAGTGAAATTCAGCAAAGATGGCGGGATTTGACAGTTAATTTGTGGAAGTTGTAACTCCCTAGTTGGTGGAGCTGTTTTTGTTTGTTTGTTTTTTCAGAAATGGATGTGTTGAGGGAACACAGCCATGCCAGACTGATATAAAATATTATGATAATGTTTAGTCCTTCACATCTCTTGGAGTTGTAGAAGGAATTTTAAAATGATTAGATGAATCCCCTTAAACAAGTTCAGTCTCAAAACAGGCCCTTGTAAACATCTCACCAGGAAGCCCAATGATTTTTATAAGTTTGAAGCTTAATATTTATGAAAAAAAAAAATCTTTACAGGGAAGACTGCTTGGCCTACAGTGTCCACAAGGGGATGCTATTGAGCTAGGTGGTCCTAGCCCATTATTGACAGTAATTAATTATCAATTTTTTCACAGGGCCTTATGGGTAATTGTAGAACTGTTGCTGATTTAAAGTCCAATTAAAAAAAAAAAAATATATATTTTAATTAATATTTTCAGAACTGCTAAGTTTAAAAAAATTTACCCCCCAAACAGTGTGTGCCAATAGTGAATTTAGGGATTGAGACCCAAGCCGGGTTTTTTAAACCAGGCTGAAAATATGTTATCTAATGCCATTAAAGTTCGGGTCCTTTTTTGTTTGTTTGTTTTGGCTTGGTGTGTATGTGGTTTCTGGGCTTTCTGCAGTCAGCCTGAAGTGGATAATTAACTTCAGCCAGATGTTGCCCCTTGCAGACATCAAGACATCACCGGAGTTGAATAATTGTGTAAAGTGGGATTTTAAAACAGTCATGACGTATTGCCTTGAATTAGCACATAAAGATGAGATTAAAAAAGTATTGAACACAAGTTAAAGTCAAATTAACAGAGGATCATTACTAAGTTTTTATGATAGTTCTGCCTAAATTCATTATCTAACAAAATAATTAATACAGTCCAATAATAGAATAGAAATATTCATGATAAGTTATTTTGCTCATTCATATATATGTTGATTCTCTTTTTCTTTATAAAAAAAAGTCTGAGGGGAAAGTCTGTCAGGAAAAAAAAAACACTTGTTACATTTCTTTCAGTTCACAAAATGTATAAGAGTAAAGCGATTTAAATTTTCCCTGAACCTTGAACTGAAATCTAAGAAAGCTTGAATACAGTATTCCTGAGAAATCATTAACTAAGTTATGATGACAGGATTCAGAGTTCACCATGTAACTGGCAGTAATGGCACATTTCAAGTGATCCGTCTGCTTCTCAACAGGATAAACAGAGTGTAGGTTTTTTTCATGAGAATGTGTTTGTAAACAGGTAGATATTTATATTTTATCAGTGTTATTACAGCGAACATGTGCCGACACACAAACAGCTGTTAGAGCTGACTGACTGATGATCCAGCGGTGATCAAGTGACGCCTTCAACACTTAAACACGATACTTGATGTGACGCTCCAAGTGGAGAACTGAAGAATGAAAATTTAGAGCTTTGGGATCCACCCAGCTGTAAACCGTCATCATCTTGCGATTGCACTTCTGAATGCGTGTTAGTGAATAAAGAATTTACATACACCTCGGCTTTATTTAGGCTACAGTTTGATGTCAAGTTCCTGCTACTGTAAAGATCCCATTTCCTAGTTTGTTTGTTTCATAATAAAGGCACTCCAATAACATAATAAGTGAGGATTTTTATTGTGAAGAATGAAGAACGTGTGTTCCTCATCCCGCACCAAGCCCCTTTCAGCTGTGTAAAGAATAACTTCACTTACCTTGCTCTTATGTTAGAGACTCACAGTCTGCTTCTTCTAACCATCGTCAGCTGAGGACGGGCCGGTCTTCAGTTCAAACACACTCTCAGCTGACAGACTTTGGAGACGAGAGAAAGAAGGCAGGTTTAAACGACGATTCAGCCTCTGTGTATACATTCTTTTAGATCAGCTCTGACAGAAAGATGGGGGAACTCTGTGGTCAGACAGCCGTGTATTCTGATATGAAAACTATTATTAAATAAAATATTTAATAAAATAAAATATTAAATAAAATAATAATCATCTGACAATCCTCATCCTTTAATGTGTTAATATTCTATTCTTCTGATGAATCAGTGATGAAATATACAACATGAAACTTTCTTACCTGCAGGAGAAAACAGAGCTCTGTTCACTCAGACGACTGAAGTGGACCCCGATGGACGGGTCTTTATAACTGGTTTCTTTACTTTCACTTTCTAAACAATGGTCTGGTTTCCCTGAAATCACAAGACCAAGCGTACACATACATGCATCCATCCACACACACACACGCGCGCACACACTTAGATGTGAAAATAAAATCGGTTCAATAAAATCAACATAAGATAATTAATACGAAAAAAATCTATAAGATTATCTTTAATTAATTTTTTAAAAATCAATTAAATAATAAAATGAATTAAGATAAACTAAAATGATTTATAATGAAACAAAAACAATAAAATAAATTAACTTAAATTCAAGAAAGATGCAGTTTTTTAACCAGTAAAAAGGGAGTTATGATAATCAATACTGGAGGTATTAATGACACTTTGCACTCTTGTACCGATATTTGCATTTCATTGGCGATTTGTGAACATAAAATTTGCACAGTGCGAATTTAATATAGTTATTTTGTGATTATTCACCAACAAAATTTAATGACGTTAAAGCGATGATTGGTGTGTGGTTGTCCGGCAGTGCTGACTCGGGAGCGCTGCTCTACCCATGTGGGAGGAGATTTTAAGAGCTCAGCGATACTGTTTAAAGTTATTGACGATTGAGGAAACAATAACGTGCTCTGAAAGATGTAGTTTATGTGTGTGCATGGCGGTAGAGAAGTGTGTATTGGAGGGGTTAAGCTGTGTTATCACCATAGACAATATGACATAAGTCTCTCACGTGCGTTCTGTGTTCACTCCTGTGTCGACCTGTCAGAAGAGTCTGGCTGGAACGGAATGTTCCGAGGGGGATTGAACTACCTCACAATTAGATTAGAGGGGAGTTGGGTTTTAATTAATCGTAAATAATATATTAGGTGTTGAGCATGGGATAAACTTAATGAGGGATTTACGATAAATGATAGAAATACGAATAATGACAAGAAGAAAAAGGGTCAATGGTGTTTAGGTTATTTTTAAGTAAATCTTATGAGGAACACCTCCAAACGGATCGATTCATAGATGATCAGCGCTATGTGCCACTCGAGCGCCAACCTCCAGTCTGAAAATATGAGACAATGCGGAAGTGCTAAAGTCTGCTGTTCCTCTAGTGTCTGCTTGAGGCTGGCTCTGGAAGTACCGGAAGTTACACACACACCAAGCCAAAAAAAAAAAAAGCCGTTTTCACGGCCAAAATAAGCCTATTTACAGCCTGGTACAAAGAATGTCTCCCGTCTGAATGCTAATTTCACTAACGGCAGGCACTGTACTGTGGAGACTCACAGCCTGCCTCATTTCCAATATGGCTGCGCCGCTGTTTTGCTTCAAAAGTCTGTTTCAGAAACAGAGGAGTGACATCGCGGAGACTATGTCCATTGATATCTCTGTTATTTTTGTTAATAAATTCATGGTTTTTTGGTACACTTTGTCAACTGCTTGGCATCTTTATCTATCTAGCTACATTAAAGGGTCTTTCTAAAAATTATAAAATGAAGTAGCCTACTTGTGACATTGTTAAAAAGAGCATTTGTGGAAAAGGCTTCATCTGGTGGACATTTTTTTGGGCCAGTGTCTTTGTTTTCTTTACTTTCACTTTCACTCACACTCTGCAGGGACTTTAGCAGACACTCAACTCGTTGTGCAGCTGTCATTTGGATGTAGATCTTTTCTGATTCCCATTTGGTTTATGTCTGATGTGAAGTGCGTCTAGCGCAAGTAAGTAAAATAATTAGGGATAACTAGTTGTTTCATTTGCTTTAGTATTGATACTTTATATCTGTTTAGTATGCTAAGTTAGCGGAGCCTAGGTTTGTTTCAGCTCACTGTATGAATATATCACCCGTCTACGATATTAACTTTGTGGGAGAGAGAGTGTATGTTACGTGTGACTGTGGCAATATGTTGTGGTTCAGATAATGATTAGTAAATAATGTTTGGAGTGTCGAACGGCCACATTGTAGACATATTGGCTCATTGATTAGCAAGATACGCACATGGTATTAAGACGGGTGTTTTTTCAGTCATATCCAGTAGATGGCAGTGCTACTTTTTCTGATGTAGCAAGATAAGCTATTTACTATGTTAAGAAGCCTGTAATACCTTTCTATGTTATGATCTTTATGTTTATTAAAAAGCATTTTATACCTTTCTTTTTGTATATGTTCTATGAAGAACCACTGATACATCAGAAAGATGCATATGGCTGTGGTGGTGGAATAAAAGATCAAAGTTGTGTGATTCTTACCGATCACCTGCAGCGAGCTCTACACCATAAGATCCAGAATAGTTACGCAGGAAAGCTACACCTTTCCCATAGCATTGAAATTTAAATCTAAATCTAAAATCACTCCCAGATTAGTAACTGCTGATTTGCCCTGATAATTAAAACTTCCCATTGTGGTTTGAATCCAGTCTCTGGCTGCTTTGGCTCCTAAAAGAATTTCAGTTTTATCTTTGCTCAATTTAAAAAATTCTTACTCATTTATACATCGATATATGAAACAAAGAAAAATTGGGATTATAATGCACTTGGGTCATGTGGTGGGCCAGAAAGGTATGTATGTGGAAGTATGCTCCCTTGAGTTCTGTATTAAAATGTTTCTCACACTCATATGCAGCCAGGCTGACTAAAAACTGTCTGATAAAAGGACTATGAGGACTATCTGTCTGAAGTGGATCACAGCGACACTCTTTGGCTGAAATTGCACACACTCTCGTGATGACATGACTCTTAACAAGGTGTGTTTGTTTTGGAAATTAAGGGAGATCAGATCTTTTTAACACTACTTTTCTTTGTGCAAGACAACTCTTTACCAGATACAATACAACGAGGTACGGTAGTTTCTATTGTCATTAAGTCCGCTATATGTTTCTCTGCTAGCAGCCCCGTGCTTTGAGTTATATCTGTAGGCAAACTTGACCACAAGCAAACGTCCGTTTGTACCATAATTTAGGCCCTGTTTATACAACAACGCTTCACAGTGTTTCACTCGAAAATGCAAAAAATGCAGAGAAAAAAATCTGCGTTCACACGGAAACGTTGAAAGACTGAAAATGCTGTAGTATGCCTAACAGACCTGTAGGTGGTGATATAACTGTAGAGTCTTGTGGTAGTCTGCCGCCGAAGAAGAGGTTGACTGATCATCTGGTGTATCTATTAAATGTGTCTTATCTGAGTGCAGAAGTGGAGCAACAGGTGCACATTTTGTTGAAGGCAGTCTGTCAATCAGGATCAGGCATAAATCTAGAAGAGAGACGTTTTCAAGATCACTTAGGAAGTCTTCACAGTCCCTTTAAAAAGATAAGAACTAAACCAGGATAGAACATGATCAGACATCAACTTTATCAAACACTTGCTCAAAAAAATATTTTTTTCTCCAAAATGTGCCAATTTTATTGTAAACAAACCATACATTCAAAAAAAAAAAAAAAATTAAACATACATAAATATGACACACAAGAACTTTACAAAACAGTCTCACTAATGTAACACCAGTAGTCATTTTGTCAGATATGATAAAGTGTTTTTCTTTTATGAAAACATTCAGCTTATCAAGGGTTCCTGCAGATCTGAGAAAAGTCTTAAAAAGCCTTGTACCAGGTTTTTACAACGTCTTCAAAGTGTTATTTTCACTTGTTAAAGATGCATTTTAATATTTGTCTTTATATAATATAAAATCCACATAGTCTAATTGATGTTAGGATTGTCTATATTCTTTTCTACTATTTCATGCTCAATGACCATTCACAGCACTATGCCAGCTGCGAGGCCTTCAAAAGCTGTACCTTCAGACTGATGAACAGTTTCTACATACATACACTCAACTCCTTGATTCCCCTTCTTCACACATTACTACTACAACTATTTTAGCTGGTGGCACAGATAAGGATTGATATGCAATAACTGCATTTTGTTCTTTATCTCTTGCTCTTTGTTGATCACATTTTTTTAAATTATAAAATTAAACTAATGTAGTTGCATTAGATTTGTGTGCACAACCTCATCAACTTAGGATATGTCTGTGTCCAGAAGGAACCAATCATATTCAAAGTCACCTCACACCAGCCATCATTTAAAGTGCTTCTGGTTTAAAGCTGTTCAGCTCTTCTAGTAGACTTTTCCTGACACTTTTGTAGATCCATCTTACAGCAAAGCCAGGGTCCCATGGTCTGCAGAGAGCTGTCAAAGCATCAGAGGGATCTCATCGTTCAAAGGTATCTGTCAGGAGAGGCTACAAAAGAGTTTCCAAAGAATTAGATAAACCATACCTAGATATATACACCTACTTAAAAAGACTGAGTGCTGTAATGAACTCAAAAGCAGCTTCCATAAAGTCTCAGTTTAAGGGTGTGAACACTTATGCAACAACATTATCTTAGTTTAATCCAAAAGATTTGTTTGTTTTTCAAGTGAGTTGTACAATTTATAGATCACTTTAAAGGTGGGAAACACTCTGAAATGATTTATCATGGTTTCACTTTTTTTTTTACATTGCATTGTCTTCCTCCTCAACTGCTCCTCTCAACAATCATTGTAAGTAATAACAGGAGTGTTAGAGGGCTTCTTGTAAACAGTTGCTTCATGGGGACATAGGTGGGCCATGCATTGTATATGAACATGCAACAAATCTACCCCCCCCCCCCCCCCCCGTATTAAACACACGTAAAACCTTTTATTGTACTTCTGCCAAGTCTGTTCTGCTGATACCACTGAGAGCTTCAGACTGTGTGTCATTAAAAAAAGAAAACAGCGCTCTATTTTCTTTTTCCACGTAACTGTGTGCACTGCACTGCAGTGTGTGGAGTTCTGTATTTGTTGTATATTTGTCAACTTCTCCTCAGAGTGAAAGATCTTCACACGGTCAACTCATGAAACAGCCAATCAGGTCAGAGTATGGAACAGGAAGTGATTCCAGCAGCTAACCAGTGACCTTTCTTTGTCAATGCACACCACGTCTTAATCTTGTCGAGTTTGATTCTCTACTTTCACTTCAACTCTTTAGACTTCTGTATCCCACATTTTGCTCTCTCACTTCTTAATTTCTTTGACATTAGACAGTTTAAAAATCAAAACTTTACAATTTACATTTCATGTTCTTTTTTTTACCCTGTTTTTTTTTTCAGTAGTTGTCGTCATAAGTACAAAGAAAAGTTCTTCTCAAAATCAAAGATTCCAGAGCACTGAAACATTGGAAAACAGAGTAATAGTTAAACTGAGAGAAAGGCTCACAGAAAGAGTCCGGAAGGTGCCTTCAAAGCTAAAAACCCTCAGGATACTATAAAAACTATACATGTCAACACGAACAAAGGAATTTTAAACAGGCAACAAACTATGAATCGCCAATAATCTGACATCTTTCTTTGCTGTATTAAAAGTCACAGATACTTCTGCGAAGTGCTCTGAAATACTTCAAACCACCTTTCTTGGACATAAGGCAGTATTTTTTATGGCGTTGATTGTGACACCTGTGGTCAGAAAGTGTTTTCTTGGGATAAAGACTCTGTTTTCCCATGAGCACCATAACCCACTGTCGTGTAACCTTTGTGAATCCTGTTTATGTCCTACCAGAGCGATACGACCAACTCCAACCTCACCAAGCAGAGCAAACGTAACCTCACTCTTCATTTAATTGACTGCTGCATGTGGGTTGGAATGAACATTATCACGAACAGTTTAGCCAATGTTTCAGCCCGTGCTCTATCACTCTCCTGTTTGGCTTTCTTCTGCTCTGACATCCTATTTTATTTTAACAGTCCAGCTCTAGTGTCAATCATTACAACAAAATTAATCCGAGGAATCCTTTTCAGGGCTGCACGGTGGCGCAGCTGTTAGTCCTGCTGCCTCACAGCAAGAAGGTGGCTGATTTGAATCCTGGTCTGGGCACAGTGTACATGTCCATGTGAAGTTTGCATGTTCTCCCCTTACATGCGTCTCTGTCTCTGTGTGTCAGCTCTGTAATTGACTGGAGACCAGTCCAGGGTGTACCCAACCTCTCGCCCTCTCACACAGCTGGGATAGACTCCAGACATCCATGACCCTGAACAGAATAAGAGGGATAGAAGATGAATGAAGATGGAGGGTATTTTTCAAGATGGCTTGGAAACTCCATCAAAAAAAAACACTTTCCTAAATTCCAGGATGAAATTTCAGACCAGCAGATCTTGCCCCAATGACAGCAGCATCATCAGAAAGAATCCTGCACATGTTGTATTAGAGCAATAAATACAAAACAGATCCAGTTTGCTTATGAGCAGCGTTGTGGGACAAAAGCAAAGATTGTTTAATAAATGGATGTAGTCTGTGAGACATTACCCGTCTGTTTCTGAAACAGAGTTCTGAAGCAAATCGTCAGGAGCCATATTGGAAATAGGGTGAGCTTTGAGATTCAACACTAACAGCTAGAGGGCACCAGACCTGTCAGTCAGCTGAGCTGTGCCTCTGATTGGACAAACTTATGATCTCACTATCTTCTTAACTGCTGAGTTAGAAAAAATCACAGTGTGTGCAGTTAGAGAAATTAGGAAATTAGTCTTTTTTGTACCAGGCAGTAAATGTTTTTATCTCTGCAAAAAAAAGTCTTTTTTATTTTTTTTTGGCTTGCTGTGTTGCACTGGATGTGTTTTCCAGTGCTTGGGTAGCCTCAAGAGGACACTGGACAAACTGCAAATTGCCTCATATTCTTTAGACACACACACACACACACACACGCACACACACACACACACACACACACACACACACACACACACACACACACACACACACACACTAAAAAAAGACAGACAAAGAGAGAGAGCTCTGTATTCAGTGATCTTTATTTTAAAAGGCAATCACTACATCTAATGTAATGACACTGTGAGCAGCATACTGAGCATGTGCAGTGTGTGTATGTGAACACAGGCAGGTAGGAAAACATGTTGAGCATCTTCAACATTGATATTGAGTTACTATGATCCTCATCCTCCCCTGCAGCGTGTGTTTGCTTACATTCAACACCATTAACATGTTTTATATTTAAGCAGTAGAGCATGCCTTTTTTTTAATCACACATCTGTTTCTTTAAGCGCTGACATGTTTGTAGCTCTTAGCAGTGTTTTTAAAACACATGTAGTCCTGCTGAAGCTTCACTTTGTGATCTGGCAGACAGTAAGTGTGTACACACAGTGTGTGTGTATGTTTCTACACAGACTTTACGTGTTTTTGCACAGACAGTGTGACATTCATGTGTGTGAGAAACAGAGTAGTATCACTCAGTACAATCAGGGGCACAGTTCATAGATTCATGTGCTGTCACTTCTGTCAGGATGAAATGTTTGTTTCTGTCACTCGGGCAGCCAACATGGCTGAAAGTTTCACCAACGACAACTGAGTGTATCTGTGAAAAGTCTCCACATTCGCATTGATTCAGTGAAAAGGTCCAAACTTTTTACACCAAGTTTGGTTTCTCTTCTTTTTGAGTGCAGGGACACAACGTCCATCAGTGGGATTAAAGGTAGTTTGACTGACAGGTGTGTCAGCCAGTAAGGTGTCCATCCAGGATTGTTCAAGTCTGTTGACTTTGTTCAAGTTTGTAATTTCCAGAATGTCCCTCCAGGCAACCAAACCTCTATGAGCAGAGGTCCAGAATAAACTTTCACAGTGACAGCAGACAGCTTTACCACCTCCTCCATCATATCACATATTAACTCTGACACATCCCCCCTCTTATGGCTTTACTTCGTCCTGTCATCTGAATTTGGAGAACATCATCAACCATCGAGTGTGAACGCGGCACAGACAGATGACAAACACGAGGACAACGAGCCCTGAGATAGTTTGATGAGGCCACATGATGCAGGTATGACAGGGACCATGCACAGACAACATGAGGCATGTTTTACAACATTCACATTTAGAGTTTCATTATGAGGCATGACGACTGACACAAACATGAAGTGTTTACATTTTACATTTCTTCTCTGCTCTTCTTCTTCTTCTTTTTTAGTGTTCAGCCAAATAGAGCCTCAGAGTCAGAACTCATCTGTCTCTTACCGATCAACTCTTTGGCATCAATTAAATGTGAAACACCGAGTGTTAATAATGTTCTGCTTCTCTCCATGGTTTTTAAATTTATTTTATTTTTTTGCGTGTAGTCTTAAAATCCACTCTGCTGTAGGGTTGATCTTTCCTGACTAACAGCAAACACATCTCACTATCTAATCTTTGCCAACTTGGGTCCAGTTTTATGAAAGCACTGTCATCATTCTGTTATCAGTGATGATGATGTATGCCTCACAGATAAACTGCTCCACATATCTGAGAAAGAAAACAACACACAGGAATAAAACGGATCATAAAGTCCTGCTCAGGGTTGCAAAAGCTATGTGTAAGTTCAAATGTAGCTATGATGGATCATAATTTCTGAATGAGGAAAGTACAGTAGCTATCTGGCTGCGTGGGATTCAGCAGGCCTCGGTACACCTCGGCGTTTGTTGTGTTGGAGTTTATGGCTCCAACACAACAAACAAACACCATGGCACATACATAAATAAAAATATGAAGAGCTACAGCTGCATCCATCTCAGCCATTATCGTTAGAATGTTGTTTTCTCTTCGGGTAACTGAAGCTAGTTTGATACACACGCAGCTTCACTCATCAATAAAGGACACAGCGCCACCTATCGAAGCGCAGTGAGACGTTCTCGGCCAGCTGTCCGATTCTCTTTCTTGCATGTATACACGGACAAGACTAGAGCCCCCACCGTGACTTTACAATTGACCTATGGCTAAGTCGTGGCCTAAACGCAATGAGCCAATCACAGTGCGTATAGCAATCCTATACACTCCCATATTCTCTGCCCAGACATCCATTGAAATGCATTACAAACAGTCAAGTTTTGTTAGCTCAGTCGAGCTATGACCTTAGCCAGACTGAGTGACAGAAATTTTGCAACTAACTAGAGGGGAGGGCCGGCATTTCCTTGTAGCAAATGCTAAATGTTGAAATGCTGTGTGGTTTCCATGGTGACGATTCATTTCCAGTCATTTTAATGGGTCAAAACATTTTGGAAAATGCTGAATATTTTAAGTACAAGAGTTAGAAATTTGAATAATACATGCACACTTCTTCTGAACATGCTGAACATTTTACAATTCAAGCAGTGAAAATTGGGAAAATTTGAAGGCTGTGAAAAGTGCTAAAAATGTATAGAAGAATAAGAATAAAGTTGGATTTCTATACGTTGACATGCTGTGCTCAGCATTTCAACATAATTAATCAGTTTCAGTGTGTTTTTAGTGACTTTACATCATTTCATAAAGGCTCTGTGAGGACTATCCATTTGGCGTTAACTGCAGTGACACCTGTGGCCAGAACTGGTATTGTATTTTTGGGATAAAGAGAGCATCATACTTACCAAGGCATGTGTTTGTGTATGAATGGAAATCAGATCTTTTAACACTACTGCTCTTTGTTCAAGACAACTTTTTGCAGAATATTAAGTGACAAGGTAATGTATCGATTTATAGTTGCATAGCCCCAGAGTGTTTCAGCCCGTGCTCTTTCACTCTCCTGTTAAGTTTTCTTTTGCCCTTCTGTCCTTTTTCTTTTTCACAGTCCAACTCCAGTGTTCACCATTACTACAAAATAAATTCATTCAGCAGAGAAAAACAGATCTCTCTTCTTGCTGATAAACTTTGCTAGTCAATTTAGCGTCATCAAAGAGAGTTTTGTTCTGTGATGTACATGGATTCGTATTCTCCCTGGAAAATTGCACCCTACCACAGATACTGAGAAATAGCATATAGAAATAACCAATGTTGGCGGTGATAAGTTCATTTTAAATTATGGATAATGAACAAACAAATGTATACGAGTGAGACTTTTTCCAGATCACTTCTCCACTCAGACCCTTCAAGACACAGCTTTTCTACAGAGCTGGTGCAACAGGCCACTAGACTGAAACCTTTGAGGTTTTGTGTCCACCATCAGACGGTTTCCTTTTTTTTTTTTTAGCATTTCAGCTTTAAAACTGACAAACACCTCTGACCCCATCTGTGAGAAAACAATCGACTTCTCAGAAAGTTTTACTTCTGCTTGTCTTTGTAGCACGAACATAAAAAAAACTGTTTCTCTTTCAGAGCATCCAGTGAGAAACTGTGACAGCTTCATGTCTGATGTCAAAATACATGTAAAAAAAAACAGCAGCTATTAAGGAAATAAACCTCAAAAAACAACTACAGTGTGTATTTATCATCCGCAACTCTTGTGTATCAATTCGAGAGACACCTGAATCTTTCTCCAGTGTTCATTAAACTCATTGAATCCAGCAGGACATCAATAATTTACACCAACAGATTCAGGGTCAAAGGTCAATAACATCAGCTGATCCAATGACTGAACCAGAGGTTAGGAATCCGTGAAATCCAGAGCATGAGTACTGAAAGACAAACACATTCATTAAATATTATCTGAATATCAGAAAATGACTCTTTGTAGGTAAGAAATTATGAAAGTAACTTTCATAATTGAGAGAAACGATGACCGAGCAGAAAAACTGAGACCCAAGTTCTCTCTTTTTGGAACCTCTCTCTTTTTTTGAATCAGGCTCATCTGTGAGAACATAGTGTGTTCATTCATAAAGCACAGTGGATGTGTGATGTTACAGTTTACAGCACAAGAGGACACGTGTTGTCCCTGTTCATCATTAATGAATAAGTAAGATAAGGCACTGCTGGGCGAGTTTCAAACCTCTCTCTCTCTCTCTCTCTCTCTCTCTCTCTCTCTCTCTCTCTGTTTATGGGTCCATCTCGATGTGCAGAGTTTTCTCACTCTCAGGCTCTTTGGTTTCGATGTTGAACCCGTCCTGAGCTTTACAGGCCTCCACGAACAGCGGGAAATCTGATAAGCTTGTGTTACACTCCTTGTCTTCTGTCTCCTCCTCTCCTTCGTCTTTCCTCTTCCCTTCTTCTTCAGCGGTCGGCGTGCTGCAGTCGAAAGTGGGCGTGCCGCAGCCAAAGGCCTCGCTGTGCGGACGGCGGGCCTCATTAGGGATGTTCTTCTTCAGCTCTCGGTTCCGGCTGCGTTTGGCGAGTTTGGTGACGGAGCCCAACCGATTGAAGATGTTGTCTTCAGATGTGGTCTGGTGGTCAGAGCGGCGGTCGCAGTGCTCTGCCCCTCGCAGGCGGAGGTTGTTGAGCTTGGTGTCGATGCTCTCCTGGGAGGAGGTCTTGTAGCTGTTGGTGTCCAGGCTGTTGAAAATGGCACGGCGCTCTGGAGAAAGCATGTCCAGTGACACGGCACGCTGGTCGAGTCCCAGCTGTCGCCGCTCCATGCTTCGGATGGTGGCAGCACGCTGTAGCTTGTCGTGGACCTCCACACTCATTCGCCTCCGTGTCTCCCTGAACTCTGCTCGCACGTTAGCTTTCCACTCTGCAGCATGAGCTTTGATCTCTCCGACCTGACCAAACAGAAACAAAGATCACTAAGCAGAGGTCAAACTGTGGCTGAACTGCCACAAAGATTAAATAAATGAAAGTTAATAAGCCCTCTTCACTGACTATCAACAAACATTAACACCTCAGAATATAATACTGAAAAATTTAAAATTTACAAACAAGGTAAGTTAAAATACATTTTCAAATCTTTAAATTGATCCCACTATGTTGAGAAGTCTGTATGTGGAGTAGCTTGAAAAATGGAAACTGGATGCCACCCGCTGGGTCAGCATTCTAACTAGAACGAGTCATATTTATGTGCATCTGAGTATAAGCTCAGACAGACCATAATATACTGATCCCTTTACTGTTTGTAAGCAGTTTCAGCTGCTGGCACATTTTGGCAACAGAAGTACAACAATGGTTTGTCAAGCTACACAAAGAGGTTCACCACCAAAAAGCCCAGATTTGACCTTAAAAACTCCCTTTGAAGAACGGTAAACAACTCCAAGCTTCAAGAGAAATCAGTGAGTGGAAGGAAGACATCAGCAAGTGGAAAAATGTTCAGAGGATGGATGTTTTTCAGATGAAAACCCGACACGTTCCCTCGAGATAGGTGTAACCCTTTATGGCCTCCCATACCAGGTCTGCCAGAGCATATCTTCATATTTTCACATGCTATAGTGTCATTTTTTTTGCATAAAACTATACATCAATACAACCCATATATAAGTCCTCACAGTCCCCTTAAATCATAGTTTAAACTTCCTCTTATTATTTACTCTCCATATTGAGTCTTAAGTGTTGTCTTTGGTCATAACCCCGGCTCCAAACCAACTTTGTCATCAACACACTAAGTAAAAAATGGCTTTCGGATTTTGGAGTGAAATGCTGCTTCTGTTGCCAAAATGTGAGCATGTCTTTATGATGATGTAGGTTGTAAAGAAGTCTATAAGATTTCTTTTGACCAGAAGTTCCAGGAACTTTTAGTTCTTGAGGTTCATTAACTTGTCTTGTCTCACCCTGTCAGAGCATCACTTGATCCTAGAGTTTGAACACAGACATATCATCATCTTCATCCTCAATGTCTCCCCCTCTTCATCATCACTTACCTCCTCCTTGGTCTTCTTGGACAAAACCCTCAGCCAGTCTCCGATCATGTTCAGTACAGCAGCAAAGTAGGCCAAGCCCCCCAGGATCCAGAACCAAACCAGAGGACGGTACCACTGCCTGTACTCAATCCTACGGTCACCCCCTGAAGACACAGAAGAAGAGGAGACAGTTCATCATGATGTCTGTCGAAAACACTCTTGTCATCAACCGCAGTCCTCTCTGAAAATACCCTCAGGTATTTTTATCAGCCACAATCATCATCATCACTGCAACACACAGACCTGAACTTGCACCTGGCCTACAAAATGACACATTCAAATTAAATTTGGAAACTCAGAGATTAGGTAAATGCAGACTGAAATTTAAAACTATTGATATGTTCCACCTATTGAACCAATCACACAAGCTGGTAACTTTTATCATTTCATGTCAGTTAGCTGTCAGCCCTGATGTCCAGGTAGTAACTTATTATGAGAAGCTGTCACCTGCTACGTAGTCTCCGATTCCAACAGTTGTCAGAGTGATCACAACAAAGTATGTGGACTCAAGCGCTGACCAGCCCTCGATGTGTTTGAAGATCACTGCTGGGATGGTGACGAAGAGGATGCAGCCCGCCAGGATGAAGAGGAGGGTGGAGGCCACACGAATCTTAGTCTGGCTGATCTGGTTGTGTTTATTCTGGAATACACACACACACACACACACACACACACAC
This sequence comes from Labroides dimidiatus, assembly GCA_030710495.1. Lineage (NCBI taxonomy): Eukaryota > Metazoa > Chordata > Actinopteri > Labriformes > Labridae > Labroides > Labroides dimidiatus. The sequence goes on from CM061158.1 coordinate 23,618,701, forward strand.
ACACACACACACACACACACACACACACACACACACACACAATGGTGCACACTCAGTGCTTTGGACTGTTTGCAGGGACCTGCAGAGTCTAGGTGGACTCTGATGAACTGAGTTAATTATCACATCAGCATGGCTGCTGACCCTGAAAAACTCTGAAACATAAGCATAAAAACTTTGAGACAGTGTGAGAAAGTGAAACTAAAGACAAAAGTGGGAAACTTCACAAACAGGTAGTACTGTTGTTACTCTGGCTGCCACAAGATGGCACTGAAGAAACACTCTGCCAAGTTTTTGATGCTTTGGATCACATCAGCATCATCCTACATCCTAGGCTCTACCCAGCCACTCCGTCACTAAACGGCCCACAGTAAAAGGTAAATGAACTTGCACTCATTTAGCACCTTTCTAACCACTCAAAGTGCTCTACACTGCTAGTCACATGTACGCACTGGTGTCAAAGGCTGCTGAAGTCAGGCCCCCTCAATGTTTGTTAATTTTGTTCATTCACATTCACACGCCTTTGACCAACAGCCGGAGCAATTTGGGGTTCAGTGTCTTGCTCAAGGACACTTCGTTATATGACTGCATGAGCTGGGATCAAACCACTAACCTTCCCACCGAGAGACTCTACCACTGAGTCACAGCTGCCCCTGTATGACAGCTGGCATGGCCGCCTGTCAGCATAGCCCACAGTGAACATGGCTGCCTTTTATCAGTGAAAATACTCAAGCTGAGCTCAGGACAACAACATCATAGCTGCTTAGCAACCTAGCTCTGTTATTAATCTTACTTTTGTTGTTGTTGTTGTTGTTGTTGTTGTTGTTGTTGTTGTTGTTGTTGTTTAAGTCTTGTAAGGTGCAGTAAAACAAGTGTCTATTATCAGGAATGTATGGACTTTGGTCCTCTATACCAGGGGTTCCCAAACGTTGCAGCCTGTGAACACCAAAATAGCAAGACTAGTGACCCCATGCCATTGGAATACATGAGTAGGCCAACCCCAGAACAGAGCAAAAACAAAAACAAAAAAATAATAAGATACCTTTTTTTCAGATCTGTTAAAAATTTGATTACCTGTGTGCACACATTGCTGTTTCCTAAATTGATCCACCTCCACTGATATCATCAGATCAAACATTTTCTATTTGCTTGGTTTTTAATAAATTATAATTCAGTTTAGTTTAGTTTAGTTAATTTAAAAGGGGACAGCGCAATTCCATCAAACACATGATTACACATGGTTAAAAAAGCCAGAATTAGCCAGAAGGCTCGTTTTCATCTGTAGTCCCCTGGCCATGATGTAAGGCAATAGAATTCATTCATTCATTCATTCATTTTCTATACCGCTTCTCCTGTGCAGGGTAGCGAGTGGCTGGAGCCTATCCCAGCTGGCTAAGGGCGAGAGGCGGGGTACACCCTGGACTGGTCTCCAGTCAATCGCAGGGCTGGCAATAAAATTACATTTAAAAAAGAAGAAAGGAAAAGAAACAAAGAAGAAAAAGAGTGAAAAAAATATACATTTTTTTACAATAATGGATGAAATATGCAGCTGTTCTTTATTTTGGAAGGCATTTTGCATCCCCTTATAAGTGTTGCAGAGAACCCCAGGGCATCCCTACTCACACTTTGGGAACCAGTGCTCTGTACATCACCATTATCCCTGACTTCAATAGCTATGTGACTTATACTTTCATTCATCCATAATATTTAAAAGAACAAAATATCACTGAAGCAGTGAATTCAGGATGAGATATGGCGAAAAGAAACCTGGTAATATCATATTTGAAAACAGAGTCAGAAAAATAAAGTAAAACAGATTTGAATTTCCAACCCCTCACTGCTTTGATTAATTTACAATTACATAAACAAAAGGTTTTAGTGTGCTTTTGCATTCTTACAGATGCAAAACTGTGTGGAGATTGTAAATTTGAATATAGCACACACAAAACTCTTTAGCCAATGGGAGATGAGCTGAATTTCTTGTTTTATGTGATCTTTTAGAAGTCTACCGACCAGATTCTCAATTTCCCTTCTGGGAAATAAAATACATTCTGTTCTATTCTATTCTATTCTGTTCTATTCTATTCTAGATATAAATAAGTTATATATATAAATATATAATTAATTTACCCTCCAACCATATGTAGATACATTGTGACATAGTGCATTTGATACGATTCTTGGCACATGTAGAACATGAATCAACAGGTATTAGCAGGATACAAAGGTCAAGTCAGCTGCATCGAGACCTGATGTCACAAATCAGGTATGTTGCAGATTAGCAACCACCATCATCAAGGGGTTAACAACTCAAAGTTACAAACTGAGAAAATCATCAGAGAGTCTGGAGCCTGGTGATGTCCTTATTGCAAACCGCACATTGAATAAGAAGCAGACCGGCCATATTTCACATAGAACATTGTAGAAAAAATAAAAAAGCATACATTGGTCAATAAAAACAGTTGTTTCCATTAATACTACAAATAGGATAACTTTATTTGTAAGTCTGAGCCATTACATAAAAAAACAGTAGATGGCAGTATGAGGTCTGCCATCACATGTAGAGGAGAGGCAGAATAACACATCAGGGCTGTATTCTAAGGTTTTAGTGGAGAACAGAGTGAATGTTTTCCACTGTTTCAAAGGAGGATGACTGGCTTGCAGTTTGTGAAATGTGTGTTGAGTGCACCGTGGAAAAGGGGAACCTAGATACAAAACAAAAACACTAAATTTGATGAGAAAATATCTTCAAACTAGTGAAATTTTCTGTTGATGCAGCAGGTTAATATTTATTGACACGGAATCTTGAAATAAGAATTTACTTAACAATCTATGTTTAAGTGGGCTTTGAGAAGAATCTCCAAGTGTTAAAAGAAGAATAAAATCCACATTTTGGATTAAAATACAAATAGATGAAACTAACAAACTTCCTTAAGCACATAAGTGAAATAATCTGAATATAAATAAATGTTTTCTATTTTTTTTGTTCTTAATTTTAGCAAATGAAGGCATAGGAACAAGAAAAATATCATAAATTCAAGTAAAAAATATTCAGTATCAATGAAAATGTTTCTTTTTTTGGTTTGTTTTGTTTCAGATGTGTTTGTGGCAAAAAAATATATTATCTTGTAACTTAATGCACATAAAAAGGTGCTTAGCATGTATCACTGCATAATGAGTTGTTGTTTGGTTCATATGGTGTCTCTTCCACATTGTTTTGTTAAGTTGGATCCATTCAATTGGTTAAAATGTGTTTTCAAACGTTTTTTTTTTGTGTGTTAGTCCTAAATCAGGTAACTTGAGGGTGTTACTGTACCATAAAACATGTTTCATTTCATGAGGCTTTTGGTGAGAGAACCAGTTTACCTTATTTTAACAGTTTTTACAGAATTTTAAGACAAAAAGACATGTTCATTCTCAATTTAAGATTGTACTGTAAACTCAAAGATATATTTATAAATATATATAAAGTAAACACTTTTAAAACAATGTTTTAGAGTTTAAATTTATAAATATAAGAACTTAGATTTTGTCAGGTACCGCATAATTTGCAATGTGAGAGGACAAAAAAAGGTTTGAATTTATAAACTTAAACATAAACTTAAAAACCACCTAAAAAGCCGTCAATGCAAAAACAATGTTTTGTGTAAATACTTAGCAGAAGTAGTAGCCGCTAACACCAGCAACAAGTGATATAGCGCTGATTCAACAGGCATTCAGGAACTGCAGAGAGAAACAATTGATGACTAAATCACCAAAGAATTTTTATCATGGGCATTTGGACTTCTGTATTAATTGAATGAGCGCACTGAGCTTGATCACTTAGTCATCACCAGGTTTGCATTAATTATACAAAATGAACTTTGTTTTTTAAAAATGTGTGAAAAATGTAGTTATATTAGCAGCCACAGTATAATCAGTATCAGCCCAGAAAATATAACAAGAAATAAAAGAGAAACACCAGTAATAATAGTTAAATCATTCTCACCCTAAACATTTTCTCCACCTTGGCGATGCTCTTTACAAATATGGTTCCCAGCTGATCTCCAACACCGGCTAACAGGAAGCCAAACAGAGGAATTCCAAATATGGCGTACAGAATGCAGAAGATCTTACCCCCCTGTGTGCTGGGAGCGATGTTTCCATAACCTGAGGCGGTGAAGGGAAAGGAGGAAGAGGAGAGGGAGGGAGACATAAAGTATTGTATGTGTTTTATTCTGATGTAATGATTGTTCTCAAGCCTCCTGCAGGGAAAAACTACTTGGCATTACAGGAACCACTTTAGCTCGGTTTGAATCATACCTGTTTGACAGATCTCACTTTAACAATAAATCCTCTGTGCACACCAGAGTTAGTTATGGAGTTACACAAGGCTCAGTGCTTGGACCACTTATTTTTATTTTATATATGTTTCCTCTAGGTACCATTATGAATAAACACTCCATATATTTTCACTTTTATGTAGACGACACACAGTTGTACTCATCGGTAAAGCCAGAAGAAATAAAGTGGTTAACTAAACTTGAGGCATGCCTTAAAGATATAAAAACATGGATGAAAGAAATTATTGTTTTTGGACCCCAACACCTCAGAGAGGGTTTTTCCATTGACATAACCACCTTAGATAGCATACAGACTGGTATCCAGCATGACTGTTTAATCTGGGACTTTGGTTTGGTCATGATTTATCCTTTAGCTCCCACATCCAACAAATTTCACGGACTGATTGTTTCCACCTTTGCAATGTCAAGACAATCAGACACATCTTGTCTCAGAGCAATGCAGAAGAACTAGTCCATGTTTTAATTTGCAGCAGGTTGGATTAATGTAATTCCCTTTCATCGGGCTGTCCTAATATGTCTATAAAGACACCAGGCCTGCTCGTCGTACCTACGGTCTCCAAAAGTAGTATGGGATGTCGAGCCTTCAGTTATCAGGCTTCTCTACTCTGGAATCATGTATTAATAAGGGTCAAGGTGGCAGACACTCTCTCTACCTTTAAAAATAGACTTCAAACTTCCCTTTTTGTTAACGCTAATAGTTAGAGCTGGCTGAAGCCTGGACCAGCTCTTAGTTATGCTGCTATAAGTTTAGATTGCTGATGAGGGCGAACACTCTGTGCTCCTGTTTCTCCTTCTTCTCTATTTGTCTGTCACTAACTTTAAATCTTAATGTCACATTAAAGTTTCTGACTATAGATCTTTCTGGGAGTCCCTGAACTCTCTGGTCTCGTAGGTTCCTCTGGATCGCTGCTGTAGATGGCCTGCTGCTGTGGACCTGACAGACTCCAGCTGCTACAACTATTAAAACCAGTCTTACTGTATTAATCATTGCTTTTAATGTTAATACTCAATCGGTTGACCTCAGCGGTAGCTTTATTGTTCTTATTAGTCATACTTGTATTATCATTGTCATGCAGCTGAAAAACACATATTTTTTACTATTCCTATTTGTTTTTCAGACTGAAGTCTGTTTCATCTGTAGTGTCAGTGTTAATGTGTTTGTTTATCTCTCCCTCTCTCCATCCCTCTCTCTTTCTCAGCCCACACGGTCTCAGCAGATGTCTCTTCAACATGAGTCTGTTTCTGTCTGTTCAGTGAAGTTTGTCTTGCCTTGTTGGTTACTTGTCATATGTTTAAACGCCTATTCATGATGGATTAATGTGGGCTCTCTGTATGTGACGTATATGGTTCACTCAGCTCTGCTCTTTATGGAGTGTATCCTGAGATAACAGTGATGAATCATTATAAACAATATTGGTACACTGATTAAATGTGAAAAACAGGAGACTAATTTTGACTATTCACAGCATTAGATCAAATGAACACACATAGTGTCACTACCTATAGTTGTGATGACCGTCCCGGCGAAGAAGAAGGAGCTGCCAAGGTCCCAGTGACTTGAGTTATAGGATGTGTCACCAATGGGACTCACGCCAGCGTTCACAGCATCCACAGAGTGCTGAAAGACAAGAAAACACACCACCAGAAAGATTAAAAAAAAAAAACGTTTAGGGTAATCCAAGACAAGCACGGAAGAAAACACCCGAACACAGGATGTGTCTGGCTGTGGATCTTACACCCTGTCAGGTAAATTTGGCACAAAGGTCCTCCCCTGGTAAGAGTGTTGAAGAACAACCGGATGCTCCTGATCTACAGAACTGAACCACTGGAGAGCGAAACAGAACACCTATCCAGGGTAAAGTTATTGAATATTCTCACTGCTTTTTTTTTCCCACTACAAAAACTGAAATCTAAGCAAGTTTTGTGTCTTATTTTTTGTGACAAAGGTTTTTATTAGAATCAATATGAGCCACATTGAAGTCCAGACAAGTCCAGATAAATGTCTTATTTCAAGATATTAGAGGACAAAAATGATGTCTGAATAACTAAAATCTATCAATGGAGTAAAAAAGTATATTTTTGTTCGTTCGTTTTTTGAAAGGATAATGTCTTGGTATAGGAAATTTAAGAAGTACATTTTCTTTTACCTCACTGGCATCTATTGTGTCTCTCTAAATCTTAAAAATCAAATATTTTTCAGGATTTGTCAGATGAATTTGTATCATATTGAGATGATTTTAACTAAAAATTAGACATTAAGCACTTGTTTAGATTTTAGTTTTGGCAGGGCACACTTAAGTCAATACTGTCAACAGAGGCCACTGTGGATTATGCAGATTGCAGGACGTCTTGTACTGATAAACCCGGTTGCAGACTGCAGCTCATATGGTGAGAAAATGTCGTCTGTTTTGTTCTGCTGTTGAAAGTTTGCAATTCAATCCCAGCCCTCACAGTCACACGTCACAGGGCGAGACACTAAACCCCCCGTTGCTCTGCAGTGACAGAGTCAGCTGTGTGAGTGCTGAAAGATTAGAGAAGCAGTATGAAGCTCTGTTTAATGTTTATTCACCTAGAAAGGACAAATTTGCCATCATGTTTTCGATTTTAACAAGCTTCTCTTGATGTGATTTTAGCTTGTTTTCTTTTAACTTTTTGCAGCACTAACCCATGCACCAAAACCCCACCATGCATCGTCTTCCATGATGAAACACTTCAGGGGTTGAACCACCACCTCTCTCACAATTCATCTCCAGCAAGGTGTTTCTGTGCCATCTGACACATTTCAGCAGGTGCTGTGGAGAAAACAGCCAATAACATCAGCTGAGTTTCCTGAGGGGCAATGAATAATGAATTAGTGCTGAACCAGTTTTTACTGAAGTTAGAACACAATGCTTTTTAGAGTGATTTACAGTATGGTAAGGAAACTTGTTGCTGTTTCTCATGCTCATACACCTTAACTGCAGCTCAACAGCCAAAATCTAAATTACCTGAATCCCCCACATCGTACCTCTCACCTGCATCACCTGCCTCACCCTGTCTGTCTCCTGCCTAACCTTCATCAACTGCACCACCTCATTTCCCTGCATCACACGCCTCACCTCCATTTCCTCCCTCACATTTCTCACCTTCATCACCAGCCTCACCTGCCTCACCCAGAGGAGCCTCTGATTTTTCAACCCTCTCTCCAAATAACTGAAGCAGAGTGAAGCTAAAACACACCAACGACTTTTCTCACTGTTTCACCTTCAGTCACACAGTGTGACTGTAGCGCATGATGTTTACAGCCCCAACTCTGATAAGAATGAGATGCTGCTTAAAGCGTGAATAACCTCAACTTTAAATCCTAAAATGAAGAGTGAGGTTATGTTTGCTCTGCTTGGTGAGGTTGGAGTTGGTAGATGAGCTCTGGTAGGACATAACCAGGATTCACTAACGTTACAGGTTAAAGACACGTCTCAGAGCACCGGGCTGTGAGGAACACTAAACAGATAGTCTGCTCATCTTCTGGACACTAAACTACAAACTGAGTTTACAAAGTTTGACTGCTGTCATGTTTCAAACAATAGCTCTACATCAAATAGACACCTTTAAAGACTCGGGTGAATCTGCTTCCTAATGAACAGCTTTTTCACAGGCACACAGAAACAAAGGACACAGGTGTTTGTGTGTGTGTGTGTGTGTGTGTGTAATGATCCCCTCGGTGGGTGTGATGGATTGCTGTGTGTTTGAAGGTCAAACACACCAAGTGACTGAATCTATGATCAATCACACACTGTGTTGCACACACTCAGACACACACTTAAAACTGGACTCAGTCCTATCTGAATATGAGTTGATGTAAACAAATCTACCTTTCGCTCAGCGTTTAACAGTAATTCCTGTAAATTAATGTATTATTTGATGAGAAGTTATACCCACAGTAAATATATTGTGTAACAAAACCAAGTCACTGCAGCTATTCTGAATAATGATGAGGAATACATCGCACAATAACAGTTATAATGTTGTGTGATCTATAAAGTGAGTCTGGAGTTAGTGAAGGTTAAAAATGTTAATTGGGGCTAGTGCACACCTGCGAAATATACGCACCAGAAGGGGGCAGAACAGCAGGATGAGATTTGATTGGTTTAATAAACTGGATCCCAAACGGTAGGACTGGTTGGTGTTTTCCAAGGTTTACTCCTGATGCAGACAGCAGGTATTTTTCGCTTTATTTTAGGAATACATTATGTATTGATTGACATCAGGACATAAAGATAATTTTAACTAGAATAACAAAAAGTGTATCTAAATCTGATTACCAACACTGACTTTACATTATTGGCCTCTAATTTTCATCCCAGTTTAACAAACAGAAAAACTAAAATTATAGCTGCATATACCCGAGAACATTCTTTTTCATTATACAGATATTTTGTAAACATGCAAATTTTATATTCTAGATAATGATTTCATGAATGAGTAGTTAATCATTTACATACTGTGGCCCTGAGAGCTCACAGCACTGCAACTTAAGAAAACATGCAAAAAGACAAAACACAAACAAATTAAAAAAAACATCTTCATCAATTTGACAACACGTGCAGCATTTAGAAAAGAAACTTACATTAAGCATTTTCTTCAAATTAATCAGTAAATGGAATAGACAACCCTCCTCTCTACCGAGCATATAGTTAATGGCACAGACACAGATGTAAGAGTAAACAGAAGCAGGCTTTTTTTGACTCATTCAGCAGGCAGCAAGCCATTAAAATGTAAAAATGTTAAATATTCAAAGTTAAAGAAACTTCTGCAGCAGCTTAAGAGATCAGGATTTCATTATGAAGGTTGTTTAATCCTCTGGCTCTCCAAGCTAATATTAGTTTTGACTTGTGACAATGCAGCATGCTGTTCAACATTTATTCCTTATTTATCATACTGTGCTGAAATCTGGGGTAATACATGTGAAAGTAGCCTGAAACAAATATGCACATTGCAAAAATGGGCAATAAAGTTAATTCAAGTTATCTGTATAATTACAATAATTTGTTTTTAGCTTCTATAATGCTAAAATTTCTGGATCTCGTAAAATGTAAAACTGGTCAATTTATGTTCAAAATACGAAACAATGAGGTTCCTGAAAACATCCAAAAGATGATTTCTAACAGAGATGTGAGCCAATATTTGAGAGGTCATCATATGTTGAAACATTCAGTAGTCCGTACGGCAAAAAAAACAACACACATGCATCTCTGTTTGAGGTGTAGCTTTGTGGAAAGGCCCTATATTAAAACTAAGTAGGAACACCATTATTTTCAAAGTCAGCTAGAAACACATTTTTATGAGCATGTTTGAGATAAATGAATGGGATGTAAACATACTTTTGTCTTTGTTTTCTTGTTTATATGAAATGTTTACTGTTACACAAGCAATTCATTGAGAATGGCTGTATGACACTTATAAAAACAGGAGCAGGACGTGATAAGCTTTGCTTCTTCTTGTCCCGCCTCGTCCTGTCTTGCTTTTATTTTTTTACTTATTTTGAGACGTTTTATAAATTATCTGTTCTGTTGTAATGGACTGTTTAATTTTTTTACTGTTTACATGGGAGGTAGATCAATAAAGAAAGAATTGATACGTGGCACTCATATAACAATATTTCTGGAGGCTGAGCAACCCTTAAAGCCAGATCCTATAATGTTTTCAGTCATGGCTTCAGTTCAGTGAAGAATTCCAACCACGGTGTTTTTAGCAACTTGTTCAATTTTTTTATGATCTTCATCCTGTCTCTATTTCTCTCTGATCCTTTCAGCCAGATGAACCCAAACTGAGTTCTCCTTTACAGCCTCACATTACAGAGCTGTTACTTACAGGGTTCTCTCAGCAGCTCTGGTTTCTGTGAAGGTGTCAGGCTTTAAATGTGAGCTGGCTCTGAACCACAGCAGTTTTCTCTCTGCATTATGTCGTCCATTATCATCCAGAGTTTCAGAGCGGGTCAATAAAGTCCAGCACAAACACACGGCTGCTTTCACACTCGGGCTGTGAGAGCTGCAGCATGAGTCCAATAAAGGTCTGTTTATGAGATCAGTCTATTGAATCGGTCATTTTGATTCATCTCCACCACCGTAGAATGTTAAAGTGTTATTGATAATGTCAGGATGGATGGATTTAGATTCAAATAAGATTGAATCACACCTAAAGGTTGCATTTCATGAAGAGCAGATGTGGAGCGTACTCTTTGTTATTCACCAATCAGGCATAAGTAAAGCTGATGTGTTAGAAGCAGCAAAAATGGTCCAAAAAAGGAACAGTTAGTGAATCAGCGGCAGTGTCATGGGCAGCCAGGGTTCAACGGTGCATGTGGGGAGCAGCAGCTACCCTGTGTGGTCTGATCCATCAGACGAGCTGCGTACCAGACCAGACCAGTCTCGCAGGTCTCGCAGACCAGTCAGGATGTCTACGCTGACGTTTATCAAAAGCCAAAACACTGAGCATGGGAGCATCAGAACTTGATGCAGAGCAATGGAAAGGTGGACTGGGCTGTAGAATCATTTTACATCATGTGGATGGCTTTCCAGAGACACATGGCACCAGGATGCACCATGGGAAGGAGACGAGCCAGTGGAGGCAATGTGATGTTGTGGGCAATGTTCTGCGGGGAAGCCATGGGCCCTGCCATCTGTGTGGTTGTTACTGTTAAAGACCATGTACAACCCTTTCTGGATAATGCTCCCTGTCACAAAGCAACAACAGTTTGGGAATGGTTTTCAGGAGCACAACAAGAAGTTTGAGGTGTTGACTTGCTCTCCTAATTCCCCAGATCTCAATGGAGCATCTGTTGGATGTGCTGGATAAACAAGTTGAGGCTTCACCTTCAACTTACTGAAAGCATCTGCTGCGAACATCTTGGTGGCTGATATCCTAGCTCACCTTCAGAGGTCCAGTGGAGTCCATGCTTTGATGAGTCAGGGCTGTTTCAGCAGCAAAGGGGGACCAATAACACAGTATTAGGCAGGTGGTCATAATGTTAAGCCTGATCTGTGTATAACTTTCTAGGGCTGTAAAGGTCACATATTAAAGTAAGGAACTGCTGGTTTGGTGTACTGAAACTGTACAGTGTAAACCCACTATCTCAACAAATCACCTCAAAACATGCTGAATTTCAATTTTTTTTTTTTTTACCTGTGATCATGAGTGTGTATGTCTGTTGTGAGCTAAAGTAGCTGTGTGGAGAAGATGGCACTTAGTGCAGTGCAGATTGCATCATCCTGGGGGAAATACACATCATGTCTCTTTCTATCCTTAGAAAATAACACTAAACTGAACCTTCAGCCAGCAGCCCCGTCATGAAGCCTAACAAGAAAAACAGGGAAAACACTACATCGTTACCAAATGTGGGTTTAAGGGGTAGGCTTCAGGGATACAATACAAAGAGGAGAGGAGAGGGGACAAACTAAATATAATGGAATAACCAATGAAGGAGAAACTCACAAGAAGGAGAGCCTGCACCACTATCTGGTATATTTTGTGTAATATTATCAATAAAGGACGTGAAACACACACGTTACGTGCCCATACCATATGTTTGTGCTTCAGCCCGACCTGACAGAGCACCTGCAGAGCTGCAAGAGAGGGGGAGGCTGCAGCTGCACCAAACACAGAGTAAAAATTCAGCATCTTTATTTATTAATGAAATGTCTATTCTGGTACAAATACCATGTAGTGGAAAACCCTTTGGAAATAAGTCACTAAAGGAAAAATCTTCTACAACTTGGTGGGGCGAGCTGGATCCTGGTTATTCTATTTTTAATCTATGTTAATAAAAAATCTTTTTTGTTATTTTCTTGTATCATTATATTTTGTTTTATTTTAAATTTTAAAAATAAAATAAATTTGAGCAGGTCTTCAGCCTGAATTGGTGATGGGGTATTTTAGACTGTGTGCAAAAGTCCTTTATGTTCCTAATAACAGATCACTAATTCTATGTTGCTGTTTTACCCCTTACCATACTGAAAATGTATCAAACCTAACATTATTTAGTCAAGAATAAAGTCATTCATTATTTTTATTTCATGACATTTTAAGACTTTTCATCAACAGGGAGACCAAAAACAAACTGTGAGGGTCCCTCCACTAAAATCACTCAGTAACTTTTTTTTTCTGGCCTCCAAATGAAGGTCCGTGCAGGAAATGATGTCAATGTGAAAAAGCCTGATTCACTTTTCATTCACATTCACAGCAACAGCTTCGCTCCATGAGGTCAGATTTCTCACAAACACAATTTATGCAAAAAAAATCTGTTCTCTCTCTCTGTGAGATGAGCTGCAGCTGAAAATCAGCATCCAGCCGCCTCCTCTCTGCCTTCACACATCACACAAAGTTCCTGAAAACTTCCCAGAATCACCCGAGGGACCTGCATGTGAAAACACAAACAGCTAAGTTTCTAATCCCGGCTTTACCCAGAGTATTCCTCACAGACCTTTGGTATAATGTCAGGGTAAAGACGGGGTTAGTTTACGTGAGAATGCAGCAGGAAATCTACTTTCTTTGGCCTGTAAGCGAAATTTTTCTGATTGGTGGAGCAGCAACAGTGTTTTTATTTCAGCCTACGTCCACAGTAAGATGACACCCAGCTGTGACTGACTTGGCTGAACAACTCCAAAACAATGGTCCCCTTTGAGCCTGATAGTCTGAATGTGTCTCTGTCAGCTCCCGGTGTTACAATTTAAAGAGTGACCCTGTAAACTGGAGACCTTCAGCTGAACATGTCAGTGGATATCCTGTTTACAACAGCCGTTCAAACAGGAATACATCCTAGTTTTATATGTTCATCACATGATAATTAAAACCATTTGAGAGGAAGCTGAAACATGAATTGAGATCTCTGCCCTCCTCATGCTTTAGGCAGCTCAGTGGTCCAGTGTTTCATTCGAAGCTGTTTCAGGTTTTTGAAGCTGCTTCGACTGGCGTTGGCTTTGCCTCTAGAGCTTGTCTCCATTCAAATGTCAACAATCCATCTGGAGGTCAATAAATCAAGATCAAAACCAGCACAGACTGAATATCCTTTATGCTAACAGGCTAACTGAGGTGCTGCACATAAAGATGGCTGCCCATCTGTTTCTGCCTATCTTGTTTTGGCCTTTCTCTTTGTCTTATCACCATCTTCTGGTCTGGTGATGTGTTGCAATTACTTTAATTTTTTTCTGATTTGTAAAATCTACCAAGGTCTTCATCTCCTGGTGGATACACAGACAAACAATGGGCCAGAGGAACCACTGAGTTTTACCAGAATCAAGTTTCTGGTTCCTGAATCTTCTGGTCAAAAGCACATTATACGTGGCACACCTGGATAGAAAGCACAGGTCCATAGCACGGTGGTGTAAATCCAAAATAGCACATAACAGGTTAAAAGAAAAAAAAAAAAAAATCCAAATGTAGTGAGACTGCTTTTGACTCACTTCTCTTCTTCAGTGTGTATTTTTCCAGTCATTTGTTGATACTGTGGATACTTAAACATAAATTGATTTAAAGATAAAATCCGATCCGTCTCCGTCTACACTTTAATGCAATCACTGACAAAAACTCAGCTGTAGTTTCACAAACACACATGCAAGAAATTTAGAGTGAAGTGAGAAAAAAAAACAGAGGAAGGAATGAAATGAACTTAAACATGAGGAGGAGTAAAAACAAAGATCAGTGGTTCTTTTCTTGGATAACTTTATGAAATATTAACGTGACTACCACGACGCCAATGATGTCATGTCTCGCCTCCTTAGATAACCCCCATTCACTCATACACACACATACCCACACAACACACACAGACACGTGCACCCCAGCAGACAGGGGAGACCTTCTGCTCAAACGGGACACATATGGACACTCGACTCAGAAAATTTCCAGGAAAGAGCTCTTGAAATTTTCCACCAGTTTTTGAGTGCATGTCCAAAAACAGCAGGACTCATGAGAGCTCGTCTGGATGAACAGTATAAAACTCAGTTTCACATAATCCCTCAGTGCTGCACATTGAAAAAGCTGTTTGAACTAATAAACACCGACTTAAACACTGACAAACACTGATTATATAGTGTTGTTTTTCTCTTGAGGACATTCAGAGTCACAGAGAAATGTTACTTTCAATTTCTTCAAGGACTTTGGAGGAAAAAAGGCTCATCTGTGTGAGTGTGTGTACTAGACACTGAGTATCAGGTCCGGTTTGGCAGACTGTGGAGTGTGCGTGTGTGCGGAGTGAATAGTGTTGGATCAATATGAAGCTCAGGTTTCAGTAGACCTGATTCCCCGCTGGGGACTTGGTCTAGGACCAAGTATCGACCGGGTCTTACCTTGATAATAGCCTCCAGCTCTTGGGGGGACACACACGGGTGTTTGTTGAGGAAGGCGGCCTTCTCTGCTGTGATGGTGATCTTCTGGTTGTTTTCAAAGGGCTGCTCCAACGCCCGAAACACCAGCCCTCCCCCCATCAGGTAGACCACCACCACCACGAACACCGCCAGCACCGTCTTCAGCTTCATCATGGTGAAGGGCGCTGAGCCATCTGCCACCGCCTCCATGCTGGTCACCATACTGGGGGGGCGCGAGGAGACAGAGAGCCGTGGTACAGTACAGCCCATCGGGTTCTGCATTGTGGCCACGCTGGCCTGAACCAGACTTGACTGGAGCATGCCTGGCTGGACCTTCTTAGGGGGGACCAGGTTGGTCTGGACAGCCACTGAAAGAGGAGAGACAGACATTCAGCTGCAGGACGACGCAGGAACGTGTGAGTGAAAAATACTACACGAGAACTGTCTCAGACTGAAGACGCAACAACAGCTTTGACAAGAAGAGAGACAGACTGATGGACAAACAGAAAGAAAGAAAGAAAGAAAGAAAGAAAGAAAGAAAGAAAGAAAGGTACAGAAGACACGTCCTGAGTTTGACGGCAGAGATGTCTGTCTGTGAGCAGGACAGGTGGACAGAAGGACACTAGTTGTATTTTTAGTAAATCTGAAGTTTAGAGACCGTCTGTCAGTGACAGCAGAGTCTCCACCTGCCGCTCCGTCACTCTGTGGTCGCAGATGTTTCACAGCTGGACACAAAGATCATGAAAACACCGACCGCTCCTCCTGATGCTGTCTGACTTCTCATCTTTACTGCGTGTCTGTCCTTTCGTCCTTGTCTCCTCTCTTTCTTTCTTTTAATCTTTACTCCATGACTGTCCTCTCAGGCTTGTTTTTTGACTTTCTTTTAACACTCCTTTCCTAAAACTGTCTGAAAAAATAGACATGTCTTCTACTATTTCATGTTTATCCAGTTATTTTGATTCATTTATTTCTGCTTATCGTTATTCTGTAATTTAAAATATATTTAATATTTTGGTTCAGATGCTTTTTTGTTCTATTTTTCTTCATTTTTATTCGATTTATCTTTATTAGAATGAAGAAAAACATGTTAGATTATGACATGGAGCAGCTATACTCTTAGTATTTCTGTAATATTGTAAAGTGATATAACGAATAGGTCTTACATAATTACAAAACAGATATAAATGTGATAAAAACTCATTAAGTTTTTCTGCAGTCAATACTCTGGATATTTTTAATTCTGCCTCAGATACGTTAAAAACTACATTACATTTTGGATTAAACATAATAATTTGCAGAGATTTTACACAACTTTCAAACAAAAAAATAAGATTTTCACATTTATATTCATCTTTCAGCTAAGGATAATTCAGGTCTTAGAGTTTATTATAAATGTAAATGTTAAAGGTTCTTTGAGGACTACCTTTAATCTGTAATGTCTTTTTGGGATGACGACTCCATTTTTCACAAGCACTCTCACTCACTGTCATAAAGACGTGACTCTTGTTAAGGCGTACGTTTGGTTTTAAAGCAAATGAATGGGGAGAAGATCTTCTTTTTAACACTACTATTCTTTGTTCAAGACAACTTTTGTGTTACTCACAGCCCTGAACAGCTGAAACCTTACTTCAAAGATAAACTCTGTTCAGGTTTTTTGATTTAACATCTAAAAACTGAAGAATATGAGCGAAACAGCAGCAGTAACCACCATGTAAGTTAAGATTCTTCTGCTCTCTTGCCGAGTCCATGCGTAGGTGTAAATTTTTTGAAAACAGAGAGTTTTCTTCTCTTTTTTAAAGAAATCCAAGGTTACAGAAACTGTCAGAAGTTTGTGACAATGGGCCTCATTTACCTATAAATGCTTAGAAATTTTCTTACTTTGGACACGCAAAATCATCATCGGATTCACGACACGTGTGTACCAGACAAATTTGTTCTAACCAGCTTGTGTTTATCAGTTAATCTTAATAATCTTATATTGTCAGGTGTGTGCCAGCAACCTGCAATCAGCATACTACCATGACAATTTAATTAACATAGAAATGTGACATTTTCATATTTTTACTCTAATTTAAATAATTAATTTAAGATTCAGTGCTTTAGTATGATAATGGTGAAAAGGAGTAAATTTCAGGGTCATTTTATAGATTTAATCAATTTACAGTTTTTATCACTGAAATTTATCAAAGGCTTTTTTTTTCTTTACTGAAAACAGTGAATTATTTCATGCATTTAGTTAAAAGAGCACGTGTTCATATTTTCTTAGGTAGTTAGTCGTCATCATTTGTGCGTACGCATGATCCGAGGAAGTTCTATTTTTGTTTGCAATGTAAGAAAAAATTCAGGTAAGAATATATTGATGAATCCCAGATTCGTGCAACAAATGTCCGTACACACAGTCTAAGCACATATTTGTGCATTAGGCACTGTGAGTGTATGAGGCTCAATGTGTATTGAGACCATCATGTCAATCAACATTACATGTATCTTTATTTAGCATCTATTTGAGCAAGCGGCGGTTGTAAACAGTGTTCTCAAAGCTGTAAACACGGTCGTGAGTTTAAAACTATTCAGCTTGATATACTGTATTTATCCAACTCTGCACTTTAACACAAGAGCAGATGGTTTTCTTTGTGGGTTCTGATACTTCAGGAGTTGACAAGTGGACACTTGATGAACTGCTGCTTCATTTCTCACAGCTGGAGATCGCCACTTGGCCAAAACGCACAGAAAAGCTTAATTTTCAAATATATCAGCCCATGAGTGTGCTAGGCATCAACTAGCGCAGAGCTTTCACCCTTCTTTCCTCCAACCCATTAAATCTTTCTTCCTTTTTAAACTGAGATTAGTGTCATCTTGTGCCAAGCCAACAGACCCAAACAGCCGATCAGTGCACTGCAGATGGAGGAATGAGGATACTGCAAGAACAGTACAAACTTAAACAGGCTTTCTGGCAGCAGAGTAAAGATTAATGGAGCACTAACTCTGTGAGCAGTGCTATCGCCAGAGTTTCTTAAAATGTGCTAAATCATGTGGTATAGCTGATCTGGTCAGTAGCAGTTGTTCACCCTGCCTCTGTTCTGGTTCTCTGTGCCGAAATCAAACTAAAGTCATGTCTGAGGTAAATCTGGTGTGTGTCACTATGGAAGCACTGCCAAAACACTCCCAAGAACTCTCATCTCACCAGTACTCAGGTGTTTCACATGTTTTGTGTTCATAAAGGTGAAATATAGCTCCTCCCCCTCCTCAATGATGATTATCTGCTCATCATCATCATCAGCAACATCATCATCACCAAACGATGTTACATAACAATCTCATTAACACTCGATTTATGTAACATGCAGACTGTCAAATGGTCCCCGTGGGATTGACATGCTCAGCATATGTTAATCATCACACTGTTCTACATGTTAAGTACATATTTGGATCCTGGTTCACCATCAGAGCTGATCTCAGCAGACACATGAGAAACGTCTCTGCTCACCCGCCTGGCAAGTGCGATCAAACTGTCATGTGTTAAACATGTGAATGACACACAGAAGAGAAAGACATCTGACGTAGTGACATGGAAGAACACATGTGAATCAGGTGGTGAGCATGTGCTGCAGGTGCTGTTTGAGAACAGGCGAGGTAACGTCACTCTGCATCACTCTTTTGTTTACAGCTCCTGTTTACACTCTGCAGCTGCGCCTCACTCTGAGCATTATTATTATTATTATTATTATTATTATTATTATTATTATTATTATTATTATTATTATTATTATTATTATTACTTCATGTTTTCTGGTCTCTATTACAGACCAAGATGAATATGTGTATTCAAACACTTTGGCAGACTGAAACATCTCAGGTAAACAACCTAAACCAGATTCAGGTCCAGATCCAGATCAGGTGTCAGTGTGTTTCTGTGCGGGTCTGACCGCGGATCCTGATCCGGGCTGGTGTTATTGCTAGACAGCAGAGCTGCGGACTCACTGCAGCAGTTAACTCATATAAAGACTCATTGAAGGTCTAACCTGGCGGAGGGTTCATGGTCCCTGGTTTTCTTGGATTCTCGGTTGGAAATTTCATCTTGGATCGGGTCTGTTTCCGTTTGACGAAGAAAAGGGAGGGAAATGTGTGTCGGGCTCCTTCAGCACGACGTTAACCGGGAAAGGAGGGAGGACAGCGGGCAGTAAAAACACATCATCCGCTGCGGGAGGCTCTTCTCCGGTCAGGACTCACACCCTCCACCCGCAGCAGCTCCGTCTCATCGTGTGCGGGAAACAGCGCGGGGACGCGCAGCGGGAGACGAAGCTCCATTGAAGAATGTAACGTTTACATCGTGACGGATGTTTTCTCTCTCATGGATCCACGTCAGGATGCAGCAAACCCTCTGCAGGATCCACCCGACGCACCACCGCTTCGGCTGCGCGTTACTTCTGTCTCCACGCCGCGTCGCACCGGCGCGTTTGCGGCTGCGCACTACGACACACGACGTCAGATCAGTGAGAACAGAGGAAAGATAACAGCAAGGAGAGGAGAGGAGAGGAGAGGAGAGGAGAGGAGAGGAGAGGAGAGGAGAGGAGAGGAGAGGAGAGGAGAGGAGAGGAGATGAAAGGAAAGGAAAGGAAAGGAAAGGAAAGGAAAGGAAAGGAAAGGAGATGGAGAGAGAGAAAGTGTGTGTGTGTGTGTGTGTGTGTGTGTGTGTGTGTGTGTGTGTGTGTGTGTGTGTGTGTGTGTGTGTGTGTGTGGAGAATAAGAGGTTTTTCCAGGTCTCTCTCTCTCTTTAACCATTTCAAGGAATAACCTCATCATTTCTACATCACCACTGAAGCCCTAAGAGCAAAATTATTCTGAGAGGGAAAATATATAGAAAAATAAATAAATATATATATATATATATATATATATATATATATATATATATATATATATATATATATATATATATATATATATATATATATATCACACCCTAAAATAGAATCGATTAGACCCTTTAATTTCATTCTATGTTACCTATTATAACCTATTGTTGCTGAAAAAATGTAGTCTATACATTCCTGTATTAACATACAAAACTGAAAACAAGATTAAAATAAACCCTGAAACAGTGTTTCACCATTTCTGTGAAGGTTCTCAGTCATCCAGGTCATGGTAATTCCAAGGTTTATCCAAAAGGTAGCAGGACTTGGTCGAGTTTTTGAAGATGTTTCCTCTTGAAGATGTCTTTGGCTCTAACAGAACGGTGGATGGAGCTCGAAAATATAAGGGCCATCAGACTGCCAGTGAGTCACATGGGGCTGTTAACAGAGTGTTGCACCATCAGTGTCACAACCACTAAATCAAATTTAAGATTAGCTGCACTAATACTCTATCAGCTTATATCTAACCACAACAAAGTACTGTTGATAATTAAGAATACTGTGAAAAAATTAATCCAGTATCAGGGTTATAAAACACATTAATCACTGAAACATCCTTACTGACAATGTAAAACTTGACATTTGATTAAAGACGGACAACTTTATTCAGATAATTTTCGTTATTTACTGTATTTAAGTGTATCCTTGATAAACCCATTCCTGAGCTGTCTGGTGTCCAGTCACTCCCTGCATGTCTGGGCAGAGCTTTTTTTTTGCTCCACCATGGCAGAGACAAGTACAGACGTTGCCCAGGCAGCTCTCATTTGATGAGTCAGAGAATCTAAAGAGAAAATACTGGAACAAAAAAACAAAGTTTGAGTCATACATTTTGGAGAAGAAAACTTCCTGTTCAATACCAGATAAAGCAGCAGATCTAAATACATCCAGCTTGTGTTGTGTTTTACGTCATGAGTTAATATTCCTCTTTCTCACAAAGAGTAGATTACATTTGTGCTACTTACCGTCTTTGCACTGAGCCCTGTCAGCCAATCACATGCTAATGTTGCTTCCTCCACCACTTGATCCCTCCTCATCCGGATAATGTGATAACTTCAGTTACAAAAGTGAAATGCTAACTTCATCATCAGAACCAAAAAACATAACTTAATATAAAAGTGACATGAATATTGACATTTCATGTATGTTTTGGTTGCCTGTAAATAAAGTGCATGCCTCTTCTCCCTCTCAGCTGACTACTGACCAGCTAACCAGCTCTGTCTTATCAACATCCCACTCCGCATAGTTAGCAAAGCTGACGCTTTATGCCTGGAAAGAGCTGTTTTTCAGAGAGTTAGTGGGGATTCAGAGTTCATACTCCATGATCAACTTTACAATGTTGATTTTCACACCATAACTTATCTTATGACTTAAAGTTTCTCCACCTTGAGAAAAGAGGCTCGTATTGTTGGACTGTTTGTTTATTCAGACAGTCAAGACTGTGTGGGAGGAGCTGCTACACAAATGACTGCTAACAGGGGGGCAGTGGTAGAGTTGGTTATCTCTCTGGGGGATGCACTGATCCATTTCTGTTATTGGTATCGGTTGGATACAGACTTCAAAAACTACATGAAATCCCTGCAGCAAAGGATCGATGGACTGGACAGTATGGATTATTTATTCAACTAATGTTAGAAAAACCTGAAGTTGTCAAAACATCGGCCTCCACCTTATCCTCATATTAAAGAACAGAGGATGTTGAATTAACACTGGTATCAGATCAGATCAGATTGGAATCTGTATCAGCAGATACCAAACCCAAGGTATTGGTATGGGAACTTAGAAAGTTAGGTCAGGGCCTCCCTACGTGTTTGTTGGTGCTGGGTCTCAGCTAACTAACCTGTGTGTTGCTACATGAGAAAGGACAGTTTCCTTTGTTTTCACTGTGAGAGGGCTTATTGTTTTGGAGTCTCTATTTTTTTTTCTCCTCTGCATTTGATTGCCTGATTTTTGTAGATCTCCCTGTGAGATAAGTTGTACAAATCCACAACTGGCCATAACACAACTGACTGGTGGTTGGACTTTCTTTATTTCTGGCACCAAATTCAGTTATTTCATAACTGAATATTATTGAAGTTAATAAACAAAAAATAATGTCTGTTTATTTTGCAAAAAGGTCAATGGCCTGCATGTTTACCTCATGCTAACTTGACTGAAGGTAGGTTGAGATCAACAATTCCAATAAGATGGGCTTCAAAACTCAACCTCCAAAACAAATAGATGACATCACAAAGACTGTGTCTGTTTATTATACAGTCTACAGCAGGGATCTGCAACAAACTGGTCTAGAGCCTCATGCGGCTCTTTGACTCGTTTGCTGTGGCTCCCTGTAGCTTTAAAATAAAGAATTTGTCTTTTCTTTCAGAGGGTATTGATGATTAATGACATTTACACAAAGTAAAATTATGATTTAATATTTCGTTGAACTAAATATGCATCACATCTTACAACAAAACTTGCCACCTCTCTATTTCAACTCCTACAACATCAACAGCCCACCAACTTTCATTGCGTTGGTGGCCAACCTCCAGTTTTACACTCCTGATAACTAAATCACCAAAAAAACAAATCTGGAAGAAAATACAGATTTTAGTCCTGTGTGGATGGACTCATTTAACTGCCAAGTGCCAGCTTAATATACATGCTTGACACGTGGCAAGAAATTAGCAAACAAAAAATGAGTTGAGCGACAATAAATATGTTGTCAAATTCAAGTATTCTTTTTGTAGTTCTAAGATTTCATAAATTCAAAACCTTCTTTTTTAAGATAATATTTGGGTTTATTTTAGCAATGCATATAATTATATACATCGTATTGTCTTTATTGTGAAGGTAAAGCAGATTTTGTGGCCCCGGACTGACTTTAGTCCAGGTGAGATTAGGCCCAACGGTTCCTTTGACAGTAAAGGTTGCAGACCCCTGGTCTGGTAGAAACAGTCTGCATTGCATCATAAGTGAGGATGAGGCAAAAAATATTCCTTTTTGCCTCCTGTGTAGATTTTAAACTCTGGTGCTAACACTTAAAGGCGGTCATTTCCTTCACTGAGCCATTAAGTGGAAAAGAGTGAATAGTGAACCAAGCAGAACAAGATCAGATTGGTGTTCATTTGTAATAAAAGACTGAGGGAATAATCCCTTTTCAGAACCTACAGAAAACATTCACTACCCCTTTAAAGCGCATGTTAAGAGTTTCCATACATAATGAAGTAACACAAAATAAACGCGCATGTTAATGAATTCAGAGAAGCGAATGATGAGTATTATCCAAACTGAGATTTATCACACAAAGCAGCCTTTAAAAAGCATGGTATCTATTTCAATTTCACTTTAATCATAAAGAAAGTGTAGTGTTTGGATAGGGTGAGTCTTAGCCTATGTTAAAGTAACTTGGATGCTGACTTCAGACATATGAATGTATTAGTTTTGGATCCTTCAGGTCAGTCAATCTCAGATCATAATCTGTATTTTAAGATGTCTGGTCTTTGTGCTAAATGGATGCAGGTTCTCTGTCTTAGTACTAGCTCACTTGGTCACTCAGGCTGTCCCTTTGTGGTCAGAGATCAGCCCAACAACAGCTGCATAATCTGAAGATTAAAGTGTGGTGTTGTGAGTGAACGCAGGGACAGTCGTGTGTGACAGAACAGAAAAAGATGTGACTCGACACATGCAATCTCAGGGTTACAGTGGAGGACAGATCAGGGCCCAGACTCACCCCTGTGGACACTCTGAGAGGAAGTTCAGGGTCCAGTTACACAGTGCTGAGCTGAGGCATCACTGCTGGTGTTTGGAGGAGAGCTCGTAAAGCGTAACAGCTCTGAAAGAAGAGCTGAGGTCTATAAATAACATTTGAAATGTAAAACATAAAGATTAAATGAACCAATTCTCCTGTTTGAGGGCGATTCTGAAGGATTAACTGTGAAGTCAGATCGAGAGAGGAGCAGTGAGGTCAGACTTGTGACCAGACGGTCAGAGGTCAACTCTGTTTTCTCTCTCTCCCAGAGGATGACAGAGGTCAGGACTCAAGTTGAGGTCCAAACAGATCTGTGTTCCTGCATCAGCAAAGATCTGAGTGGGATGACATCCCTGTGGACAGAAAGTAATGCCTTGTGGAAGACAGAGTGGGTAAACTTGAAGGAAACTGTCATCTTTGTAATAATGACTTTTTTGAATCTGATTTATCTTTTTGCCCAAGGTCATGGTTAAGGAGCTTGTCTATGAAAACAAGAGCTGTCTAAAGCAGCTTCATCAAGAGCTCCTGTACACCTGACAGGTACAGAGGATTTCTATCCTGAACTGTAACTCACAACCATGAAGAAATACATTTAAGCTTATCTGGTACAGACGTAGGAGTAAAGTATCAGCCTGCTCAACCAAGTGATATAAAAACAATTTGATCCTGAAAGCTGTTGGTATAACAAACATGTCTGATGCTAAAATAATTGAATTCTCTTTTATTTATCGATCAGTGGTATGATGGTTTGAACCAAACCAACTATGTTATGCTGGACCCAGAAGTAAGGTGGAAGCAAAGGAAGCAGTTAAAGGGGATTCATTGAACAATGTGAATACTGAAGATGAATCCAGTGTCTGGAGGAATGGAGCAAAAATCCAGGGAGTGCAGGTGAGTTGCTCAGAGGGCTGAGAGAATCCTAGAGAGTTGTGGCTGTAGCTGGGTGCAGCCAGATGGCTCGAGGAGGCACAGGAAGAAGTGGATAAACACTGGTTTTAGTCTCAGGAGGAAACAAAGAGAACATACACTAGAGATCTTAGAGATACTTAGAACTTGAAGGCAGTCGCTGTACCGCTGTGAAAGCAGGAATGCTCTGGCGCTGGTCTTCACTCTCACCAGAGTTTAAGAGCCAGCGCTGCTGTTTGGATGAGGTGCAGGTGTGTTGGAGAAAGAGAGCTGAAGGAGCCCGAGGAGCAGCCCAACAGAAGGGGGAGGGGGAGACTGGGAGCAGTCCACAATAAAGAACACATGAGTCACCACAAATGGATCTTTTTAACCCTGTTTTTACTGATGGGACTTTCTGAACTTGTTTGTATTTTCCTAATTTTGATTGACTAATGGCTGATTTTTGTCATGTCACATTATTTATGTTAAGTTCACACTTTATAGTTTTTTTTAACCTCCTGTTTAATTTTGTAGAAATTTCTCTCCTCTTGCTTCAGACACTTCACTTCATGCTCTCCTGCTCTGATGTGTTTTTGCCTTTGTGATTAATGTCCCCGCCCTCGTTGTTTCCACTTGTGCCCCATTACCTTGTGTATAATAATATGATAAGTCTGCATCTTTCGCCTGTCCTGTCTGCTGGTCTTTTATTGCCGATGTCTGTTTCCTCAGGTCAGAGTTTTGTTTCTGAGGTACTTTTTTTCTAAGAGTTCTTTAGTTATTTTTTCCTGAAAGCCAGTAATTACTGAAACTTTTTGTTAAGACTTTTTTTTTCATCAATGTTGAGATTATTTTTATATTTTTTCCCCCTCTCTTTTAGCCAGAAATATTGGTAGATTTCCTGTTTAAACTTTTTACTCCAATAAATATCTATCTAGTTTTGGTTTCGATCTTGTTTTATTGGTTGCTTATTACTTGTGTTAATGAGGGTTCCCTTTGTAGCACTGATCCCTTTGTCACTTGCCTTGTCTCATGCTAATTGTTGGTTATTGTTTAAAGAAGGGTGACTCTTTGTGAACCAAATCTACCTACAGGTACAAATAAAGTTCCATTGATGTGACAGGTATCAGCCACATTAAAATATTTCAGTCAAACACAATTCTGTGTTGATAATGTGCATAGGTGTTAAGGTAAGAAACTCAGCCCTATATGAATAGAACTCATATAACTCTATAGAACTCATACAACCGTACTGACTGAAGAGAAACTAAATCATTGAAAACTCTCATTGTGGTTCTGAGGTCTTTATCTTCATATTTTACAGAAGTGTTGGGTGACTCCTTGTTGCTTTTAAAACAATACTGTCAGCACTGTCGGTAACTTCAGACTTGACCTCAGTCTGCAGTCCCAGTCCTTCACAGTTTTCTCCATCAGCTCCTGTTCTCATCTGCTCATACTGTCCCTGATAAAGCTGTGAAGACTTTCTTTTCATCATTTTTCACTCTTCACAAGGATGGAGCAAGTGGGAAGTCGATGAATCGACAGACTAATCCAATCTTTCTTCTGCTTCTCTTTAACACTCGTCTGTCTCGTTCTCTTTTCTTGTTTGCTCAGTTTTTTCTTCCTGAACTAAGTTGCAAAATCAGATCTACTGACATTTTCTAACCTGTGTAACTGTGTAGATCTTTGGAAGGTTATTTTTGGAAGTTGTTTCATAAGACTTAGCGCACAGAACTTGTTTCCTGTCAGAGGTAAATGTTACTGTGCTCTGGAAGATATAATTAGTTACAAAGTTGAAACCTGATGGATAATCTCTAGTTTCCTTCCATTCATCACTGTTCATCACCATCCCGGGTTCAGAAAGGTTTTCAGTTTAAACCTCAGTCTCAAGTGTCCCTCTGGGTCAGAGCTCCTGGCAGTTTCTAGCCCCCCACAGTCCTCTTCATCAGCTCCTGTTTCTGCCTCTCTTGTCTCCTCGGTCTGGTTTTAAAAAAAACTCTGAAGTCTGACCACCTAAACTAGCGGTCTGCAGCCTTTACTGTCAAAGGAGCCGTTTTGCATCATCTCACCTGGATTAAAGGCAGTCTAGAGCCATAAAATCTACTTTACCTCCACAATAAAGACAAAACAATGTATAAAATTCTATGCATTGTTAAAATACGTTGAATAATTATCTTGAACAAGTTTTTTTTTTAATTTATGAACTTGTAGAACTACAAAACGAATACTTCAATTTGATTATATATATTCCTAATGTTGCTCAACTCTAGATTTCTTGCCACATTTCAGGACAAGAAACAAGACAATCCAAAACAACGGATAAGACAGCACTCTGGAGGAGTGCTGACCCGGTCTGAGGCCTCAGCTTCATTGCCATCATCCTTATCTCAGCAAGTGGAGCCAGCCTCATCCCCAACAGCTCAGAAACAGGAGTCTTCACTGCCCCCAACTGGAGACTTTAAACTTTCAAGTCCACAGACCCCACCTAGCCCCTCACTGTCTCCATCCAGCCCAGACTCCCCACTCTTGGATTTCTCTGATAGGATGAAAAACCTTGTTAGTATTGGGATTCAGTTGACACCACATCCAACCCCCACTTTCTCTCCCTTAAGCCTCCCCCAACTTTTAGCGCCCCATATTCCACCACGCCTAAAACCTCCATCTACCGAAAGTCACAAAGCTCCCTCACTCCCTGTGAATCACCACATCTGTGTGTCTGACTGATATGTGCCGGGTCCAGGCTATAACACTGATATCTGTAATGTTTTTACCCAGGAAAAGTCAGGGCCCCTTTGGATCTCAGGGAGTCTTTCCAATCTCTGTGATGAACAGAGGAAAACAGAGAACTCAGCTGGAAAAAAGGAGGAACATATGTAGAACCATAAATCCATCAAATTTGGTGTCTATTTCCTGTAAGTCACACCTTGTCCCAAAAAAATTGATTGAGGCTCCAAAGGCACTAAAAATGGCTTTATTAAATGTCAGGTCTTTGGCAGGTTAATCATTTTTGATCAATGATTTTATTACTGAGCAAAAACTTGATTTTATGTTTTTAACTGAGACTTGGTTGAGTGAAAATAACAGTGCAGCTGTTCTTATCGAGTCAACCCCTCCAAACTTCAGTTTTATTAGTGAAGCCAGAGTTCACAGGAGATGAGGTGGAGTTGCAGTTTTGTTTAATGACTCCCTCAAATGCAAACAGGTAACTTTAGGAGGTTTTGAGTCTTTTGAATATGTGGCTCTTCAGCTGAAGTCCTCCTCCCGAGCCATGTTCATAAATATTTACAGGCCACCTAAGTACTGTGCGAGCTTTTTTGATGAACTAAGTGAACTGTTGTCTGCAATGTGTGTTGATTTTGATAGTGTAATTATTGTTGGTGATTTTAACATCCATGTTGACAACCCTCAGGACAGAGGGACCAAAGAACTGTGTTTCACTCTGGACAGCTTTGGGCTGATTTAACATGTGACCGAGCCCACACACAATAGGGGCCACACTCTGGACTTACTTATCTCCAAGGGTCTGAACATTTCCATGGTTGTTTTGACTGATGTTGCTCTGTCTGATCATTCCTGTGTATTCTTTGAGAGCACTATCTCAGTGCACACAAATATTCAGAGACAATCCAAAAAAGGTGCATTACTGAAAACCGCAGTGAAATTTTTAACCAGGTTTTCTCCTCCACACCTCCCCTGTCCTAGAGCAGTTCAGTCCATGAACTGGTAGAAAGCTTCAGCTGTGAAGTTTCAACTGTTATGGATTCCATTGCTCCCACTAAGGTGAAAGTTATTCTGGGTAGGAAAAGATCTCCATGGAGAAATTCTACACAAGTAAGAAATGGAAAAAGAGAGTGTTGAAAAGCTGAAAGCAGGTGGGGAAAAACAAAACTTCAAATTCATTATGAAATTTACAAAGAGAGAATTAAAAATTATAATTCATTACTGAGGGATGCCAGACAATAATTTTTCTCTGAGATAATCACAAAAAACCTTCATAACATGCGTGTCTTGTTTGCTACTGTTGAGAGGCTGACCAACCCCCCTGTGTCAGTCACCCCATAACTCCATTCCATTAAGGCCTGCAATGAATTTGCCTCATTCTTTACAGAAAAAAATGAAAAAAATTAGACAAGCAGTTAGTTCCTCAATATCAGGTTTGGGATGTGAGTTGTGCCCACCTAGAACCAATCTAAACACCATGACACAGTTCTACCCCATAAACCATAAAAACCTGGAGGACATTATACATCACTTAAATTCATCTTCCTGCTGTCGAGATATTCTACCAACAAGTGTTTTAAAAAAAGTCTCAGAAATCATGGCGTCAGATCTGATACAGATTGTAAACCTGTCTCTTCTCTCAGGAGTTTTCCCACAGGCCCTGAAAACTGCTGTCATTAGACCTCTGTTAAAAAAGAACAACTTAGACAAGACAGTGATGAACAATTACAGGCCCATATCCAATCTACCATTTTTAAGTAAAATCATTGAAAAAGCAGTTTTTCAGCAGCTACATAACTTCATGACAATGAATGACTGTTTTTTTCAGCCAGGATTTCGACCTCATCACAGCACTGAGATGGCTCTTGTTAAGGTGTTTAACGACATCCACTTAAACACTGACAGTGGTAGAGTTTCAGTTGTAGTGCTGCTTGATCTCAGTGCAGCTTTTGACACAGTGGACCATGACATACTGCTGAACCGTCTAGAGAACTGGGTGGGAATTTCTGGCACAGCACTCAACTGGTTTAAATCCTACCTAAAGGACAGAGACTGTTGTGTGTCTATAGGTAACAGACAAAGATAACATGTGGAGTCCCTCAAGGCTCCATCCTGGGGCCTCTCCTGTTTAACATCTATATGCTCCCACTGGCTCATATTATAGAAAACAACAAAGTCAGTTACCATAATTATGCAGATGACACACAGTTATACATCACAATGTCACCCGGTGATCATGGCCGCATACAGGCTCTAGCTAAATGTATTGAACAAATCAACGATTGGATGAGCCTAAACTTTCTCCAGCTGAACAAAGACAAAACTGAGGCTGTTGTTTTTGGAGCCAAAGCAGAGAGATTGAAAGTCAGTGAGCAGCTCCAGACATTAAAGTTAAAAACCACTGACCATGCCAGAAATCTGGGTGTGATCATGAACTCAGACCTGAATTTTAACAAACACATTAAGACAGTTACAAAGTTGGCCTACTATCACTTAAAGAATGTGTTGAGGATTAAAAGACTAATGTGTCAGCAGGACCTGGAAAAACTCGTTCGTGCTTTTATCTTCAGTAGACTTGATTACTGTAACACTCTCTTTGCAGGTCTCCCTAAAAAATCAGTCAGACAGCTGCAGCTGGTTCAGAACGCTGCTGCTCGAGTACTCACAAACATCAAGAAAGTGGATCACATCAGTCCAGTTCTGAGGTCTTTACACTGACTCCCTGTCTGTCAGAGGATAGATTTTAAAATTCTTCTGCTGGTTTATAAATCATTAAATGGTTTAGGGCCAAAATATATCAGTGATCTTCTGATTCAGTGCGAATCATCAAGATCACTCAGGTCATCTGGATCAGGTCAACTTTCAGTCCCAAGAGTTAGAACTAGACATGGAGAAGCAGCATTCAGCTTTTATGTTCCAAGTATCTGGAAAAAAAACCCAGAAAAATATCAGGTCTGCTGAAACTCTCAGCTCCTTTGAATCCAGGTTGAAGACTCACCTTTTTACAGCTGCTTTTAATTAAACAAATCATTTTAATATCAATTTTCTTGCACACCTCTGCATTCTTCACTATGACTTTTATATATTCTAACCTTCTTTTTTGCCATTTTACTTTATTTTGTTTAATTTTATTATTATTTTCTTTTGCTCTTTTTATCAATTTTCAAATTGTTTCTTTTAATATGTTTTGCCGCTATGTGAAGCACTTTGAATTGCCTTGTTGCCGAAATGTGCTCTATAAATAAACTTGCCTTGCCTTCAGAAAGAGTGACGCACACTCCAAAGCCTCTGTATCCTTTGCCCATCACTAATATTTAGTTCAACAAAATGTTAAATCATAATTTTACTTAGTGTAAATGTCATTAGTCATCAATATCCTCTAAAAGAAAAATAAAAAATGCTTTATTTCAGGTGCATTTTTAAAGCTACAGGGAGGCACCGAAAGGGGTCAAAGAGCCGCAGATTGCAGACACCTGAGCAAAACACTTGTGATTTTTTAACTGTGAATACCAGGAGAAATTCTGGTCACTAACAGAGCAGCTGATGAGTTTCTCTCCTTTGTGATGTGCCATGTGAAGTGTCAGGTAGTACTCATGACTAAATCTTTCACTGCACTCAGAGCAGCCAAATGGTTTCTCCCCTGAATGAACCACCATGTGTGTGATCACATGCGCTTTCCTGTGAAACCTTTTCCCACACACAGAGCAGCTGTATGGTTTCTCCCCTCTGTGTACAGCGATGTGACATGTTAAAGTAGAATTCCTTGTAAATGATAATCAGTTAAGTTCTCCAAATCAGTGGCTTCAGTATTAACCCCAGTTTCATGTTGTGAATGTTTCTCTGGACTTGCAGTCACAGCTGGTTCTCCATAGTTTTCCAGCCCTGGATTCTTCCTCTCCATGTTGCTATTGAAGGAGCTCCAAAGAGTGAACATTATCACACTTGTGTCTTTTAAACTGATTATCCCATGAAGGTGCTTTCTGACTTTTGTGTGACATCTGTATGGTTTCTCGCCAGTGTGAATTCTCATGTGTCTCTTCAGATTTTTGTTTAATTTTGAATGTTTTACCACAATCAGAACAGCTATGAAGTTTCTCAGTGGTCTGTGGCCTCTTATCTTTCATTTTTATCCCAGATTTTAAACCTGAATGATGTCCTCTGGTCTCTTTCCAGTCATCACTGTCATCAGTCTCTGGTTCAGATGATTTTTGAGTCTCGGCTTTAGTCTCTGGTTGTATCTTTTTCTCTGTATCTGATCTGTCAGGGTTTGTTCCTTCACTTTTCTTTTCATCATTTCCTGTTTTCATCTGTTCAGTTTGTCTTTCATAAATCTGTGATTGCCAAGGTTTCTCATCATCATCATTATCCTCATCATCGTCACTCTTCACAATAACAGCAGTGAACAGGAGCTTTGAGGTATCAGCCTCCTCCAGTCCCTGACTGATCCACAGTTCCTCCTGTTCCTCTTTAATGTGTAGGTACTCAGTGTCCTCCTGGTCCATACTGAGGCTCCTCTCCTGCTGCTCAGAGAATCTCTTCTTTACACACCAGCAGCTGCTGGACGTCTGCAGGAAACATAACATACACAAAGATATTACAAGAGGAACACTGAGTCCATGTTTAAAACAAAACAAAAAAAAGACTTAAAATAGCAATAGATGATATTTTTACTTTAAGTTGCCCAAGTCCAAGTTTGACCCTCAAATGTCACAGACTGTTTTCAAAACTTGAACATAAAAATGAAGTGGAGCTACGAGCACATTTTGAATCCCTCTGTCTGTGTTTGATGTTTTGAAGGTTAAAAAGGAGCTCACAGGAACATGAAACTCCATTCAGATGTACAAACTCCCACAGACTTTCAGGAAACAGAAAATTCAGCACACTAAATATCTATATCTATATATCAGATATATGTTCACAGTCCAGCAATAGACGTGTTTTGGCAAGAAGCCTTCCTCTGAGCTGAAATGTGTCTGTTGCTGTCTGTGTGCTCATAGGTTCAAGTTAGAAGATGTTGAGGACATTTGCTGTGCCGACTTTTCTACTCTATTGGAAGTCAAATGTTTGTAAAGTACAGGACAAAAGAAGAAGAGTTGTAAGTTGTAAGACATTCTCAAGAAACCAAAACAAAATATTTAGTTGAAATCAAGCATTATCTATTTTGACAAGATGAAACGAGGTGATTGTCTTTCTGTTGACCTGTGAGCACATTCTGACTGTTACTGCTGAGACAAGATCATTCTCTGATCAAAAGTCAAAAGTTCATCAGCAAACTCCTCTCCTTCACTGCTTATCAATGTAATCAAATAAAATCATTCCAGGTCGTCAAAAGGAGAAGTTTTCCTCTGACAGAGTTAGAATTGCAGCGTTGATGCTAATATGGATGTAGGCTAAATTGTTCACTATCTATAAAAGAAAATAATTGGAATTTAGTGATAGACAGAAAGAGCTGTGCACCCACCTTTCATGTGTCAATGCATTTTTAAATATTGAGTGTAACACCATGTGTCTGAACTCCTGACAAACCACTAAGAGTGTGTTTATCGTGCATGTATCACACAACGACTACTCAGGACATGTTTTCTTTGAATTTAATATAATGTAGTTATTTTGGTGAACACATTCAGTTAATTAATGTTTTAGACACTAGATATGACATTTTTTCAGATGTGATAAAAACTGTAGAGCACGATGAATATTTGTAACTGGTGCATCTGTAACACACCTTGTTAATACTGAATAGGCCTTATTCCTTATTCTTCTAAAAATGTAACTCTTAAAACCTACTCTGCAAGGGTACACTAAACTGACTAATAAATAAAAATGTTCATATGTATCATGTTTACATCCACACAGATTTATTTCAGTATTCTATACATGCCTCAACTTTCAATGACCTTCAGTAACACATACTGTATAACTTTGAACACAAAGAGAATCTACTTCAACCAGAGCAGATGCAACTCTGGGTTGCTGTGTGAAGCTCCAGAGTAAGGTTATAGGAAATCTAACACCACATTCAGAGCAGCAGAGCAGTTTTATTTATGAACAATCATGTGTTTTGTCAGACTTATTTTGTGGTTAAATCCTTTCCCACATTCAGAACAGATGTAAGGTTTTTCTCTGGTGTGAACGACCATATGTGAAGTCAAATGTCCTTTACGTTTAAATCCTTTCCCACATTCAGAACAGATGTAGGGTTTTTCTTTTGAGTGCACTAACATATGAGTTGTCAGAGTTCCTTTAAGACTAAATCTTTTCCCACATTCAGAACAGATGTAGGGTTTTTCTTTTGAGTGCACTAACATATGAGTTGTCAGAGTTCCTTTAAGACTAAATCCTTTCCCACATTCAGAACAGATGTAGGGTTTTTCTTTTGAGTGCACTAACATATGAGTTGTCAGAGTTCCTTTAAAACTAAATCTTTTCCCACATTCAGGACAGCTGCAGGGTTTTTCTTTGGTGTGGACAAACATATGTCTTGTCAGATGGTCTTTACGGTTAAAACTTTTACCACATTCAGAACAGCTGTGAGGTTTTTCTCTGGTGTGATTGACCATATGTGAAGTCAAATGTCCTTTACGTTTATATCCTTTCCCACATTCAGAACAGCTGTAAGGTTTTTCTTTTGCGTGAACAAATGTATGTCTGCCCAATTGTGTTTTCTGAGTAAATCTTTTTCCACACTTCAAGCAGCTGTAAGGTCTCTTTCCTGTCAGAGAAACCACATCATTGGTTTTACCAGGTTCAGGACAATTGTGTGACTTTACAGTCTCTGCTCTTTTGTTTGTGGCAGATTTTAATCTTTTAAGACGGTCTCTGGTCTCCTTACAGTCATCTGCCTCATCTTCAGACTCTGATCCAGTATCTGAGGAGGTTTCAGTCTGAGCCTCATCCTCTGGTTGTTTATTGGTTTCTGGATCTGAGCTCCTGTCTGGTTCTGGTCTTCCACAGTCCTCTCCACCAGCTGCTGTTTCCATGTGGTCAGTTAGTCTCTGATGAAGCAGTGAGGACTCAGGTTCCTCTTCATCATTTTCACTCTTCATATGGACTGAAGTAAACAGGAACTTGGTATCAGCCTCCTCCAGTCCTTGAAGCTGCTCTCTCCCCTGACTGATCCACAGTTCCTCCTGTTCCTCTTTAATGAGTGGAAACTCATTGTCCTCCTGCTCTGGATAGGGGCTCCTCTCCTGCTGCTCAGGGGGAAGCTCCTCTTTCTTCACCGTTAGTAGCTGAACATCTGCAGGACACAGTGAACAAATATTGGTGAGATATTAGATCATGGAAAAGCAAATTTGAAATAATAATAATAAGGATCTTTAATTTAGCACTTCTGCTGCTGGACTGTAATGACAATCTGATCTACTGGACAAATGATTACATTGTATTTCTGCTTCACTGACTTCACCTGTTTACACACATCAGTTCACCAAATATATGGATTGAATTAATTCAAAGTTACATTTAAGACACTAGATAATTCTACAGGAGGTGCATGCACAGTGTTGAACCCATTGGACATGAGTAGCTCATGAGAGAAGCTGTGCCTTTATAGCCTCTAAATATACCATCCTGACAAAGGCCAGAGGCAGAGATCCAAAGGAGAAACACATGCCTCACAGCAATGCCAGAAGAAGAACGCTAACTAACCACACTGGTTATTTAAATGTTACGAGTCAAATTGTTTAAGGTACAAGGGCCTGTAAATAAATAAACCAAATTCCTTTAAACAATTTGATTTAGGTTGTTGTTTCAATGGTTAAAATGCAGCTCAAGCTGTTACACCAGTGGCTCTATTCCACGGTTAAGAGCCACAGAGCTTGAAAGGTAACATGAATCACTGAGACAAATGTTAAAAGCTGGGAAAATATAAATCATTCGATACAGAAAATATTTACATCAGTATCTTGCAAATATATTTTTTCATATGGGGTTGGTAGCCTACAAAGAAGCACTTTGTTTTGTTCAGTGAGCTGATTTTCATAATACAGTCTGTGTTCTTCACAGATTCCAAATCTCCAGAGGAATTTGTAGTGGGTTTTGCATGAATTAAATCGTAATAGGTCAGAGCTAACGTCTATGAACCTCAGCAACTGACTCGATACACCAAAACATTATCGTGCATATTTCCAGACACCAACCTGCTCTGTGCAGCTTTATCTCAGGGATTAAAATCACATCCAGTAGTTTTCTCTGTCGCTGGAGCTCCTCTTCGTATCCAGATGTTGTTCTTTGTTCAACCAGGTCTCTGATAACCGCAGTGAGCAGCCGCCGCTCAAAGAAATGTTTCAGATCCTGAAATCTGGACATCTCACATCCAAGAGTCAAAGAAGAAAAAGAAAACTGCACGTTGATTCCTGATGTGGAGTTTGGAAAGACGTTTGTCTCTCATCCAAGAAGCTTCATCAGTTTTAAGCTGCTGGTGAGCGAGGCAGGTATTTATGCTACTGGGGAAGAGACAACAACAGCTGGGAGGAGTAGGAATTAATGAGTGGGCAGTAGAAACCCATCTCTGAGTGGTTCACATCACGAGAATCGTTATCATCCTGGGTGGGCTGTTAACTCCCATTGTCATGCGAGGTGTTGTGGTCACATGATCCCAGGTGTGGATGTTTGGAGAACTTCCTGGGGTCAGATCTAAGCACTGCATTGTAGGTGAAAGGTTATGCCTGACCACCTATCTGTTAAGAGGAGGTTTCTCCAGTTTAGTGAAGATGGCTTCTTTTAACTCCTCTTCCAAACCATCTTTGCCATCCTCAAAAGAGCAACATAAATAGGCTGCCTGCTTTTACCAAAAACTGAATTCTGTGGAGCAGCCTTTTCCTTTTTCTTTCTATGAATTCTGTTGCATGTTAAGTTTTTAGATGTTGTGAATCATAAATTGGACGCGTTGAATGTATCTCTGTGGGCCTCATCAAACAACTGTACTGCAAATAGTTACAATTTATACATTTCCTGCTCAAATATTTCCCCACTACTGTTATTTTATTCAGGGTATTACTAGTACTAATGTAACAGACTGTTTTGTGTTAAGTTTTCAGCCCTCTCGAACCACACATCCCTGGAGAGTTACCGTAGAGTCGCATGAAGCAAATATCAAAGAAACAAAACAAAACATGTGCTTGACTTTGCATTTCATACGCTTACAAAGAAAAGCATGGTTTTCATTTATACAACAGACTTTGCTCCTGATGCATCAGTGCTCCTCTGAGGTGGAGGAGACAGGAGGGCTTGGGGCTGCTGAAGATGTGATATCTGTTGATGGCTCAACAATTGTGGATGCTGGACTTAACCCTCATATTGTGTTTGTGTCAAATTTGACTCATTTTCAAGTTAAGGTATGTAAAAAGTACCATTTGCATTTTTATACTGGAACGAGACTCAATTGATCTTAAGGCACAATTATTTTGATGCAACAAGAGAAGTTTT
Source organism: Labroides dimidiatus (assembly GCA_030710495.1). Taxonomy (NCBI): domain Eukaryota; kingdom Metazoa; phylum Chordata; class Actinopteri; order Labriformes; family Labridae; genus Labroides; species Labroides dimidiatus. Next base: position 23,655,053 of record CM061158.1, read on the forward strand.
CACAATTTGAGTAAATTCTAAAGGTCTCAAAAAAGAAAAGTAACATTTGTGCTGTTACTGACTGACTGATTCATGCATAACCTAAAAGCTGTGGGTTGCCCTGTGGATAAAATATGTCTCAATTTACCCCCCATCCCCCACCCCAGCCACACACACACACACATAGACATTCCTCTCCTACATGATCAAATATTTTAATGTAGAATTTTGATGCATTTTTTAATAAAAAAGAAACATTAGTACCAATAAATTGGGTTTGGGTGAGATGTTATCAGTTTCATTCTGCAGGAGAATCAGTCAACATAAGAATGAGATTCACTGTTTGTGAGGCTGACGGTCATATCTTTGATCACAAGAAGTGGTGTGCACAGACATTTTGAAGGGCAGGGGTGAAAGAGAGCAGTTTAAAGTGTGTTTCACTCTCACTCTCACTCTCACTCTCTCTCTCTCTCTTTCTCACACACACACACAAACACACACACACACACACACACACGAACGCACACAAACACACACAGTTTTGACCCACAACACCACAGATGTTATGATGTTACACAGATGTTGTTAAGAATTTGATGGATATGAATGCATACTAAATCAGCTATGAGGTAAAAAAAAAAAAAAAACAGTAATGGATAAAAATTATCGTTCTTTAAATATTTTCAGACTGAGTTTATTCACAGGATACATTTGACCTGCTAACAATAAAGATGTAGGCAGCTTTCAAAAACAACACAAGGGTTAAATAACTCAAAAATGTGTCTGATGAGAGAAGAGGAGCTCTAAGGCTATAAAATAAAAATGGTGATTTCTAGAAAAAGAGATTAACCTAAAAGATACATATCATATACACATATTTATGCTGGCTGGGAAGTGCAAACCAAAATTACATTTGAAAATCTTTGATAAACTTTAAACAAATTAACATTTTACGAAACACTTTTACCAAGGACAAAACAAACTTACAAGATACAAGCATTGAGAGCGATTAACAAATTTGTTTTGTCTTTGAAAAATGTGTTTTGTAAATTTGATAATTGGTTTAAAGTGGCTGTGAGGACTACCTGTTTGAAGTGGATTGCAGTGACACCTTTTAGCAGGAATCGCGCGCAAACTGTCATGATGACATGACTCTTAACAAGTCAGTGTTTGTTTTGAAAATGAGCAGACATTCAATCTCCTTTTCTTTGTTCAAGACAGCTTTTGACCATCTGTAGACAAACTTGACAACAAGAAAACTTTATCAGTTTCTACATTGATTAGTAGCTGGTAATTTTTGTGACACTCGCAGCTTGGTATCCGACATATCCGTAGGCGAGCGTGTAATGTTAGCTAATCCTTAGGTCCTACTCATCTACCAAGCAGAACGAACGTAACCTCACTCTTTATTTTATGTACAGACTCTCAAGTTTAAACAGATCACTGCAGAATAACTGCTGCTTGTGGGTTGGAATGAACATTCAGTTTATTTGTTTTATGGTTTGTTTTTAGTATTTTTTATTTATTGTTTTAATATTCCGTATTCTTTTTGGAAGCAATTATTAAACAATTATTGCAGTGTTTTTACCTCTATTCCCCTTTTTTTTTTGTTTGTTTTTTTGCATTGCATCATCTTTTATTTATAAAACTTTTTTACCGCTGTGGTTGCTTTAATGGCTTTATAAATAAAGTTGAGTTGAGATCCCGGACTGGGTGTTGGTTGTTGCTAAAAGGAAACCTGTTGTAACACAGTGGTAGACATGCCCCTGTCCCAGCTTTTTTTAGAACGTGTTATAGGCATCAAATGATATACAAAGTTTATCAGTTTGTACAATAAATATCTTGTCTTTGCAGAGTGTTTAAATATATGTGAAACAGAATTTGCAGATAATTTCATTCTGTTCTTATTTATGTTTCACCTTACATCCAGACTTCATTGAAACTGGGGTTGTTCCGCTGCAAAATCATGCTCTTAAAACAGGTTAAGACCCACTGCTTGAAAGAAAGATATTTTTATTCCCTGTTATTCCCACTGATTCAGATTTTTTTTTCTAAGTAGCTTTTTGTTGCACACCTGTAGGCAGAAACAGGTTCTGCATGTTTTGGGGGGGGTGCTCATTGCATTATTCAGGGTGAGGCAGGTGAGAATGGTCAGGAGCTTTGGGATGAAGTATTCCCTTTCAGAATGTTGAGTACAGAGCATAACAGGCAATCCAGACACTATTGTGTGAATTTTGGTGAATGTGAAAGAGAGACTAGGAATGAGATTAGGTAAACAAGTAAATGGGTGAGAAGTGAGAAGGTGAGAAGTGGGCCTTAACTTCCTTTGAACAGTTCATATGTGCTGAAGTAGAGCACTTTATCTAGTTTGGTGTGTAATATTTCTGTGTCTAGCTGCTCAAGCGCAAAACTCTGTTGCATCCCACAGCTTGAAAGTTACTTTGAGCATTCAGCCTATAACTCAACAGCCAGAGGTGACGCTGTGTTTTGTTCATGATCCAGCTGACTGCACAAAGCCTTTGGATGTAAAATGTGTGTTTGACCAGCTCCATTGTGCTGGGGTTTCTACGGATAGAAATCCATTCCTGCTTTGTCCCCCACTGAAAACTGATCCTGTGGCTCTTTGGTCCACATGTCTGATTCTTCTTTTGGGTTTGAGGAGGTCCCGGTTTCAACAACTGCATGAGTCCACTCCATAGAAATTTGCTCTAAGTCTGTGTTACAGTGCACCTGTCCACTTGACTCTCCAGTTGTCTTCACGCTGTTTCATCCCATGGCTTCTCTTGAGAACACAACCATTTCTTGGGCAAAACGATGTTGTGATGGCTGCACATGCTCTGACACCCTTTCCGTATGTGTTGTAAAGTTTCATTTGAACCTCTGGTTTGTGGCTCGTTGGTCTAGGGGTATGATTCTCGCTTCGGGTGCGAGAGGTCCCGGGTTCAAATCCCGGACGAGCCCACCCAATAGCTGTTTGTCTGTAATATCTCTGTGTCTAGCTGCTCAAGCGCGAAACTCGTTGCATCCCAGAGCTTGAGAGTTACTTTGAGCATTCAGCCTAGAACTAAACTGTCCCAATTCCATCAGTCCTCAGTGCTGTTGCAGCACTGACCAAGGCAATGTGCACACATTATAAAGAAAACCACCGCCAACCTGTAACTGCATCCCAAGAGTGTAGTGTGAGTGAAGTGCTGCTGCAGCTGAGTGGTTGAATGGCCAAAGAGGTTGGTGCCTGGTGTCGGCATTTAGTTGACTTTTTTTGGATACTTGTGCCTTCCCTCTGGTCACGCCCTTGCCACTGGCTTCTGCCTTCATTTTCCCCAATCTTTGAAGCTCTTGTACAAAGCAAAGCCTTCTTTTGTCTGATTGAAACAGGGCATGCGTTGTAAAGTTTCCTTTGAAACTCTGGTTTTTTGGCTCGTTGGTCTAGGGGTATGATTCTCGCTTAGGGTGCGAGAGGTCCCGGGTTCAAATCCCGGACGAGCCCACCCAATCGCTGTGTGACTGTAATATCTCTGTGACTAGCTGCCCAAGCGCAAAACTAGGTTGCAATCCACAGCTCGAAAGTAACTTTGAGCATTCAGCCTATAACTAAACTGTCCCAATTCCATCAGTCCTCAAAGCTGAGCTGTTGCAGCACTGACCAAGGAAATGTGCACACATTATAAAGAAAACCACCGCCAGCCTCTGCCAACTGCATCCCAAGAGTGTAGTGTGAGTGAAGTGCTGCTGCAGCTGAGTGGTTGAATGGCCAATGAGGTTGGTGCCTGGTGTGGCCATTCAGTTGACTAATTTTAGGTGCTTGACCTGCCCTTGCCACTGGCTTCTGCCTTCATTTTCCCCGATGTTTGAAGCTTTTGCACAAAGCAAAGCCTTCTTTTGTCTGATTGAAACAGGCACATGTGTTGTAAAGTTTCATTTGAACCTCTGTTTTGTGGCTCGTTGGTCTAGGGGTATGATTCTCGCTTAGGGTGCGAGAGGTCCCGGGTTCAAATCCCGGACGAGCCCACCCAAGAGCTGTGTGACTGTAATATCTCTGTGTCTAGCTGCTCAAGCACGAAACTCGTTGCATCCCAGAACTTGAAAGTTACTTTGAGCATTCAGCCTAGAACTAAACTGTCCCAATTCCATCAGTCCTCAAAGCTGAGCTGTTGCAGCACTGACCAAGGCAATGTGCACACATTATAAAGAAAACCACCGCCAGACCCTGCCAACTGCATCCCAAGAGTGTAGTGTGAGTGAAGTGCTGCTGCAGCTGAGTGGTTGAATGGCCAATGAGGTTGGTGCCTGGTGTCGACATCTAGTTGACTTTTTTTGAATGCTTGTGCCTTCCCTCTGGTCACGCCCTTGCCACTGGCTTCTGCCTTCATTTTCCCCGATGTTTGAAGCTTTTGCACAAAGCAAAGCCTTCTTTTGTCTGATTGAAACAGGCGCATGTGTTGTAAAGTTTCATCTGAATCTCTGTTTTGTGGCTCGTTGGTCTAGGGGTATGATTCTCGCTTTGGGTGCGAGAGGTCCCGGGTTCAAATCCCGGACGAGCCCACCCAAGAGCTGTGTGACTGTAATATCTCTGTGTCTAGCTGCTCAAGCGCAAACCTCAGTTGCATCCCACAGTTTGAAAGCTACTTTGAGCATTCAGCCTGTCCCAATTCCATCAGTCCTCAGTGCTGTTGCAGCACAGACTAAGGCAATGTGCACACATTATAAAGAAAACCACCGCCAGCCTGTAACTGCATCCCAAGAGTGTAGTGTGAGTGAAGTGCTCCTTTAGCTGAGTGGTTGAATGGCCAAAGAGGTTGGTGCCTGGTGTCGACATTTAGTTGACTAATTTTAGGATGCTTGTGCCTTCCCTCTGGTCGCTCCAAGTACACCTGGAGTAAAGTATCAGCCTGCTCAACAAGTGATATAAAAATAGTTTGCTACTGAAAGCTGTTGGTATAACAAACATGTCTGATGCTAAAATAACCGCATTCTCTTTTATTTATCAATCAGTGGTGTGACGTGGTGAACCAAACCAACTATGTTATGCTGGACCCAGAAGTAAGGTGGAAGCAAAGGAAGCAGTTAAAGGGGATTTATTGAACAATGTGAATACTGAAGATGAATCCAGAGTCTGGAGGAATGGGGCAGAAATCCAGGGAGTGCAGGTGAGTTGCTCAGAGGGCTGAGAGAATCCCAGAGAGTTGTGGCTGTAACTGGGTGCAGGCAGATGGCTCGAGGAGGCACTGGAAGAAGTGGATAAACACTGGTTTTAGTCTCAGGAGGAAACAAAGAGAACAAGTAGAGATCTTAGAGATCCTTAGAACTTGAAGGCAGCTGCTGTACCGCTGTGAAAGCATGAATGCTCTGGCACTGGTCTTCACTCTCACCAGAGTTTAAGAGCCAGCGCTGCTGTTTGGATGAGGTGCAGGTGTGTTGGAGAAAGAGAGCTGAAGGAGCCCGAGGAGCAGCCCAACAGAAGGGGGAGGGGGGGAGACTGGGAGCAGTCCACAATGCAGCACACATGAATCACCACAAATGGATCTTTTTAACCCTGTTTTTACTGATGGGACTTTCTGAACTTGTTTGTATTTTCCTAATTGATTGACTGATGGCACATGTCACATCATTTATGTTAAGTTCACACTTTATAGTTTTTTTTAACCTCCTGTTTAATGTTGTAGAAATTTCTCTCCTCTTGCTTCAGACACTTCACTTCCTGCTCTCCTGCTCTGATGTGTTTTTGCCTTTGTGATTAATGTCCCCACCCTCGTTGTTTCCATTTGTGCCCCATTACCTTGTGTATAATAATATGATAAGTCTGCATCTTTCGCCTCTCCTGTCTGCTGGTCTTTTATTGCCAATGTCTGTTTCCTCAGGTCAGAGTTTTGTTTCTGAGGTACTTTTTTCTAAGAGTTCTTTATTTATTTTTTTCTGAAAACCAGTAATTACTGAAACTTTTTGTTAAGACTTTTTTTTTCATCAATGTTGAGATTTTTTATGTATATATATATATGTATATATATATATATATATATATATATATATATATATATATATATATATATATATATATATATATATATATATATATATGTGGGAAGTCGATGAATCGACAGACTAATCCAGTCTTTCTTCTGCTTCTCTTTAACACTCGTCTGTCTCGTTCTCTTTTCTTGTTTGCTCAGTTTTTTCTTTCTGAACTAAGTTGCAAAATCAGATCTACTGACATTTTGTAACCTGTGTAACTGTGTAGATCTTTGGAAGGTTATTTTTGGAAGTTGTTTCATAAGACTTAGAGCACAGAACTTGTTTCCTGTCAGAGGTAAATGTTACTGTGCTCTGGAAGATATAATTAGTTACAAAGTTGAAACCTGATGGATTATCTCTAGTTTCTTTCCATTCATCACTGTTCATCACCATCTCGAGAAAGGTTTTCAGTTTTAACCTCAGTCTCAAGTGTCCCTCTGGGTCAGAGCTCCTGGCAGTTTCTAGCCCCCCACAGTCCTCTTCATCAGCTCCTGTTTCTTCCTCTCTTGTCTCCTCGGTCTGGTTTTGATAAAACTCTGAAGTCTGACCACCTAAACTAGCGGTCTGCAGCCTTTACTGTCAAAGGAGCCGTTTTGCATCATCTCACCTGGATTAAAGTCGGTCTAGAGCCATAAAATCTACTTTACCTCCACAATAAAGACAAAACAATGTATAAAATTCTATGCATTGTTAAAATACGTTGAAATATTATCTTGAACAAGTTTTTTTAAATTTATGAACTTGTCGAACTACAAAAAGAACATGAGTCTTCCCTGCCCCCAACTGGAGACTTTAAACGTTCAACTCCACAGACCCCACCTAGCCCCTCACTGTCTCCATCCAGCCCAGACTCCCCACTCTTGGATTTCTCTGATAGAATTAAAAACCTTGTTAGTATTGGGATTCAGTTGACACCACATCCAACCCCCACTTTCTCTCCCTTAAGCCTCCCCCAACTTTCAGTGCCCCCTATTCCACCACACCTAAAACCTCCATCTACTGAAAGTCACAAAGCTCCCTCACTCCCTGTGTCCCTGATATGTGCCAGGTCCAGGCTATAACACTGATATCTGTAATGTTTATACCCAGGAAAAGTCAGGGCCCTTTGGATCTCAGAGAGTCTTTCCAATCTCTGTGATGAACAGAGGAAAACAGAGAACTCAGCTGGAAAAAAGGAGGAACATATGTAGATCCATAAATCCATCAAATTTGGTATCTATTTCCTGTCACAGCTTGTCCCAGAAAAAATGATTGAGGCTCCAAAGGCACTAAAATGGCTTTACTAAATGTCAGGTCTTTGGCAGGTAAATCATTTTTGATCAATGATTTTATTACTGAGCAAAAACTTGATTTTATGTTTTTAACTGAGACTTGGTTGAGTGAAAATAACAGTGCAGCTGTTCTTATTGAGTCAACCCCTCCAAACTTCAGTTTTATTAGTGAAGCCAGAGTTCACAGGAGAGGAGGTGGAGTTGCAGTTTTGTTTAATGACTCCCTCAAATGCTCCCACTAAGATGAAAGTTATTCTGGGTAGGAAAAGATCTCCATGGAGAAATTCTACACAAGTAAGAAATGGAAAAAGAGAGTGTTGAAAAGCTGAAAGCAGGTGGCGAAAAACAAAACTTCAAATTCATTATGAAATTTACAAAGAGAGAATTAAAAAATATAATTCATTACTGAGGGATGCCAGACAATAATTTTTCTCTGAGATAATCACAAAAAACCTTCATAACACGCGTGTCTTGTTTGCTACTGTTGAGAGGCTGACCAACCCTCCTGTGTCAGTTGCCTCTGAACTTCATTCCATCAAGGCCTGCAATGATTTTGCCTCATTCTTTACAGAAATAAAATTGAAAAAATTAGACAAGCAGTTGGTTCCTCAATATCGGGTTTGGGATGTGAGTTGTGTCCACCTAGAACTTATCTAAATACCATGACACAGTTCTACCCCATAAACCATAAAAACCTGGAGGACATTATACATCACTTAAATTCTTCTTCCTGCTGTCTAGATATTCTACCAACAAGTGTTTTAAAAAAAGTCTCAGAAATCATGGCGTCAGATCTGATACAGATTGTAAACCTGTCTCTTCTCTCAGGAGTTTTCCCACAGGCCCTGAAAACTGCTGTCACTAGACCTCTGTTAAAAAAGAAGAACTTAGACAAGACAGTGATGAACAATTACAGGCCCATATCCAATCTACCATTTTTAAGTAAAATCATTGAAAAAGCAGTTTTTCAGCAGCTACATAACTTCATGACAATGAACCACTGTTTTTCAGCCAGGATTTCGACCTCATCACAGCACTGAGATGGCTCTTGTTAAGGTGTTTAACGACATCCACTTAAACACTGACAGTGGTAGAGTTTCAGTCGTAGTGCTGCTTGATCTCAGTGCAGCTTTTGACACAGTGGACCATGAGATATGACTGAACCGATTTTATTATTTTTTGCTCTTTTAATTCATTTTTAAATTGTTTCTTTGAATACGTTTTGCCGCTATGTGAAGCACTTTGAATTGCCTTGTTGCCAAAATGTGCAAACTTGTCTTTCTTGCCTTCAGAAAGAGTGACGCACACTCCAAAGCCTCGGTATCCTTTGCCCATCACTAATATTTAGTTCAACAAAATGTTAAATCATAATTTTACTTAGTGTAAATGTCATTAATCATCAATATCCTCTAAAAGAAAAATAAAAAATGCTTTATTTCAGGTGCATTTTTAAAGCTACAGAGATGCACTGCAAAGGGGTCAAAGAGCCGCAGATTGCAGACACCTGAGCAAAACACTTGTGATTTTTTTTAAACTGTGAATACCAGGAGAAATTCTGGTCATAAACAGAGCAGCTAATGGGTTTCACTCCTTTGTGATGAGCCATGTGAAGTGTCAGGTAGTACTCATGACTAAATCTTTCCCCACACACAGAGCAGCCAAATGGTTTCTCCCCTGAATGAACAGCCATGTGACATGTTAAAGTAGAATTCCTTGTAAATCTTTGACCACTTTAACTGGTGCATCTGTAACACACCTTGTTAATACTGAATAGGCCTTATTCCTTATTCTTCTAAAAATGTAACTCTTAAAACCTACTCTGCAAGGGTACACTAAACTGACTAATAAATAAAAATGTTCATATGTATCATGTTTGCATCCACACAGATTTATTTCAGTATTCTATACATGCCTCAACTTTCAATGACCTTCAGTAACACATACTGTATAACTTTGAACACAAAGAGAATCTACTTCAACCAGAGCAGATGCAACTCTGGGTTGCTGTGTGAAGCTCCAGTGTAAGGTTATAGGAAATCTAACACCACATTCAGAGCAGCAGAGCACAGTTTTATTTATGAACAATCATGTGTTTTGTCAGACTTATTTTGTGGTTAAATCCTTTCCCACATTCAGAACAGATGTAAGGTTTTTCTCTGGTGTGAACGACCATATGTGAAGTCAAATGTCCTTTACGTTTAAATCCTTTCCCACATTCAGAACAGATGTAGGGTTTGTCTTTTGAGTGCACTAACATATGAGTTGCCAGAGTTCCTTTAAAACTAAATCTTTTCCCACATTCAGGACAGCTGCAGGGTTTTTCTTTGGTGTGGACAAACATATGTCTTGTCAGATGGTCTTTACGGTTAAAACTTTTACCACATTCAGAACAGCTGTGAGGTTTTTCTCTGGTGTGAACGACCATATGTGAAGTCAAATGTCCTTTACGTTTAAATCCTTTCCCACATTCAGAACAGCTGTGAGGTTTTTCTCTGGTGTGAACGACCATATGTGAAGTCAAATGTCCTTTACGTTTAAATCCTTTCCCACATTCAGAACAGCTGTAAGGTTTTTCTTTTGCGTGAACAAATGTATGTCTGCCCAATTGTGTTTTCTGGGTAAATCTTTTTCCACACTTCAAGCAGCGGTAAGGTCTCTTTCCTGTCAGAGAAACCACATCATTGGTTTTACCAGGTTCAGGACAATTGTGTGACTTTACAGTCTCTGTTCTTTTGTTTGTGGCAGATTTTAATCTTTTAAGACGATCTCTGGTCTCCTTTCGGTCATCTGCCTCATCTTCAGACTCTGATCCAGTATCTGAGGAGGTTTCAGTCTGAGCCTCATCCTCTGGTTGTTTATTGGTTTCTGGATCTGAGCTCCTGTCTGGTTCTGGTCTTCCACAGTCCTCTCCACCAGCTGCTGTTTCCATGTGGTCAGTTAGTCTCTGATGAAGCAGTGAGGACTCAGGTTCCTCTTCATCATTTTCACTCTTCATATGGACTGAAGTAAACAGGAACTTGGTATCAGCCTCCTCCAGTCCTTGAAGCTGCTCTCTCCCCTGACTGATCCACAGTTCCTCCTCTTCCTCTTTAATGAGTGGAGACTCATTCTCCTCCTGGTCTGGATAGGGGCTCCTCTCCTGCTGCTCAGGGAGAAGCTCCTCTTTCTTCACCATTAGTAGCCAAACATCTGCAGGACACAGTGAACAAATATTAATGAGATATTAGATCATCTTCCTGATGGAAAAGCAAATTTGAAATAATAATAATAAGGATCTTTATTTTCAGCACTGCTGCTGGACTGTAATGACAATCTGATCTACTGGACAAATGATTACAGGAGCCTCCTGCTTCACTGACTTCACCTGTTTACACACATCAGTTCACCAAATATATGGATTGAATTAATTCAAAGTTACATTTAAGACACTAGATAATTCTACAGGAGGTGCATGCACAGTGCTGAGCCCATTGGATATGAGTAGCTCATGAGAGAAGCTGTGCCTTTATAGCCTCTAAATATACCATCCTGACAAAGGCCAGAGGCAGAGAGCCAAAGGAGAAACACATGCCTCACAGCAATGCCAGAAGAAGAACGCTAACTAACCACACTGGTTATTTAAATGTTATGAGTCAAATTGTTTAAGGTACAAGGACCTGTAAATAAATAAACCAAATTCCTATAAACAATTTGATTTAGGTTGTTGTTTCAATGGTTAAAATGCAGCTCAAGCTGTTACACCAGTGGCTCCATTCCACGGTTAAGAGCCACAGAGCTTGAAAGGTAACATGAATCACTGAGACAAATGTTAAAAGCTGGGAAAATATAAATCATTTGATACAGAAAATATTTACATCAGCATCTTGCAAATATACTTTTTCATGTGGGGTTGGTAGCCTACAAAGAAGCACTTTGTTTCGTTCAGTGAGCTGATTTTCATAATACAGTCTGTGTTCTTCACATAAAACTTATATTAACCTCATTTTTTTACACAGCAAATCCACATTGGATTCCACATTTCCAGAGGAATTTGTAGTGGGTTTTGCATGAATTAAATTGTAATAGGTCATAGCTTACGTCTATGAACCTCAGCAACTGACTCCATACACCAAAACATTATCGTGCATATTTTCAGACACCAACCTGCTCTGTGCAGCTTTATCTCAGGGATTAAAATCACATCCAGTAGTTCTCTTTGTCGCTGGAGCTCCTCTTCATATCCAGATGTTGTTCTTTGTTCAGCCAGGTCTCTGATAACCGCAGTGAGCAGCCGCCGCTCAAAGAAATGTTTCAGATCCTGAAATCTGGACATCTCACATCCAAGAGTCAAAGAAGAAAAAGAAAACTGCACGTTGATTCCTGATGTGGAGTTTGGAAAGACGTTTGTCTCTCATCCAAGAAGCTTCATCAGTTTTAAGCTGCTGGTGAGCGAGGCAGGTATTTATGCTACTGGGGAAGAGACAACAACAGCTGGGAGGAGTAGGAATTAATGAGTGGGCAGTAGAAACCCATCTCTGAGTGGTTCACATCACGAGAATCGTTATCATCCTGGGTGGGCTGTTAACTCCCATTGTCATGCGAGGTGTTGTGGTCACATGATCCCAGGTGTGGATGTTTGGAGAACTTCCTGGGGTCAGATCTAAGCACTGCATTGTAGGTGAAAGGTTATGCCTGACCACCTATCTGTTAAGAGGAGGTTTCGCCAGTTAGGTGAAGATGGCTTCTTTTAACTCCTCTTCCAAACCAGCCCTCTTGAACCACACATCCCTGGAGAGTTACCGTAGAGTCGCATGAAACAAATATCAAAGAAACAAAACAGAACATGTGCTTGACTTTGCATTTCATACGCTTACAAAGAAAAGCATGGTTTTCATTTATACAACAGACTTTGCTCCTGATGCATCAGTGCTCCTCTGATGTGGAGGAGACAGGAGGGCTTGGGGCTGCTGAAGATGTGATATCTGTTGATGGCTCAACAATTGTGGATGCTGGACTTAACCCTCATATTGTGTTTGCGTCAAATTTGACTCATTTTCAAGTTAAGGTATGTAAAAAGTACCATTTGCATTTTTATACTGGAACTAGACTCATTTGATCTTAAGGCACAATTATTTTGATGCAACAAGAGAAGTTTTCACAATTTGAGTAAATTCTAAAGGTCTCAAAAAAGAAAAGTAACATTTGTGCTGTTACTGACTGACTGATTCATGCATACCCTAAAAGCTGTGGGTTGCCCTGTGGATAAAATATGTCTCAATTTACCCCCCATCCCCCACCCCAGCCACACACACACATAGACATTCCTCTCCTACATGATCAAATATTTTAATGTAGAATTTTGATGCATTTTTTAATAAAAAAGAAACATTAGTACTAATAAATTGGGTTTGGGTGAGATGTTATCAGTTTCATTCTGCAGGAGAATCAGTAAACATAAGAATGAGATTCACTGTCTGTGAGGCTGACGGTCATATCTTTGATCACAAGAAGTGGTGTGCACAGACATTTTGAAGGGCAGGGGTGAAAAAAAGTTTTTGTCTCCCAAGAGGGCAGTTTAAAGTGTGTTTCGCTCTCACTCTCGCTCTCTCTCTCTCTCTCACACACACACACACACACACACACATGAACGCACACAAACACACACAGTTTTGACCCACAACACCACAGATGTTATGATGTTACACAGATGTTGTTAAGAATTTGATGGATATGAATGCATACTAAATCAGCTATGAGGTAAAAAAAAAAAAAAAAAAAACAGTAATGGATAAAAATTATCGTTCTTTAAATATTTTCAGACTGAGTTTATTCACAGGATACATTTGACCTGCTAACAATAAAGATGTAGGCAGCTTTCAAAAACAACACAAGGGTTAAATAACTCAAAAATGTGTCTGATGAGAGAAGAGGAGCTCTAAGGCTATAAAATAAAAATGGTGATTTCTAGAAAAAGAGATTAACCTAAAAGATACATATCATATACACATATTTATGCTGGCTGGGAAGTGCAAACCAAAATTACATTAGAAAATCTTTGATAAACTTTAAACAAATTAACATTTTACGAAACACTTTTACCAAGGACAAAACAAAATTACAAGATACAAGCATTGAGAGCGATTAACAAATTTGTTTTGTCTTTGAAAAATGTGTTTTGTAAATTTGATAATTGGTTTAAAGTGGCTGTAAGGACTACCTGTTTGAAGTGGATTGCAGTGACACCTTTTAGCAGGAATCGCGCGCAAACTGTCATGATGACATGACTCTTAACAAGTCAGTGTTTGTTTTGAAAATGAGCAGACATTCAATCTCCTTTTCTTTGTTCAAGACAGCTTTTGACCATCTGTAGACAAACTTGACAACAAGAAAACTTTATCAGTTTGTACATTGATTAGTAGCTGGTAATTTTTGTGACACTCGCAGCTTGGTATCCGACATATCCGTAGGCGAGCGTGTAATGTTAGCTAATCCTTAGGTCCTACTCATCTACCAAGCAGAACGAACGTAACCTCACTCTTTATTTTATGTACAGACTCTCAAGTTTAAACAGATCACTGCAGAATAACTGCTGCTTGTGGGTTGGAATGAACATTCAGTTTATTTGTTTTATGGTTTGTTTTTAGTATTTTTTACTTATCGTTTTAATATTCCGTATTCTTTTTGGAAGCAATTATTAAACAATTATTACAGTGTTTTTACCTCTATTCCCCTTTTTTTTTTTGTTTGTTTGTTTTTTTTGCATTGCGTCATCTTTTATGTATAAAACTTTGTTACCGCTGTGGTTGCTTTAATGGCTTTATAAATAAAGTTGAGTTGAGATCCCGGACTGGGTGTTGGTTGTTGCTAAAAGGAAACCTGTTATAACACAGTGGTAGACATGCCCCTGTCCCAGCTTTTTTTAGAACGTGTTATAGGCATCAAATGATATACAAAGTTTATCAGTTTGTACAATAAATATCTTGTCTTTGCAGAGTGTTTAATTAAATATATGTGAAACAGGATTTGCAGATCATTTCATTCTGTTCTTATTTACGTTTAACCTTACATCCAGACTTCATTGAAACTGGGGTCGTCCGCTGCAAAATCATGCTCTTAAAACAGGTTAAGACCCACTGCTTGAAAGAAAGACATTTTTATTCCCTGTTATTCCCAATGATTCAGATTTTTTTTCGAAGTAGCTTTTTGTTGCACACCTGTAGACAGAAACAGGTTCTGCATGTTTTGGGGGGGATGCTCATTGCATTATTCAGGGTGAGGCAGGTGAGAATGGTCAGGAGCTTTGGGATGAAGTATTCCCTTTCAGAATGTTAAGTACAGAGCATAACAGGCAATCCAGACACTATTGTGTGAATTTTGGTGAATGTGAAAGAGAGACTAGGAATGAGATTAGGTAAACAAGTAAATGGGTGAGAAGTGAGAAGGTGAGAAGTGGGCCTTAACTTCCTTTGAACAGTTCATATGTGCTGAAGTAGAGCACTTTATCTAGTTTGGTGTGTAATATTTCTGTGTCTAGCTGCTCAAGCGCAAAACTCTGTTGCATCCCACAGCTTGAAAGTTACTTTGAGCATTCAGCCTATAACTCAACAGCCAGAGGTGACGCTGTGTTTTGTTCATGATCCAGCTGACTGCACAAAGCCTTTGGATGTAAAATGTGTGTTTGACCAGCTCCATTGTGCTGGGGTTTCTACGGATAGAAATCCATTCCTGCTTTGTCCCCCACTGAAAACTGATCCTGTGGCTCTTTGGTCCACATGTCTGATTCTTCTTTTGGGTTTGAGGAGGTCCCGGTTTCAACAACTGCATGAGTCCACTCCATAGAAATTTGCTCTGTGCTGCTCTAAGTCTGTGTTACAGTGCACCTGTCCACTTGGCTCTCCAGTTGTCTTCACGCTGTTTCATCCCATGGCATCTCTTGAGAACACAACCATTTCTTGGGCAAAAAGATGTTGTGATGGCTGCAAAGGCTCTGACACCCTTTCCGTATGTGTTGTAAAATTTCATTTGAACATCTTGTTTGTGGCTCGTTGGTCTAGGGGTATGATTCTCGCTTTGGGTGCGAGAGGTCCCGGGTTCAAATCCCGGACGAGCCCACCCAAGAGCTCTGTGACTGTAATATCTCTGTGTCCAGCTGCTCAAGCAAAACTCGGTTGCATCCCACGGCTTGAAAGTTACTTTGAGCATTCAGCCTATAACTAAACTGTCCCAATTCTATCAGTCTTCAAAGCTGAGCTGTTGCAGCACTGACCAAGGAAATGTGCACACATTATAAAGAAAGCCACCGCCAGCCTGTAACTGCATCCCAAGAGTGTAGTGTGAGTGAAGTGCTGCTGCAGCTGAGTGGTTTTTGCCGACGAGGGTGGTGCCTGGTGTTGCCATTCAGTTGACTATTTTTGGGTGCTTGACCTTCCATTGCCACTGGCTTCTGCCTTCATTTTCCCCGATGTTTGAAGCTCTTCTACAAAGCAAAGCCTTCTTTTGTCTGATTGAAACAGGTGCATGTGTTCTGAAGTTTCATATGAACATCTTGTTTGTGGCTCGTTGGTCTAGGGGTATGATTCTCGCTTTGGGTGCGAGAGGTCCCGGGTTCAAATCCCGGATGAGCCCACCCAAGAGCTGTGTGACTGTAATGTCTCTGTGTCCAGCTGCTCAAGCGCAAAACCCGGTTGCATCCCACAGCTTGAAAGTTACTTGAGCATTCAGCCTGTAATTAAACTGTCCCAATTCTATCAGTCTTCAAAGCTGAGCTGTTGCAGCACTGACCAAGGCAATGTGCACGCATTATAAAGAAAGCCACCGCCAGCCTGTAAATGCATCCTGTGAGTGAAGTGCTGCTGCAGCTGAGTGGTTGAATGGCCAACGAGGGTGGTGCCTGGTGTGGCCATTCAGTTGACTATTTTTGGGTGCTTGACCTTCCCTTGCCACTGGCTTCTGCCTTCATTTTCCCCGATGTTTGAAGCTCTTGTACAAAGCAAAGCCTTCTTTTGTCTGATTGAAACAGGCGCATGTGTTGTAAAATTTCATTTGAACCTCTTGTTTGTGGCTCGTTGGTCTAGGGGTATGATTCTCGCTTAGGGTGCGAGAGGTCCCAGGTTCAAATCCCGGACGAGCCCACCCAAGAGCTCTGTGACTATAATATCTCTGTGTCCAGCTGCTCAAGCAAAACTCGGTTGCATCCCACGGCTTGAAAGTTATTTTTAGCATTCAGCCTATAACTAAACTGTCCCAATTCTATCAGTCTTCAAAGCTGAGCTGTTGCAGCACTGACCAAGGAAATGTGCACACATTATAAAGAAAGCCACCGCCAGCCTGTAACTGCATCCCAAGAGTGTAGTGTGAGTGAAGTGCTGCTGCAGCTGAGTGGTTGAATGGCCGACGAGGGTGGTGCCTGGTGTGGCCATTCAGTTGACTATTTTTGGGTGCTTGACCTTCCCTTGCCACTGGCTTCTGCCTTCATTTTCCCCGATGTTTGAAGCTCTTGTACAAAGCAAAGCCTTCTTTTGTCTGATTGAAACAGGCGCATGTGTTGTAAAATTTCATTTGAACATCTTGTTTGTGGCTCGTTGGTCTAGGGGTATGATTCTCGCTTAGGGTGCGAGAGGTCCCGGGTTCAAATCCCGGACGAGCCCACCCAAGGTCTGTGTGACTGTAATATCTCTGTGTCCAGCTGCTCAAGCGCAAAACCCGGTAACATCCCACAGCTTGAAAGTTACTTTGAGCATTCAGCCTATAATTAAACTGTCCCGATTCTATCAGTCTTCAAAGCTGAGCTGTTGCAGCACTGACCAAGGCAATGTGCACGCATTATAAAGAAAGCCATCGCCAGCCTGTAACTGCATCCCAAGAGTGTAGTGTGAGTGAAGTGCTGCTGCAGCTGAGTGGTTGAATGGCCAACGAGGGTGGTGCCTGGTGTGGCCATTCAGTTGACTAATTTTGGGTGCTTGACCTTCCCTTGCCACTGGCTTCTGCCTTCATTTTCCCTGATGTTTGAAGCTCTTGTACAAAGCAAAGCCTTCTTTTTTCTGATTGAAACAGGCGCATGCGTTGTAAAGTTTCATTTTAACATCTGGGTTGTGGCTCGTTGGTCTAGGGGTATGATTCTCGCTTAGGGTGCGAGAGGTCCCGGGTTCAAATCCCGGACGAGCCCACCCAAGAGCTCTGTGACTGTAATATCTCTGTGTCCAGCTGCTCAAGCGCAAAACTCGGTTGCATCCCACAGCTTGAAAGTTACTTTGAGCATTCAGCCTATAACTAAACTGTCCCGATTCTATCAGTCTTCAAAGCTGACCTGTCGCAGCACTGACCAAGGAAATGTGCACACATTATAAAGAAATCCACCGCCAGCCTGTAACTGCATCCCAAGAGTGTAGTGTGAGTGAAGTGCTGCTGCAGCTGAGTGGTTGAATGGCCGACGAGGGTGGTGCCTGGTGTGGCCATTCAGTTGACTATTTTTGGGTGCTTGACCTTCCCTTGCCACTGGCTTCTGCCTTCATTTTCCCCGATGTTTGAAGCTCTTGTACAAAGCAAAGCCTTCTTTTGTCTGATTGAAACAGGCGCATGTGTTGTAAAATTTCATTTGAACATCTTGTTTGTGGCTCGTTGGTCTAGGGGTATGATTCTCGCTTTGGGTGCGAGAGGTCCCGGGTTCAAATCCCGGATGAGCCCACCCAAGAGCTCTGTGACTGTAATATCTCTGTGTCCAGCTGCTCAAGCGCAAAACTCGATTGCATCCCACAGCTTGAAAGTTACTTTGAGCATTCAGCCTATATCTAAACTGTCCCAATTCTATCAGTCTTCAAAGCTGAGCTGTTGCAGCACTGACCAAGGAAATGTGCACACATTATAAAGAAAGCCACCGCCAGCCTGTAACTGCATCCAAGAATGTAGTGTGAGTGAAGTGCTGCTGCAGCTGAGTGGTTGAATGGCCGACGAGGGTGGTGCCTGGTGTGGCCATTAAGTTGACTAATTTTGGGTGCTTGACCTTCCATTGCCACTGGCTTCTGCCTTCATTTTCCCCGATGTTTGAAGCTCTTGTACAAAGCAAAGCCTTCTTTTGTCTGATTGAAACAGGCGCATGTGTTGTAAAGTTTCATCTGAATCTCTGTTTTGTGGCTCGTTGGTCTAGGGGTATGATTCTCGCTTTGGGTGCGAGAGGTCCCGGGTTCAAATCCCGGACGAGCCCACCCAAGAGCTGTGTGACTGTAATATCTCTGTGTCTAGCTGCTCAAGCGCAAACCTCAGTTGCATCCCACAGTTTGAAAGCTACTTTGAGCATTCAGCCTGTCCCAATTCCATCAGTCCTCAGTGCTGTTGCAGCACAGACTAAGGCAATGTGCACACATTATAAAGAAAACCACCGCCAGCCTGTAACTGCATCCCAAGAGTGTAGTGTGAGTGAAGTGCTCCTTTAGCTGAGTGGTTGAATGGCCAAAGAGGTTGGTGCCTGGTGTCGACATTTAGTTGACTAATTTTAGGATGCTTGTGCCTTCCCTCTGGTCGCTCCAAGTACACCTGGAGTAAAGTATCAGCCTGCTCAACAAGTGATATAAAAATAGTTTGCTACTGAAAGCTGTTGGTATAACAAACATGTCTGATGCTAAAATAACCGCATTCTCTTTTATTTATCAATCAGTGGTGTGACGTGGTGAACCAAACCAACTATGTTATGCTGGACCCAGAAGTAAGGTGGAAGCAAAGGAAGCAGTTAAAGGGGATTTATTGAACAATGTGAATACTGAAGATGAATCCAGAGTCTGGAGGAATGGGGCAGAAATCCAGGGAGTGCAGGTGAGTTGCTCAGAGGGCTGAGAGAATCCCAGAGAGTTGTGGCTGTAACTGGGTGCAGGCAGATGGCTCGAGGAGGCACTGGAAGAAGTGGATAAACACTGGTTTTAGTCTCAGGAGGAAACAAAGAGAACAAGTAGAGATCTTAGAGATCCTTAGAACTTGAAGGCAGCTGCTGTACCGCTGTGAAAGCATGAATGCTCTGGCACTGGTCTTCACTCTCACCAGAGTTTAAGAGCCAGCGCTGCTGTTTGGATGAGGTGCAGGTGTGTTGGAGAAAGAGAGCTGAAGGAGCCCGAGGAGCAGCCCAACAGAAGGGGGAGGGGGGGAGACTGGGAGCAGTCCACAATGCAGCACACATGAATCACCACAAATGGATCTTTTTAACCCTGTTTTTACTGATGGGACTTTCTGAACTTGTTTGTATTTTCCTAATTGATTGACTGATGGCACATGTCACATCATTTATGTTAAGTTCACACTTTATAGTTTTTTTTAACCTCCTGTTTAATGTTGTAGAAATTTCTCTCCTCTTGCTTCAGACACTTCACTTCCTGCTCTCCTGCTCTGATGTGTTTTTGCCTTTGTGATTAATGTCCCCACCCTCGTTGTTTCCATTTGTGCCCCATTACCTTGTGTATAATAATATGATAAGTCTGCATCTTTCGCCTCTCCTGTCTGCTGGTCTTTTATTGCCAATGTCTGTTTCCTCAGGTCAGAGTTTTGTTTCTGAGGTACTTTTTTCTAAGAGTTCTTTATTTATTTTTTTCTGAAAACCAGTAATTACTGAAACTTTTTGTTAAGACTTTTTTTTTCATCAATGTTGAGATTTTTTATGTATATATATATATGTATATATATATATATATATATATATATATATATATATATATATATATATATATATATATATATATATATATATATATATATATATATATATATATGTGGGAAGTCGATGAATCGACAGACTAATCCAGTCTTTCTTCTGCTTCTCTTTAACACTCGTCTGTCTCGTTCTCTTTTCTTGTTTGCTCAGTTTTTTCTTTCTGAACTAAGTTGCAAAATCAGATCTACTGACATTTTGTAACCTGTGTAACTGTGTAGATCTTTGGAAGGTTATTTTTGGAAGTTGTTTCATAAGACTTAGAGCACAGAACTTGTTTCCTGTCAGAGGTAAATGTTACTGTGCTCTGGAAGATATAATTAGTTACAAAGTTGAAACCTGATGGATTATCTCTAGTTTCTTTCCATTCATCACTGTTCATCACCATCTCGAGAAAGGTTTTCAGTTTTAACCTCAGTCTCAAGTGTCCCTCTGGGTCAGAGCTCCTGGCAGTTTCTAGCCCCCCACAGTCCTCTTCATCAGCTCCTGTTTCTTCCTCTCTTGTCTCCTCGGTCTGGTTTTGATAAAACTCTGAAGTCTGACCACCTAAACTAGCGGTCTGCAGCCTTTACTGTCAAAGGAGCCGTTTTGCATCATCTCACCTGGATTAAAGTCGGTCTAGAGCCATAAAATCTACTTTACCTCCACAATAAAGACAAAACAATGTATAAAATTCTATGCATTGTTAAAATACGTTGAAATATTATCTTGAACAAGTTTTTTTAAATTTATGAACTTGTCGAACTACAAAAAGAACATGAGTCTTCCCTGCCCCCAACTGGAGACTTTAAACGTTCAACTCCACAGACCCCACCTAGCCCCTCACTGTCTCCATCCAGCCCAGACTCCCCACTCTTGGATTTCTCTGATAGAATTAAAAACCTTGTTAGTATTGGGATTCAGTTGACACCACATCCAACCCCCACTTTCTCTCCCTTAAGCCTCCCCCAACTTTCAGTGCCCCCTATTCCACCACACCTAAAACCTCCATCTACTGAAAGTCACAAAGCTCCCTCACTCCCTGTGTCCCTGATATGTGCCAGGTCCAGGCTATAACACTGATATCTGTAATGTTTATACCCAGGAAAAGTCAGGGCCCTTTGGATCTCAGAGAGTCTTTCCAATCTCTGTGATGAACAGAGGAAAACAGAGAACTCAGCTGGAAAAAAGGAGGAACATATGTAGATCCATAAATCCATCAAATTTGGTATCTATTTCCTGTCACAGCTTGTCCCAGAAAAAATGATTGAGGCTCCAAAGGCACTAAAATGGCTTTACTAAATGTCAGGTCTTTGGCAGGTAAATCATTTTTGATCAATGATTTTATTACTGAGCAAAAACTTGATTTTATGTTTTTAACTGAGACTTGGTTGAGTGAAAATAACAGTGCAGCTGTTCTTATTGAGTCAACCCCTCCAAACTTCAGTTTTATTAGTGAAGCCAGAGTTCACAGGAGAGGAGGTGGAGTTGCAGTTTTGTTTAATGACTCCCTCAAATGCTCCCACTAAGATGAAAGTTATTCTGGGTAGGAAAAGATCTCCATGGAGAAATTCTACACAAGTAAGAAATGGAAAAAGAGAGTGTTGAAAAGCTGAAAGCAGGTGGCGAAAAACAAAACTTCAAATTCATTATGAAATTTACAAAGAGAGAATTAAAAAATATAATTCATTACTGAGGGATGCCAGACAATAATTTTTCTCTGAGATAATCACAAAAAACCTTCATAACACGCGTGTCTTGTTTGCTACTGTTGAGAGGCTGACCAACCCTCCTGTGTCAGTTGCCTCTGAACTTCATTCCATCAAGGCCTGCAATGATTTTGCCTCATTCTTTACAGAAATAAAATTGAAAAAATTAGACAAGCAGTTGGTTCCTCAATATCGGGTTTGGGATGTGAGTTGTGTCCACCTAGAACTTATCTAAATACCATGACACAGTTCTACCCCATAAACCATAAAAACCTGGAGGACATTATACATCACTTAAATTCTTCTTCCTGCTGTCTAGATATTCTACCAACAAGTGTTTTAAAAAAAGTCTCAGAAATCATGGCGTCAGATCTGATACAGATTGTAAACCTGTCTCTTCTCTCAGGAGTTTTCCCACAGGCCCTGAAAACTGCTGTCACTAGACCTCTGTTAAAAAAGAAGAACTTAGACAAGACAGTGATGAACAATTACAGGCCCATATCCAATCTACCATTTTTAAGTAAAATCATTGAAAAAGCAGTTTTTCAGCAGCTACATAACTTCATGACAATGAACCACTGTTTTTCAGCCAGGATTTCGACCTCATCACAGCACTGAGATGGCTCTTGTTAAGGTGTTTAACGACATCCACTTAAACACTGACAGTGGTAGAGTTTCAGTCGTAGTGCTGCTTGATCTCAGTGCAGCTTTTGACACAGTGGACCATGAGATATGACTGAACCGATTTTATTATTTTTTGCTCTTTTAATTCATTTTTAAATTGTTTCTTTGAATACGTTTTGCCGCTATGTGAAGCACTTTGAATTGCCTTGTTGCCAAAATGTGCAAACTTGTCTTTCTTGCCTTCAGAAAGAGTGACGCACACTCCAAAGCCTCGGTATCCTTTGCCCATCACTAATATTTAGTTCAACAAAATGTTAAATCATAATTTTACTTAGTGTAAATGTCATTAATCATCAATATCCTCTAAAAGAAAAATAAAAAATGCTTTATTTCAGGTGCATTTTTAAAGCTACAGAGATGCACTGCAAAGGGGTCAAAGAGCCGCAGATTGCAGACACCTGAGCAAAACACTTGTGATTTTTTTTAAACTGTGAATACCAGGAGAAATTCTGGTCATAAACAGAGCAGCTAATGGGTTTCACTCCTTTGTGATGAGCCATGTGAAGTGTCAGGTAGTACTCATGACTAAATCTTTCCCCACACACAGAGCAGCCAAATGGTTTCTCCCCTGAATGAACAGCCATGTGACATGTTAAAGTAGAATTCCTTGTAAATCTTTGACCACTTTAACTGGTGCATCTGTAACACACCTTGTTAATACTGAATAGGCCTTATTCCTTATTCTTCTAAAAATGTAACTCTTAAAACCTACTCTGCAAGGGTACACTAAACTGACTAATAAATAAAAATGTTCATATGTATCATGTTTGCATCCACACAGATTTATTTCAGTATTCTATACATGCCTCAACTTTCAATGACCTTCAGTAACACATACTGTATAACTTTGAACACAAAGAGAATCTACTTCAACCAGAGCAGATGCAACTCTGGGTTGCTGTGTGAAGCTCCAGTGTAAGGTTATAGGAAATCTAACACCACATTCAGAGCAGCAGAGCACAGTTTTATTTATGAACAATCATGTGTTTTGTCAGACTTATTTTGTGGTTAAATCCTTTCCCACATTCAGAACAGATGTAAGGTTTTTCTCTGGTGTGAACGACCATATGTGAAGTCAAATGTCCTTTACGTTTAAATCCTTTCCCACATTCAGAACAGATGTAGGGTTTGTCTTTTGAGTGCACTAACATATGAGTTGCCAGAGTTCCTTTAAAACTAAATCTTTTCCCACATTCAGGACAGCTGCAGGGTTTTTCTTTGGTGTGGACAAACATATGTCTTGTCAGATGGTCTTTACGGTTAAAACTTTTACCACATTCAGAACAGCTGTGAGGTTTTTCTCTGGTGTGAACGACCATATGTGAAGTCAAATGTCCTTTACGTTTAAATCCTTTCCCACATTCAGAACAGCTGTGAGGTTTTTCTCTGGTGTGAACGACCATATGTGAAGTCAAATGTCCTTTACGTTTAAATCCTTTCCCACATTCAGAACAGCTGTAAGGTTTTTCTTTTGCGTGAACAAATGTATGTCTGCCCAATTGTGTTTTCTGGGTAAATCTTTTTCCACACTTCAAGCAGCGGTAAGGTCTCTTTCCTGTCAGAGAAACCACATCATTGGTTTTACCAGGTTCAGGACAATTGTGTGACTTTACAGTCTCTGTTCTTTTGTTTGTGGCAGATTTTAATCTTTTAAGACGATCTCTGGTCTCCTTTCGGTCATCTGCCTCATCTTCAGACTCTGATCCAGTATCTGAGGAGGTTTCAGTCTGAGCCTCATCCTCTGGTTGTTTATTGGTTTCTGGATCTGAGCTCCTGTCTGGTTCTGGTCTTCCACAGTCCTCTCCACCAGCTGCTGTTTCCATGTGGTCAGTTAGTCTCTGATGAAGCAGTGAGGACTCAGGTTCCTCTTCATCATTTTCACTCTTCATATGGACTGAAGTAAACAGGAACTTGGTATCAGCCTCCTCCAGTCCTTGAAGCTGCTCTCTCCCCTGACTGATCCACAGTTCCTCCTCTTCCTCTTTAATGAGTGGAGACTCATTCTCCTCCTGGTCTGGATAGGGGCTCCTCTCCTGCTGCTCAGGGAGAAGCTCCTCTTTCTTCACCATTAGTAGCCAAACATCTGCAGGACACAGTGAACAAATATTAATGAGATATTAGATCATCTTCCTGATGGAAAAGCAAATTTGAAATAATAATAATAAGGATCTTTATTTTCAGCACTGCTGCTGGACTGTAATGACAATCTGATCTACTGGACAAATGATTACAGGAGCCTCCTGCTTCACTGACTTCACCTGTTTACACACATCAGTTCACCAAATATATGGATTGAATTAATTCAAAGTTACATTTAAGACACTAGATAATTCTACAGGAGGTGCATGCACAGTGCTGAGCCCATTGGATATGAGTAGCTCATGAGAGAAGCTGTGCCTTTATAGCCTCTAAATATACCATCCTGACAAAGGCCAGAGGCAGAGAGCCAAAGGAGAAACACATGCCTCACAGCAATGCCAGAAGAAGAACGCTAACTAACCACACTGGTTATTTAAATGTTATGAGTCAAATTGTTTAAGGTACAAGGACCTGTAAATAAATAAACCAAATTCCTATAAACAATTTGATTTAGGTTGTTGTTTCAATGGTTAAAATGCAGCTCAAGCTGTTACACCAGTGGCTCCATTCCACGGTTAAGAGCCACAGAGCTTGAAAGGTAACATGAATCACTGAGACAAATGTTAAAAGCTGGGAAAATATAAATCATTTGATACAGAAAATATTTACATCAGCATCTTGCAAATATACTTTTTCATGTGGGGTTGGTAGCCTACAAAGAAGCACTTTGTTTCGTTCAGTGAGCTGATTTTCATAATACAGTCTGTGTTCTTCACATAAAACTTATATTAACCTCATTTTTTTACACAGCAAATCCACATTGGATTCCACATTTCCAGAGGAATTTGTAGTGGGTTTTGCATGAATTAAATTGTAATAGGTCATAGCTTACGTCTATGAACCTCAGCAACTGACTCCATACACCAAAACATTATCGTGCATATTTTCAGACACCAACCTGCTCTGTGCAGCTTTATCTCAGGGATTAAAATCACATCCAGTAGTTCTCTTTGTCGCTGGAGCTCCTCTTCATATCCAGATGTTGTTCTTTGTTCAGCCAGGTCTCTGATAACCGCAGTGAGCAGCCGCCGCTCAAAGAAATGTTTCAGATCCTGAAATCTGGACATCTCACATCCAAGAGTCAAAGAAGAAAAAGAAAACTGCACGTTGATTCCTGATGTGGAGTTTGGAAAGACGTTTGTCTCTCATCCAAGAAGCTTCATCAGTTTTAAGCTGCTGGTGAGCGAGGCAGGTATTTATGCTACTGGGGAAGAGACAACAACAGCTGGGAGGAGTAGGAATTAATGAGTGGGCAGTAGAAACCCATCTCTGAGTGGTTCACATCACGAGAATCGTTATCATCCTGGGTGGGCTGTTAACTCCCATTGTCATGCGAGGTGTTGTGGTCACATGATCCCAGGTGTGGATGTTTGGAGAACTTCCTGGGGTCAGATCTAAGCACTGCATTGTAGGTGAAAGGTTATGCCTGACCACCTATCTGTTAAGAGGAGGTTTCGCCAGTTAGGTGAAGATGGCTTCTTTTAACTCCTCTTCCAAACCAGCCCTCTTGAACCACACATCCCTGGAGAGTTACCGTAGAGTCGCATGAAACAAATATCAAAGAAACAAAACAGAACATGTGCTTGACTTTGCATTTCATACGCTTACAAAGAAAAGCATGGTTTTCATTTATACAACAGACTTTGCTCCTGATGCATCAGTGCTCCTCTGATGTGGAGGAGACAGGAGGGCTTGGGGCTGCTGAAGATGTGATATCTGTTGATGGCTCAACAATTGTGGATGCTGGACTTAACCCTCATATTGTGTTTGCGTCAAATTTGACTCATTTTCAAGTTAAGGTATGTAAAAAGTACCATTTGCATTTTTATACTGGAACTAGACTCATTTGATCTTAAGGCACAATTATTTTGATGCAACAAGAGAAGTTTTCACAATTTGAGTAAATTCTAAAGGTCTCAAAAAAGAAAAGTAACATTTGTGCTGTTACTGACTGACTGATTCATGCATACCCTAAAAGCTGTGGGTTGCCCTGTGGATAAAATATGTCTCAATTTACCCCCCATCCCCCACCCCAGCCACACACACACATAGACATTCCTCTCCTACATGATCAAATATTTTAATGTAGAATTTTGATGCATTTTTTAATAAAAAAGAAACATTAGTACTAATAAATTGGGTTTGGGTGAGATGTTATCAGTTTCATTCTGCAGGAGAATCAGTAAACATAAGAATGAGATTCACTGTCTGTGAGGCTGACGGTCATATCTTTGATCACAAGAAGTGGTGTGCACAGACATTTTGAAGGGCAGGGGTGAAAAAAAGTTTTTGTCTCCCAAGAGGGCAGTTTAAAGTGTGTTTCGCTCTCACTCTCGCTCTCTCTCTCTCTCTCACACACACACACACACACACACACATGAACGCACACAAACACACACAGTTTTGACCCACAACACCACAGATGTTATGATGTTACACAGATGTTGTTAAGAATTTGATGGATATGAATGCATACTAAATCAGCTATGAGGTAAAAAAAAAAAAAAAAAAAACAGTAATGGATAAAAATTATCGTTCTTTAAATATTTTCAGACTGAGTTTATTCACAGGATACATTTGACCTGCTAACAATAAAGATGTAGGCAGCTTTCAAAAACAACACAAGGGTTAAATAACTCAAAAATGTGTCTGATGAGAGAAGAGGAGCTCTAAGGCTATAAAATAAAAATGGTGATTTCTAGAAAAAGAGATTAACCTAAAAGATACATATCATATACACATATTTATGCTGGCTGGGAAGTGCAAACCAAAATTACATTAGAAAATCTTTGATAAACTTTAAACAAATTAACATTTTACGAAACACTTTTACCAAGGACAAAACAAAATTACAAGATACAAGCATTGAGAGCGATTAACAAATTTGTTTTGTCTTTGAAAAATGTGTTTTGTAAATTTGATAATTGGTTTAAAGTGGCTGTAAGGACTACCTGTTTGAAGTGGATTGCAGTGACACCTTTTAGCAGGAATCGCGCGCAAACTGTCATGATGACATGACTCTTAACAAGTCAGTGTTTGTTTTGAAAATGAGCAGACATTCAATCTCCTTTTCTTTGTTCAAGACAGCTTTTGACCATCTGTAGACAAACTTGACAACAAGAAAACTTTATCAGTTTGTACATTGATTAGTAGCTGGTAATTTTTGTGACACTCGCAGCTTGGTATCCGACATATCCGTAGGCGAGCGTGTAATGTTAGCTAATCCTTAGGTCCTACTCATCTACCAAGCAGAACGAACGTAACCTCACTCTTTATTTTATGTACAGACTCTCAAGTTTAAACAGATCACTGCAGAATAACTGCTGCTTGTGGGTTGGAATGAACATTCAGTTTATTTGTTTTATGGTTTGTTTTTAGTATTTTTTACTTATCGTTTTAATATTCCGTATTCTTTTTGGAAGCAATTATTAAACAATTATTACAGTGTTTTTACCTCTATTCCCCTTTTTTTTTTTGTTTGTTTGTTTTTTTTGCATTGCGTCATCTTTTATGTATAAAACTTTGTTACCGCTGTGGTTGCTTTAATGGCTTTATAAATAAAGTTGAGTTGAGATCCCGGACTGGGTGTTGGTTGTTGCTAAAAGGAAACCTGTTATAACACAGTGGTAGACATGCCCCTGTCCCAGCTTTTTTTAGAACGTGTTATAGGCATCAAATGATATACAAAGTTTATCAGTTTGTACAATAAATATCTTGTCTTTGCAGAGTGTTTAATTAAATATATGTGAAACAGGATTTGCAGATCATTTCATTCTGTTCTTATTTACGTTTAACCTTACATCCAGACTTCATTGAAACTGGGGTCGTCCGCTGCAAAATCATGCTCTTAAAACAGGTTAAGACCCACTGCTTGAAAGAAAGACATTTTTATTCCCTGTTATTCCCAATGATTCAGATTTTTTTTCGAAGTAGCTTTTTGTTGCACACCTGTAGACAGAAACAGGTTCTGCATGTTTTGGGGGGGATGCTCATTGCATTATTCAGGGTGAGGCAGGTGAGAATGGTCAGGAGCTTTGGGATGAAGTATTCCCTTTCAGAATGTTAAGTACAGAGCATAACAGGCAATCCAGACACTATTGTGTGAATTTTGGTGAATGTGAAAGAGAGACTAGGAATGAGATTAGGTAAACAAGTAAATGGGTGAGAAGTGAGAAGGTGAGAAGTGGGCCTTAACTTCCTTTGAACAGTTCATATGTGCTGAAGTAGAGCACTTTATCTAGTTTGGTGTGTAATATTTCTGTGTCTAGCTGCTCAAGCGCAAAACTCTGTTGCATCCCACAGCTTGAAAGTTACTTTGAGCATTCAGCCTATAACTCAACAGCCAGAGGTGACGCTGTGTTTTGTTCATGATCCAGCTGACTGCACAAAGCCTTTGGATGTAAAATGTGTGTTTGACCAGCTCCATTGTGCTGGGGTTTCTACGGATAGAAATCCATTCCTGCTTTGTCCCCCACTGAAAACTGATCCTGTGGCTCTTTGGTCCACATGTCTGATTCTTCTTTTGGGTTTGAGGAGGTCCCGGTTTCAACAACTGCATGAGTCCACTCCATAGAAATTTGCTCTGTGCTGCTCTAAGTCTGTGTTACAGTGCACCTGTCCACTTGGCTCTCCAGTTGTCTTCACGCTGTTTCATCCCATGGCATCTCTTGAGAACACAACCATTTCTTGGGCAAAAAGATGTTGTGATGGCTGCAAAGGCTCTGACACCCTTTCCGTATGTGTTGTAAAATTTCATTTGAACATCTTGTTTGTGGCTCGTTGGTCTAGGGGTATGATTCTCGCTTTGGGTGCGAGAGGTCCCGGGTTCAAATCCCGGACGAGCCCACCCAAGAGCTCTGTGACTGTAATATCTCTGTGTCCAGCTGCTCAAGCAAAACTCGGTTGCATCCCACGGCTTGAAAGTTACTTTGAGCATTCAGCCTATAACTAAACTGTCCCAATTCTATCAGTCTTCAAAGCTGAGCTGTTGCAGCACTGACCAAGGAAATGTGCACACATTATAAAGAAAGCCACCGCCAGCCTGTAACTGCATCCCAAGAGTGTAGTGTGAGTGAAGTGCTGCTGCAGCTGAGTGGTTTTTGCCGACGAGGGTGGTGCCTGGTGTTGCCATTCAGTTGACTATTTTTGGGTGCTTGACCTTCCATTGCCACTGGCTTCTGCCTTCATTTTCCCCGATGTTTGAAGCTCTTCTACAAAGCAAAGCCTTCTTTTGTCTGATTGAAACAGGTGCATGTGTTCTGAAGTTTCATATGAACATCTTGTTTGTGGCTCGTTGGTCTAGGGGTATGATTCTCGCTTTGGGTGCGAGAGGTCCCGGGTTCAAATCCCGGATGAGCCCACCCAAGAGCTGTGTGACTGTAATGTCTCTGTGTCCAGCTGCTCAAGCGCAAAACCCGGTTGCATCCCACAGCTTGAAAGTTACTTGAGCATTCAGCCTGTAATTAAACTGTCCCAATTCTATCAGTCTTCAAAGCTGAGCTGTTGCAGCACTGACCAAGGCAATGTGCACGCATTATAAAGAAAGCCACCGCCAGCCTGTAAATGCATCCTGTGAGTGAAGTGCTGCTGCAGCTGAGTGGTTGAATGGCCAACGAGGGTGGTGCCTGGTGTGGCCATTCAGTTGACTATTTTTGGGTGCTTGACCTTCCCTTGCCACTGGCTTCTGCCTTCATTTTCCCCGATGTTTGAAGCTCTTGTACAAAGCAAAGCCTTCTTTTGTCTGATTGAAACAGGCGCATGTGTTGTAAAATTTCATTTGAACCTCTTGTTTGTGGCTCGTTGGTCTAGGGGTATGATTCTCGCTTAGGGTGCGAGAGGTCCCAGGTTCAAATCCCGGACGAGCCCACCCAAGAGCTCTGTGACTATAATATCTCTGTGTCCAGCTGCTCAAGCAAAACTCGGTTGCATCCCACGGCTTGAAAGTTATTTTTAGCATTCAGCCTATAACTAAACTGTCCCAATTCTATCAGTCTTCAAAGCTGAGCTGTTGCAGCACTGACCAAGGAAATGTGCACACATTATAAAGAAAGCCACCGCCAGCCTGTAACTGCATCCCAAGAGTGTAGTGTGAGTGAAGTGCTGCTGCAGCTGAGTGGTTGAATGGCCGACGAGGGTGGTGCCTGGTGTGGCCATTCAGTTGACTATTTTTGGGTGCTTGACCTTCCCTTGCCACTGGCTTCTGCCTTCATTTTCCCCGATGTTTGAAGCTCTTGTACAAAGCAAAGCCTTCTTTTGTCTGATTGAAACAGGCGCATGTGTTGTAAAATTTCATTTGAACATCTTGTTTGTGGCTCGTTGGTCTAGGGGTATGATTCTCGCTTAGGGTGCGAGAGGTCCCGGGTTCAAATCCCGGACGAGCCCACCCAAGGTCTGTGTGACTGTAATATCTCTGTGTCCAGCTGCTCAAGCGCAAAACCCGGTAACATCCCACAGCTTGAAAGTTACTTTGAGCATTCAGCCTATAATTAAACTGTCCCGATTCTATCAGTCTTCAAAGCTGAGCTGTTGCAGCACTGACCAAGGCAATGTGCACGCATTATAAAGAAAGCCATCGCCAGCCTGTAACTGCATCCCAAGAGTGTAGTGTGAGTGAAGTGCTGCTGCAGCTGAGTGGTTGAATGGCCAACGAGGGTGGTGCCTGGTGTGGCCATTCAGTTGACTAATTTTGGGTGCTTGACCTTCCCTTGCCACTGGCTTCTGCCTTCATTTTCCCTGATGTTTGAAGCTCTTGTACAAAGCAAAGCCTTCTTTTTTCTGATTGAAACAGGCGCATGCGTTGTAAAGTTTCATTTTAACATCTGGGTTGTGGCTCGTTGGTCTAGGGGTATGATTCTCGCTTAGGGTGCGAGAGGTCCCGGGTTCAAATCCCGGACGAGCCCACCCAAGAGCTCTGTGACTGTAATATCTCTGTGTCCAGCTGCTCAAGCGCAAAACTCGGTTGCATCCCACAGCTTGAAAGTTACTTTGAGCATTCAGCCTATAACTAAACTGTCCCGATTCTATCAGTCTTCAAAGCTGACCTGTCGCAGCACTGACCAAGGAAATGTGCACACATTATAAAGAAATCCACCGCCAGCCTGTAACTGCATCCCAAGAGTGTAGTGTGAGTGAAGTGCTGCTGCAGCTGAGTGGTTGAATGGCCGACGAGGGTGGTGCCTGGTGTGGCCATTCAGTTGACTATTTTTGGGTGCTTGACCTTCCCTTGCCACTGGCTTCTGCCTTCATTTTCCCCGATGTTTGAAGCTCTTGTACAAAGCAAAGCCTTCTTTTGTCTGATTGAAACAGGCGCATGTGTTGTAAAATTTCATTTGAACATCTTGTTTGTGGCTCGTTGGTCTAGGGGTATGATTCTCGCTTTGGGTGCGAGAGGTCCCGGGTTCAAATCCCGGATGAGCCCACCCAAGAGCTCTGTGACTGTAATATCTCTGTGTCCAGCTGCTCAAGCGCAAAACTCGATTGCATCCCACAGCTTGAAAGTTACTTTGAGCATTCAGCCTATATCTAAACTGTCCCAATTCTATCAGTCTTCAAAGCTGAGCTGTTGCAGCACTGACCAAGGAAATGTGCACACATTATAAAGAAAGCCACCGCCAGCCTGTAACTGCATCCAAGAATGTAGTGTGAGTGAAGTGCTGCTGCAGCTGAGTGGTTGAATGGCCGACGAGGGTGGTGCCTGGTGTGGCCATTAAGTTGACTAATTTTGGGTGCTTGACCTTCCATTGCCACTGGCTTCTGCCTTCATTTTCCCCGATGTTTGAAGCTCTTGTACAAAGCAAAGCCTTCTTTTGTCTGATTGAAACAGGCGCATGTGTTGTAAAATTTCATTTGAACATCTTGTTTGTGGCTCGTTGGTCTAGGGGTATGATTCTCGCTTTGGGTGCGAGAGGTCCCGGGTTCAAATCCCGGACGAGCCCACCCAAGAGCTCTGTGACTGTAATATCTCTGTGTCCAGCTGCTCAAGCAAAACTCGGTTGCATCCCACGGCTTGAAAGTTACTTTGAGCATTCAGCCTATAACTAAACTGTCCCAATTCTATCAGTCTTCAAAGCTGAGCTGTTGCAGCACTGACCAAGGAAATGTGCACACATTATAAAGAAAGCCACCGCCAGCCTGTAACTGCATCCCAAGAGTGTAGTGTGAGTGAAGTGCTGCTGCAGCTGAGTGGTTGAATGGCCGACGAGGGTGGTGCCTGGTGTGGCCATTCAGTTGACTATTTTTGGGTGCTTGACCTTCCCTTGCCACTGGCTTCTGCCTTCATTTTCCCCGATGTTTGAAGCTCTTGTACAAAGCAAAGCCTTCTTTTGTCTGATTGAAACAGGCGCATGTGTTGTAAAATTTCATTTGAACATCTTGTTTGTGGCTCGTTGGTCTAGGGGTATGATTCTCGCTTAGGGTGCGAGAGGTCCCGGGTTCAAATCCCGGACGAGCCCACCCAAGGTCTGTGTGACTGTAATATCTCTGTGTCCAGCTGCTCAAGTGCAAAACCCGGTAACATCCCACAGCTTGAAAGTTACTTTGAGCATTCAGCCTATAATTAAACTGTCCCGATTCTATCAGTCTTCAAAGCTGAGCTGTTGCAGCACTGACCAAGGAAATGTGCACACATTATAAAGAAAGCCACCGCCAGCCTGTAACTGCATCCAAAGAGTGTAGTGTGAGTGAAGTGCTGCTGCAGCTGAGTGGTTGAATGGCCGACGATGGTGGTGCCTGGTGTGGCCATTCAGTTGACTATTTTTGGGTGCTTGACCTTCCATTGCCACTGGCTTCTGCCTTCATTTTCCCCGATGTTTGAAGCTCTTGTACAAAGCAAAGCCTTCTTTTGTCTGATTGAAACAGGCGCATGTGTTGTAAAATTTCATTTGAACATCTTGTTTGTGGCTCGTTGGTCTAGGGGTATGATTCTCGCTTTGGGTGCGAGAGGTCCCGGGTTCAAATCCCGGACGAGCCCACCCAAGAGCTCTGTGACTGTAATATCTCTGTGTCCAGCTGCTCAAGCGCAAAACCCGGTTGCATCCCACAGCTTGAAAGTTACTTTGAGCATTCAGCCTATATCTAAACTGTCCCGATTCTATCAGTCTTCAAAGCTGAGCTGTTGCAGCACTGACCAAGGTAATGTGCACGCATTATAAAGAAAGCCACCGCCAGCCTGTAACTGCATCCCGTGAGTGAAGTGCTGCTGCAGCTGAGTGGTTGAATGGCCAACGAGGGTGGTGCCTGGTGTGGCCATTCAGTTGACTAATTTTGGGTGCTTGACCCTCCATTGCCACTGGCTTCTGCCTTCATTTTCCCCGATGTTTGAAGCTCTTGTACAAAGCAAAGCCTTCTTTTGTCTGATTGAAACAGGCGCATGTGTTGTAAAATTTCATTTGAACATCTTGTTTGTGGCTCGTTGGTCTAGGGGTATGATTCTCGCTTAGGGTGCGAGAGGTCCCGGGTTCAAATCCCGGACGAGCCCACCCAAGAGCTCTGTGACTGTAATATCTCTGTGTCCAGCTGCTCAAGCAAAACTCGGTTGCATCCCACGGCTTGAAAGTTACTTTGAGCATTCAGCCTATAACTAAACTGTCCCAATTCTATCAGTCTTCAAAGCTGAGCTGTTGCAGCACTGACCAAGGAAATGTGCACACATTATAAAGAAAGCCACCGCCAGCCTGTAACTGCATCCAAAGAGTGTAGTGTGAGTGAAGTGCTGCTGCAGCTGAGTGGTTGAATGGCCGACGATGGTGGTGCCTGGTGTGGCCATTCAGTTGACTATTTTTGGGTGCTTGACCTTCCATTGCCACTGGCTTCTGCCTTCATTTTCCCCGATGTTTGAAGCTCTTGTACAAAGCAAAGCCTTCTTTTGTCTGATTGAAACAGGCGCATGTGTTGTAAAATTTCATTTGAACATCTTGTTTGTGGCTCGTTGGTCTAGGGGTATGATTCTCGCTTTGGGTGCGAGAGGTCCCGGGTTCAAATCCCGGACGAGCCCACCCAAGAGCTCTGTGACTGTAATATCTCTGTGTCCAGCTGCTCAAGCGCAAAACCCGGTTGCATCCCACAGCTTGAAAGTTACTTTGAGCATTCAGCCTATATCTAAACTGTCCCGATTCTATCAGTCTTCAAAGCTGAGCTGTTGCAGCACTGACCAAGGCAATGTGCACGCATTATAAAGAAAGCCACCGCCAGCCTGTAACTGCATCCCGTGAGTGAAGTGCTGCTGCAGCTGAGTGGTTGAATGGCCAACGAGGGTGGTGCCTGGTGTGGCCATTCAGTTGACTAATTTTGGGTGCTTGACCCTCCATTGCCACTGGCTTCTGCCTTCATTTTCCCCGATGTTTGAAGCTCTTGTACAAAGCAAAGCCTTCTTTTGTCTGATTGAAACAGGCGCATGTGTTGTAAAATTTCATTTGAACATCTTGTTTGTGGCTCGTTGGTCTAGGGGTATGATTCTCGCTTAGGGTGCGAGAGGTCCCGGGTTCAAATCCCGGACGAGCCCACCCAAGAGCTCTGTGACTGTAATATCTCTGTATCCAGCTGCTCAAGCAAAACTCGGTTGCATCCCACGGCTTGAAAGTTACTTTGAGCATTCAGCCTATAACTAAACTGTCCCAATTCTATCAGTCTTCAAAGCTGAGCTGTTGCAGCACTGACCAAGGAAATGTGCACACATTATAAAGAAAGCCACCGCCAGCCTGTAACTGCATCCAAAGAGTGTAGTGTGAGTGAAGTGCTGCTGCAGCTGAGTGGTTGAATGGCCGACGATGGTGGTGCCTGGTGTGGCCATTCAGTTGACTATTTTTGGGTGCTTGACCTTCCATTGCCACTGGCTTCTGCCTTCATTTTCCCCGATGTTTGAAGCTCTTGTACAAAGCAAAGCCTTCTTTTGTCTGATTGAAACAGGCGCATGTGTTGTAAAATTTCATTTGAACATCTTGTTTGTGGCTCGTTGGTCTAGGGGTATGATTCTCGCTTTGGGTGCGAGAGGTCCCGGGTTCAAATCCCGGACGAGCCCACCCAAGAGCTCTGTGACTGTAATATCTCTGTGTCCAGCTGCTCAAGCGCAAAACCCGGTTGCATCCCACAGCTTGAAAGTTACTTTGAGCATTCAGCCTATATCTAAACTGTCCCGATTCTATCAGTCTTCAAAGCTGAGCTGTTGCAGCACTGACCAAGGCAATGTGCACGCATTATAAAGAAAGCCACCGCCAGCCTGTAACTGCATCCCGTGAGTGAAGTGCTGCTGCAGCTGAGTGGTTGAATGGCCAACGAGGGTGGTGCCTGGTGTGGCCATTCAGTTGACTAATTTTGGGTGCTTGACCCTCCATTGCCACTGGCTTCTGCCTTCATTTTCCCCGATGTTTGAAGCTCTTGTACAAAGCAAAGCCTTCTTTTGTCTGATTGAAACAGGCGCATGTGTTGTAAAATTTCATTTGAACATCTTGTTTGTGGCTCGTTGGTCTAGGGGTATGATTCTCGCTTAGGGTGCGAGAGGTCCCGGGTTCAAATCCCGGACGAGCCCACCCAAGAGCTCTGTGACTGTAATATCTCTGTGTCCAGCTGCTCAAGCAAAACTCGGTTGCATCCCACGGCTTGAAAGTTACTTTGAGCATTCAGCCTATAACTAAACTGTCCCAATTCTATCAGTCTTCAAAGCTGAGCTGTTGCAGCACTGACCAAGGAAATGTGCACACATTATAAAGAAAGCCACCGCCATCCTGTAACTGCATCCAAAGAGTGTAGTGTGAGTGAAGTGCTGCTGCAGCTGAGTGGTTGAATGGCCGACGATGGTGGTGCCTGGTGTGGCCATTCAGTTGACTATTTTTGGGTGCTTGACCTTCCATTGCCACTGGCTTCTGCCTTCATTTTCCCCGATGTTTGAAGCTCTTGTACAAAGCAAAGCCTTCTTTTGTCTGATTGAAACAGGCGCATGTGTTGTAAAATTTCATTTGAACATCTTGTTTGTGGCTCGTTGGTCTAGGGGTATGATTCTCGCTTTGGGTGCAAGAGGTCCCGGGTTCAAACCCCGGACGAGCCCACCCAAGAGCTCTGTGACTGTAATATCTCTGTGTCCAGCTGCTCAAGCGCAAAACCCGGTTGCATCCCACAGCTTGAAAGTTACTTTGAGCATTCAGCCTATAATTAAACTGTCCCGATTCTATCAGTCTTCAAAGCTGAGCTGTTGCAGCACTGACCAAGGCAATGTGCACGCATTATAAAGAAAGCCACCGCCAGCCTGTAACTGCATCCCGTGAGTGAAGTGCTGCTGCAGCTGAGTGGTTGAATGGCCAACGAGGGTGGTGCCTGGTGTGGCCATTCAGTTGACTAATTTTGGGTGCTTGACCCTCCATTGCCACTGGCTTCTGCCTTCATTTTCCCCGATGTTTGAAGCTCTTGTACAAAGCAAAGCCTTCTTTTGTCTGATTGAAACAGGCGCATGTGTTGTAAAATTTCATTTGAACATCTTGTTTGTGGCTCGTTGGTCTAGGGGTATGATTCTCGCTTAGGGTGCGAGAGGTCCCGGGTTCAAATCCCGGACGAGCCCACCCAAGAGCTCTGTGACTGTAATATCTCTGTATCCAGCTGCTCAAGCAAAACTCGGTTGCATCCCACGGCTTGAAAGTTACTTTGAGCATTCAGCCTATAACTAAACTGTCCCAATTCTATCAGTCTTCAAAGCTGAGCTGTTGCAGCACTGACCAAGGAAATGTGCACACATTATAAAGAAAGCCACCGCCAGCCTGTAACTGCATCCAAAGAGTGTAGTGTGAGTGAAGTGCTGCTGCAGCTGAGTGGTTGAATGGCCGACGATGGTGGTGCCTGGTGTGGCCATTCATTTGACTATTTTTGGGTGCTTGACCTTCCATTGCCACTGGCTTCTGCCTTCATTTTCCCCGATGTTTGAAGCTCTTGTACAAAGCAAAGCCTTCTTTTGTCTGATTGAAACAGGCGCATGTGTTGTAAAATTTCATTTGAACATCTTGGCTTGTTGGTCTAGGGGTATGATTCTCGCTTTGGGTGCGAGAGGTCCCGGGTTCAAATCCCGGACGAGCCCACCCAAGAGCTCTGTGACTGTAATATCTCTGTGTCCAGCTGCTCAAGCGCAAAACCCGGTTGCATCCCACAGCTTGAAAGCTACTTTGAGCATTCAGCCTATATCTAAACTGTCCCGATTCTATCAGTCTTCAAAGCTGAGCTGTTGCAGCACTGACCAAGGCAATGTGCACGCATTATAAAGAAAGCCACCGCCAGCCTGTAACTGCATCCCGTGAGTGAAGTGCTGCTGCAGCTGAGTGGTTGAATGGCCAACGAGGGTGGTGCCTGGTGTGGCCATTCAGTTGACTAATTTTGGGTGCTTGACCCTCCATTGCCACTGGCTTCTGCCTTCATTTTCCCCGATGTTTGAAGCTCTTGTACAAAGCAAAGCCTTCTTTTGTCTGATTGAAACAGGCGCATGTGTTGTAAAATTTCATTTGAACATCTTGTTTGTGGCTCGTTGGTCTAGGGGTATGATTCTCGCTTAGGGTGCGAGAGGTCCCGGGTTCAAATCCCGGACGAGCCCACCCAAGAGCTCTGTGACTGTAATATCTCTGTGTCCAGCTGCTCAAGCAAAACTCGGTTGCATCCCACGGCTTGAAAGTTACTTTGAGCATTCAGCCTATAACTAAACTGTCCCAATTCTATCAGTCTTCAAAGCTGAGCTGTTGCAGCACTGACCAAGGAAATGTGCACACATTATAAAGAAAGCCACCGCCAGCCTGTAACTGCATCCAAAGAGTGTAGTGTGAGTGAAGTGCTGCTGCAGCTGAGTGGTTGAATGGCCGACGATGGTGGTGCCTGGTGTGGCCATTCAGTTGACTATTTTTGGGTGCTTGACCTTCCATTGCCACTGGCTTCTGCCTTCATTTTCCCCGATGTTTGAAGCTCTTGTACAAAGCAAAGCCTTCTTTTGTCTGATTGAAACAGGCGCATGTGTTGTAAAATTTCATTTGAACATCTTGTTTGTGGCTCGTTGGTCTAGGGGTATGATTCTCGCTTAGGGTGCGAGAGGTCCCGGGTTCAAATCCCGGACGAGCCCACCCAAGAGCTCTGTGACTGTAATATCTCTGTGTCCAGCTGCTCAAGCAAAACTAGGTTGCATCCAACGGCTTGAAAGTTACTTTGAGCATTCAGCCTATAACTAAACTGTCCCAATTCTATCAGTCTTCAAAGCTGAGCTGTTGCAGCACTGACCAAGGAAATGTGCACACATTATAAAGAAAGCCACCGCCAGCCTGTAACTGCATCCAAAGAGTGTAGTGTGAGTGAAGTGCTGCTGCAGCTGAGTGGTTGAATGGCCGACGATGGTGGTGCCTGGTGTGGCCATTCAGTTGACTATTTTTGGGTGCTTGACCTTCCATTGCCACTGGCTTCTGCCTTCATTTTCCCCGATGTTTGAAGCTCTTGTACAAAGCAAAGCCTTCTTTTGTCTGATTGAAACAGGCGCATGTGTTGTAAAATTTCATTTGAACATCTTGTTTGTGGCTCGTTGGTCTAGGGGTATGATTCTCGCTTAGGGTGCGAGAGGTCCCGGGTTCAAATCCCGGACGAGCCCACCCAAGAGCTCTGTGACTGTAATATCTCTGTGTCCAGCTGCTCAAGCAAAACTAGGTTGCATCCAACGGCTTGAAAGTTACTTTGAGCATTCAGCCTATAACTAAACTGTCCCAATTCTATCAGTCTTCAAAGCTGAGCTGTTGCAGCACTGACCAAGGAAATGTGCACACATTATAAAGAAAGCCACCGCCAGCCTGTAACTGCATCCAAAGAGTGTAGTGTGAGTGAAGTGCTGCTGCAGCTGAGTGGTTGAATGGCCGACGATGGTGGTGCCTGGTGTGGCCATTCAGTTGACTATTTTTGGGTGCTTGACCTTCCATTGCCACTGGCTTCTGCCTTCATTTTCCCCGATGTTTGAAGCTCTTGTACAAAGCAAAGCCTTCTTTTGTCTGATTGAAACAGGCGCATGTGTTGTAAAATTTCATTTGAACATCTTGTTTGTGGCTCGTTGGTCTAGGGGTATGATTCTCGCTTAGGGTGCGAGAGGTCCCGGGTTCAAATCCCGGACGAGCCCACCCAAGAGCTCTGTGACTGTAATATCTCTGTGTCCAGCTGCTCAAGCAAAACTCGGTTGCATCCCACGGCTTGAAAGTTACTTTGAGCATTCAGCCTATAACTAAACTGTCCCAATTCTATCAGTCTTCAAAGCTGAGCTGTTGCAGCACTGACCAAGGAAATGTGCACACATTATAAAGAAAGCCACCGCCAGCCTGTAACTGCATCCAAAGAGTGTAGTGTGAGTGAAGTGCTGCTGCAGCTGAGTGGTTGAATGGCCGACGATGGTGGTGCCTGGTGTGGCCATTCAGTTGACTATTTTTGGGTGCTTGACCTTCCATTGCCACTGGCTTCTGCCTTCATTTTCCCCGATGTTTGAAGCTCTTGTACAAAGCAAAGCCTTCTTTTGTCTGATTGAAACAGGCGCATGTGTTGTAAAATTTCATTTGAACATCTTGTTTGTGGCTCGTTGGTCTAGGGGTATGATTCTCGCTTTGGGTGCGAGAGGTCCCGGGTTCAAATCCCGGACGAGCCCACCCAAGAGCTCTGTGACTGTAATATCTCTGTGTCCAGCTGCTCAAGCGCAAAACCCGGTTGCATCCCACAGCTTGAAAGTTACTTTGAGCATTCAGCCTATAATTAAACTGTCCCAATTCTATCAGTCTTCAAAGCTGAGCTGTTGCAGCACTGACCAAGGCAATGTGCACGCATTATAAAGAAAGCCACCGCCAGCCTGTAACTGCATCCCGTGAGTGAAGTGCTGCTGCAGCTGAGTGGTTGAATGGCCAACGAGGGTGGTGCCTGGTGTGGCCATTCAGTTGACTAATTTTGGGTGCTTGACCCTCCATTGCCACTGGCTTCTGCCTTCATTTTCCCCGATGTTTGAAGCTCTTGTACAAAGCAAAGCCTTCTTTTGTCTGATTGAAACAGGCGCATGTGTTGTAAAATTTCATTTGAACATCTTGTTTGTGGCTCGTTGGTCTAGGGGTATGATTCTCGCTTAGGGTGCGAGAGGTCCCGGGTTCAAATCCCGGACGAGCCCACCCAAGAGCTCTGTGACTGTAATATCTCTGTATCCAGCTGCTCAAGCAAAACTAGGTTGCATCCAACGGCTTGAAAGTTACTTTGAGCATTCAGCCTATAACTAAACTGTCCCAATTCTATCAGTCTTCAAAGCTGAGCTGTTGCAGCACTGACCAAGGAAATGTGCACACATTATAAAGAAAGCCACCGCCAGCCTGTAACTGCATCCAAAGAGTGTAGTGTGAGTGAAGTGCTGCTGCAGCTGAGTGGTTGAATGGCCGACGATGGTGGTGCCTGGTGTGGCCATTCAGTTGACTATTTTTGGGTGCTTGACCTTCCATTGCCACTGGCTTCTGCCTTCATTTTCCCCGATGTTTGAAGCTCTTGTACAAAGCAAAGCCTTCTTTTGTCTGATTGAAACAGGCGCATGTGTTGTAAAATTTCATTTGAACATCTTGTTTGTGGCTCGTTGGTCTAGGGGTATGATTCTCGCTTAGGGTGCGAGAGGTCCCGGGTTCAAATCCCGGACGAGCCCACCCAAGAGCTCTGTGACTGTAATATCTCTGTGTCCAGCTGCTCAAGCAAAACTAGGTTGCATCCAACGGCTTGAAAGTTACTTTGAGCATTCAGCCTATAACTAAACTGTCCCAATTCTATCAGTCTTCAAAGCTGAGCTGTTGCAGCACTGACC
Organism: Labroides dimidiatus; assembly: GCA_030710495.1. Lineage (NCBI taxonomy): Eukaryota > Metazoa > Chordata > Actinopteri > Labriformes > Labridae > Labroides > Labroides dimidiatus. The sequence continues at coordinate 23,696,294 of CM061158.1, forward strand.
AAGGAAATGTGCACACATTATAAAGAAAGCCACCGCCAGCCTGTAACTGCATCCAAAGAGTGTAGTGTGAGTGAAGTGCTGCTGCAGCTGAGTGGTTGAATGGCCGACGATGGTGGTGCCTGGTGTGGCCATTCAGTTGACTATTTTTGGGTGCTTGACCTTCCATTGCCACTGGCTTCTGCCTTCATTTTCCCCGATGTTTGAAGCTCTTGTACAAAGCAAAGCCTTCTTTTGTCTGATTGAAACAGGCGCATGTGTTGTAAAATTTCATTTGAACATCTTGTTTGTGGCTCGTTGGTCTAGGGGTATGATTCTCGCTTTGGGTGCGAGAGGTCCCGGGTTCAAATCCCGGACGAGCCCACCCAAGAGCTCTGTGACTGTAATATCTCTGTGTCCAGCTGCTCAAGCGCAAAACCCGGTTGCATCCCACAGCTTGAAAGCTACTTTGAGCATTCAGCCTATAACTAAACTGTCCCGATTCTATCAGTCTTCAAAGCTGAGCTGTTGCAGCACTGACCAAGGCAATGTGCACGCATTATAAAGAAAGCCACCGCCAGCCTGTAACTGCATCCCGTGAGTGAAGTGCTGCTGCAGCTGAGTGGTTGAATGGCCAACGAGGGTGGTGCCTGGTGTGGCCATTCAGTTGACTAATTTTGGGTGCTTGACCCTCCATTGCCACTGGCTTCTGCCTTCATTTTCCCCGATGTTTGAAGCTCTTGTACAAAGCAAAGCCTTCTTTTGTCTGATTGAAACAGGCGCATGTGTTGTAAAATTTCATTTGAACATCTTGTTTGTGGCTCGTTGGTCTAGGGGTATGATTCTCGCTTAGGGTGCGAGAGGTCCCGGGTTCAAATCCCGGACGAGCCCACCCAAGAGCTCTGTGACTGTAATATCTCTGTGTCCAGCTGCTCAAGCAAAACTCGGTTGCATCCCACGGCTTGAAAGTTACTTTGAGCATTCAGCCTATAACTAAACTGTCCCAATTCTATCAGTCTTCAAAGCTGAGCTGTTGCAGCACTGACCAAGGAAATGTGCACACATTATAAAGAAAGCCACCGCCAGCCTGTAACTGCATCCAAAGAGTGTAGTGTGAGTGAAGTGCTGCTGCAGCTGAGTGGTTGAATGGCCGACGATGGTGGTGCCTGGTGTGGCCATTCAGTTGACTATTTTTGGGTGCTTGACCTTCCATTGCCACTGGCTTCTGCCTTCATTTTCCCCGATGTTTGAAGCTCTTGTACAAAGCAAAGCCTTCTTTTGTCTGATTGAAACAGGCGCATGTGTTGTAAAATTTCATTTGAACATCTTGTTTGTGGCTCGTTGGTCTAGGGGTATGATTCTCGCTTTGGGTGCGAGAGGTCCCGGGTTCAAATCCCGGACGAGCCCACCCAAGAGCTCTGTGACTGTAATATCTCTGTGTCCAGCTGCTCAAGCGCAAAACCCGGTTGCATCCCACAGCTTGAAAGTTACTTTGAGCATTCAGCCTATATCTAAACTGTCCCAATTCTATCAGTCTTCAAAGCTGAGCTGTTGCAGCACTGACCAAGGAAATGTGCACACATTATAAAGAAAGCCACCGCCAGCCTGTAACTGCATCCCAAGAGTGTAGTGTGAGTGAAGTGCTGCTGCAGCTGAGTGTTTTTTGCCGACGAGGGTGGTGCCTGGTGTTGCCATTCAGTTGACTATTTTTGGGTGCTTGACCTTCCATTGCCACTGGCTTCTGCCTTCATTTTCCCCGATGTTTGAAGCTCTTCTACAAAGCAAAGCCTTCTTTTGTCTGATTGAAACAGGCGCATGTGTTGTGAAGTTTCATATGAACCTCTTGTTTGTGGCTTGTTGGTCTAGGGGTATGATTCTCGCTTTGGGTGCGAGAGGTCCCGGGTTCAAATCCCGGATGAGCCCACCCAAGAGCTGTGTGACTGTAATGTCTCTGTGTCCAGCTGCTCAAGCGCAAAACCCGGTTGCATCCCACAGCTTGAAAGTTACTTGAGCATTCAGCCTGTAATTAAACTGTCCCAATTCTATCAGTCTTCAAAGCTGAGCTGTTGCAGCACTGACCAAGGCAATGTGCACGCATTATAAAGAAAGCCACCGCCAGCCTGTAAATGCATCCTGTGAGTGAAGTGCTGCTGCAGCTGAGTGGTTGAATGGCCAACGAGGGTGGTGCCTGGTGTTGCCATTCAGTTGACTATTTTTGGGTGCTTGACCTTCCCTTGCCACTGGCTTCTGCCATCATTTTCCCCGATGTTTGAAGCTCTTGTACAAAGCAAAGCCTTCTTTTGTCTGATTGAAACAGGCGCATGTGTTGTAAAATTTCATTTGAACATCTTGTTTGTGGCTCGTTGGTCTAGGGGTATGATTCTCGCTTAGGGTGCGAGAGGTCCCGGGTTCAAATCCCGGACGAGCCCACCCAAGAGCTCTGTGACTGTAATATCTCTGTGTCCAGCTGCTCAAGCGCAAAACCCGGTTGCATCCCACAGCTTGAAAGTTACTTTGAGCATTCAGCCTATAATTAAACTGTCCCGATTCTATCAGTCTTCAAAGCTGAACTGTTGCAGCACTGACCAAGGCAATGTGCACACATTATAAAGAAAGCCACCGCCAGCCTGTAACTGCATCCCAAGAGTGTAGTGTGAGTGAAGTGCTGCTGCAGCTGAGTGGTTGAATGGCCAACGAGGGTGGTGCCTGGTGTGGCCATTCAGTTGACTATTTTTGGGTGCTTGACCTTCCCTTGCCACTGGCTTCTGCCTTCATTTTCCCCGATGTTTGAAGCTCTTGTACAAAGCAAAGCCTTCTTTTTTCTGATTGAAACAGGCACATGCGTTGTAAAGTTTCATTTGAACCTCTGGTTTGTGGCTCGTTGGTCTAGGGGTATGATTCTCGCTTTGGGTGCGAGAGCTCCCGGGTTCAAATCCCGGACGAGCCCACCCAAGAGCTGTGTGACTGTAATGTCTCTGTGTCCAGCTGCTCAAGCGCAAAACCCGGTTGCATCCCACAGCTTGAAAGTTACTTTGAGCATTCAGCCTATAATTAAACTGTCCCGATTCTATCAGTCTTCAAAGCTGAGCTGTTGCAGCACTGACCAAGGCAATGTGCACACATTATAAAGAAAGCCACCGCCAGCCTGTAACTGCATCCCAAGAGTGTAGTGTGAGTGAAGTGCTGCTGCAGCTGAGTGGTTGAATGGCCGACGAGGGTGGTGCCTGGTGTGGCCATTCAGTTGACTATTTTTGGGTGCTTGACCTTCCCTTGCCACTGGCTTCTGCCTTCATTTTCCCCGATGTTTGAAGCTCTTGTACAAAGCAAAGCCTTCTTTTATCTGATTGAAACAGGCGCATGCGTTGTAAAGTTTCATTTTAACCTCCCGTTTGTGGCCGTTGGTCTAGGGGTATGATTCTCGCTTTGGGTGCGAGAGGTCCCGGGTTCCAATCCCGGACGAGCCCACCCAAGAGCTCTGTGACTGTAATATCTCTGTGTCCAGCTGCTCAAGCGTAAAACTCGATTGCATCCCACAGCTTGAAAGTTACTTTGAGCATTCAGCCTATAACTAAACTGTCCCAATTCTATCAGTCTTCAAAGCTGAGCTGTTGCAGCACTGACCAAGGAAATGTGCACACATTATAAAGAAAGCCACCGCCAGCCTGTAACTGCATCCAAAGAGTGTAATGTGAGTGAAGTGCTGCTGCAGCTGAGTGGTTGAATGGCCGACGATGGTGGTGCCTGGTGTGGCCATTCAGTTGACTATTTTTGGGTGCTTGACCTTCCCTTGCCACTGGCTTCTGCCTTCATTTTCCCCGATGTTTGAAGCTCTTGTACAAAGCAAAGCCTTCTTTTGTCTGATTGAAACAGGCGCATGTGTTGTAAAATTTCATTTGAACATCTTGTTTGTGGCTCGTTGGTCTAGGGGTATGATTCTCGCTTTGGGTGCGAGAGGTCCCGGGTTCAAATCCCGGACGAGCCCACCCAAGAGCTGTGTGACTGTAATATCTCTGTGTCCAGCTGCTCAAGCGCAAAACTTGGTTGCATCCCACAGCTTGAAAGTTACTTTGAGCATTCAGCCTATAATTAAACTGTCCCAATTCTATCAGTCTTCAAAGCTGACCTGTTGCAGCACTGACCAAGGAAATGTGCACACATTATAAAGAAAGCCACCGCCAGCCTGTAAATGCATCCCAAGAGTGAAGTGCTGCTGCTGCTGAGTGGTTGAATGGCCAACGAGGGTGGTGCCTGGTGTGGCCATTCAGTTGACTATTTTTGGGTGCTTGACCTTCCCTTGCCACTGGCTTCTGCCTTCATTTTCCCCGATGTTTGAAGCTCTTGTACAAAGCAAAGCCTTCTTTTGTCTGATTGAAACAGGCGCATGCGTTGTAAAGTTTCATTTGAACCTCTGGTTTGTGGCTCGTTGGTCTAGGGGTATGATTCTCGCTTAGGGTGCGAGAGGTCCCGGGTTCAAATCCCGGACGAGCCCACCCAAGACCTTTGTGACTGTAATATCTCTGTGTCTATCTATCACAAAACTTGGTTGCATCCCACAGCTTGAAAGTTACTTTGAGCATTCAGCGTATAACTAAACTGTCCCAATTCTATCAGTCTTCAAAGCTGAGCTGTTGCAGCACTGACCAAGGCAATGTGCACGCATTATAAAGAAAGCCACCGCCAGCTTGTTACTTTATCCCAAGAGTGTAGTGTGAGTGAAGTGCTGCTGCAGCTGAGTGGTTGAATGGCCGACGAGGGTGGTGCCTGGTGTGGCCATTCAGTTGACTATTTTTGGGTGCTCTACCTTCCATTGCCACTGGCTTCTGCCTTCATTTTCCCCGATGTTTGAAGCTCTTGTACAAAGCAAAGCCTTCTTTTGTCTGATTGAAACAGGCGCATGTGTTGTAAAGTTTCATTTGAACATCTTGTTTGTGGCTCGTTGGTCTAGGTATGATTCTCGCTTAGGGTGCGAGAGGTCCCCGGTTCAAATCCCGGACGAGCCCACCAAGAGTTCTGTGACTGTAATATCTCTGTGTCCAGCTGCTCAAGCGCAAAACTCGGTTGCATCCCACAGCTTGAAAGTTACTTTGAGCATTCAGCCTGTAACTAAACTGTCCCAATTCTATCAGTCTTCAAAGCTGGGCTGTATCAGCACTGACCGAGGCAATGTGCACGCATTATAAAGAAAGCCACCGCCAGCCTGTAACTGCATCCCGTGAGTGAAGTGCTGCTGCAGCTGAGTGGTTGAATGGCCAACGAGGGTGGTACCTGTTGTGGCCATTCAGTTGACTATTTTTGGGTGCTTGACCTTCCATTGCCACTGGCTTCTGCCTTCATTTTCCCCGATGTTTGAAGCTCTTGTACAAAGCAAAACCTTCTTTTGTCTGATTGAAACAGACGCATGCGTTGTAAAGTTTCATTTGAACATCTTGTTTGTGGCTCGTTGGTCTAGGGCATAGGTGTCAAACTCTGGCCCGCGGGCCAAATTTGGCCCACAGTGTAATTATATTTGGCCCGTGAGGCAATTTCAAATTAATATTAGAGCTGGCCCGCCAGTATTATACAGCAGCAGCGCTGTAACACCGCATTCACCGCTTAATTAGCCTGTGTAAGAAGCTAATTTTGACATTTACCTCAGAAGGCTGCAAACAGAAAGGAGGCATTCAATTTTTATTTAAATTTTATTTAATATGCCATTGCTATGTTTTTATTATTATTATTATTATTATAATTATTATTATTATTATTATTACTATTAGTATTATTACTATTAGTATTAGTATTAGTATTATTAGCAACTCGATTTTGCACGCCTGCTCTTTAAAGTTATATACGCCTTGCTTGTTCAGTATTCATTGTTAAATCAAAACTTGTTTGGTTCCATATTAAAAGGTTCATTTGTTCAACCTTGGCCCGCGGCTTTGTTCAATTTCAAATTTTGGCCCACTTCGTATTTGAGTTTGACACCCCTAGACTCTAGGGGTATGATTCTCGCTTAGGGTGCGAGAGGTCCCGGGTTCAAATCCCGGACGAGCCCACCCAAGAGTTCTGTGACTGTAATATCTCTGTGTCCACCTGCTCAAGCGCAAAACTCGGTTGCATCCCACAGCTTGAAAGTTACTTTGAGCATTCAGCCTATAATTAAACTGTCCCAATTCTATCAGTCTTCAAAGCTGGGCTGTTGCAGCACTGACCGAGGCAATGTGCACGCATTATAAAGAAAGCCACCGCCAGCCTGTAACTGCATCCCGTGAGTGAAGTGCTGCTGCAGCTGAGTGGTTGAATGGCCAACGAGGGTGGTGCCTGGTGTGGCCATTCAGTTGACTATTTTTGGGTGCTTGACCTTCCCTTGCCACTGGCTTCTGCCTTCATTTTCCCCGATGTTTGAAGCTCTTGTACAAAGCAAAGCCTTCTTTTGTCTGATTGAAACAGGCGCATGCGTTGTAAAGTTTCATTTGAACCTCTGGTTTGTGGCTAGTTGGTCTAGGGGTATGATTCTCGCTTAGGGTGCGAGAGGTCCCGGGTTCAAATCCCGGACGAGCCCACCCAAGACCTTTGTGACTGTAATATCTCTGTGTCCAGCTGCTCAAGCGCCAAACTCGGTTGCATCCCACAGCTTGAAAGTTACTTTGAGCATTCAGCCTATAACTAAACTAAGATGAGTGGTTGAATGGCCAATAAGGGTGGTGCCTGGTGTGGCCATTCAGTTGACTATTTTTGGGTGCTCTACCTTCCATTGCCACTGGCTTCTGCCTTCATTTTCCCCGATGTTTGAAGCTCTTGTACAAAGCAAAGCCTTCTTTTGTCTGATTGAAACAGGCGCATGTGTTGTAAAGTTTCATTTGAACATCTTGTTTGTGGCTCGTTGGTCTAGGTATGATTCTCGCTTAGGGTGCGAGAGGTCCCCGGTTCAAATCCCGGACGAGCCCACCAAGAGTTCTGTGACTGTAATATCTCTGTGTCCAGCTGCTCAAGCGCAAAACTCGGTTGCATCCCACAGCTTGAAAGTTACTTTGAGCATTCAGCCTGTAACTAAACTGTCCCAATTCTATCAGTCTTCAAAGCTGGGCTGTATCAGCACTGACCGAGGCAATGTGCACGCATTATAAAGAAAGCCACCGCCAGCCTGTAACTGCATCCCGTGAGTGAAGTGCTGCTGCAGCTGAGTGGTTGAATGGCCAACGAGGGTGGTACCTGTTGTGGCCATTCAGTTGACTATTTTTGGGTGCTTGACCTTCCATTGCCACTGGCTTCTGCCTTCATTTTCCCCGATGTTTGAAGCTCTTGTACAAAGCAAAACCTTCTTTTGTCTGATTGAAACAGACGCATGCGTTGTAAAGTTTCATTTGAACATCTTGTTTGTGGCTCGTTGGTCTAGGGCATAGGTGTCAAACTCTGGCCCGCGGGCCAAATTTGGCCCACAGTGTAATTATATTTGGCCCGTGAGGCAATTTCAAATTAATATTAGAGCTGGCCCGCCAGTATTATACAGCAGCAGCGCTGTAACACCGCATTCACCGCTTAATTAGCCTGTGTAAGAAGCTAATTTTGACATTTACCTCAGAAGGCTGCAAACAGAAAGGAGGCATTCAATTTTTATTTAAATTTTATTTAATATGCCATTGCTATGTTTTTATTATTATTATTATTATTATAATTATTATTATTATTATTATTACTATTAGTATTATTACTATTAGTATTAGTATTAGTATTATTAGCAACTCGATTTTGCACGCCTGCTCTTTAAAGTTATATACGCCTTGCTTGTTCAGTATTCATTGTTAAATCAAAACTTGTTTGGTTCCATATTAAAAGGTTCATTTGTTCAACCTTGGCCCGCGGCTTTGTTCAATTTCAAATTTTGGCCCACTTCGTATTTGAGTTTGACACCCCTAGACTCTAGGGGTATGATTCTCGCTTAGGGTGCGAGAGGTCCCGGGTTCAAATCCCGGACGAGCCCACCCAAGAGTTCTGTGACTGTAATATCTCTGTGTCCACCTGCTCAAGCGCAAAACTCGGTTGCATCCCACAGCTTGAAAGTTACTTTGAGCATTCAGCCTATAATTAAACTGTCCCAATTCTATCAGTCTTCAAAGCTGGGCTGTTGCAGCACTGACCGAGGCAATGTGCACGCATTATAAAGAAAGCCACCGCCAGCCTGTAACTGCATCCCGTGAGTGAAGTGCTGCTGCAGCTGAGTGGTTGAATGGCCAACGAGGGTGGTGCCTGGTGTGGCCATTCAGTTGACTATTTTTGGGTGCTTGACCTTCCCTTGCCACTGGCTTCTGCCTTCATTTTCCCCGATGTTTGAAGCTCTTGTACAAAGCAAAGCCTTCTTTTGTCTGATTGAAACAGGCGCATGCGTTGTAAAGTTTCATTTGAACCTCTGGTTTGTGGCTAGTTGGTCTAGGGGTATGATTCTCGCTTAGGGTGCGAGAGGTCCCGGGTTCAAATCCCGGACGAGCCCACCCAAGACCTTTGTGACTGTAATATCTCTGTGTCCAGCTGCTCAAGCGCCAAACTCGGTTGCATCCCACAGCTTGAAAGTTACTTTGAGCATTCAGCCTATAACTAAACTAAGATGAGTGGTTGAATGGCCAATAAGGGTGGTGCCTGACGTGGCCATTCAGGTGACTATTTTTGGGTGCTTTTGCCTCCCTTCTGGACAGAGGTCCTGGGTTCAACTCCCGGATGAGCCCATTCTGTACAGTTGAATACAGACTCGATCTCGTTTTCAAAACAAGTGTTTTCACCTGTTTTTTCCTTTTTTTTGTTTTTTTTTTCATTGTGTCAACTTTTATTAAAGCACTTCCTTACAACTGTGATTGCTTTAAAGTGCTTAATAAATTATGTTCAGTTGAAATCCCAGACTTGGTGTTGGGTGTTGGTAAAAGGAAATGTGTTGTAACACAGTTGTAAACATGACCCTTTCCCAGCTTTTTTGGAACTTGTTTTAAAAAATTAAATTTGGAATGATAAACATTTAGTTTATCAGTTTGTAGTACGATAAATATCTTGTCTTTGCAATGTGTTCAATTAAATATAGGTTAAATGGGATTTGCAGATCATTTCATTCTGTTTTTATTTATTTTTCACCTAACATCCCAACTTCATTGAAATTGGCGTTGTACCGCTCCAAAACCATGCTCTTAAAAAAATAAGGCCCACTGATTGAAAAAAAGATATTTTCATTCCCTATTATTCCCACAGAATCAGATTTTTTATATATATAAGTAGCTTTTTGTTGCATACTTGTAAGCAGAAACAGGTTCTGCATGTTTTGGGGGGATACTCTGGTGGTCTGATGCTTTGGGATGAGTATTTCCTTTCAGAATGTTAAGTAGAGTTTAACAGGCAATCCAGACACTATTGTGTGAATTTTGTTGGATGTGAAAGAAAGATTAAGAATGAGATTAGGTCAACAAGTAAGTGGGTGATAAGTGGGCCTCAACTTACTTTGAACAGTTCATATGTGCTGAAGTAGAGCGCTTCATCTGGCTTGGTGTGAACAAAGAAAGCATTCATGGTACTGATATGTTTGAAACTGTAGATAGATACAGACGAAACATGCATGTCTTATCACAAACAAACTTTATTTACAAAGTAAAAAAAAAACAACATAAATGCAAATAACCTGAATATAGGCCTCTGGTAGAGGAAGGAAACACAATAGGAGACACAATACCACCCAGGGTGGGAGAGGGAGAGATTTTAAAATCCCATTAAGTTTAAACAAACTAAGTTCTATTTGCAGGTAACTTTTTCTTTAAAACAAATACTCACCAGCTGAGAGACACTGAATCTGCTGCTTTCTTCTCTCTAGACTGACGATAACTACAAGTGTTTTAGTACATCTATGCAAATAAATTACATACAAATCTCTGCTGTTTCCTGCTTTATCAGTTTTTTGCCACATTGATTGAAATGTATTGTAATGTGTCTCTGTTGAATAGTATCACCCTCCCCACAGAACATTTAAGAAATGGTTGAACAACTTGGAGCTATTTCTCATGTTTCTGTTTTCCGTTCAATTTTTTTCTTCTAAATCTGTGCTGAATTGGTAAATTGCTCCAAGGTGAATATTGGCTTTCTCATACAAAGGGATGTGTGTGAATAATTAACTCTCAGGTGCACCCCATGAACCAATTGGCAGGTATCTCTCTCTCTCTCTCTCTCTCTCTCTCTCTCTCTCTCTCCCTATATATATATATGTGTATATATATATATATATATATATATATATATATATATATATATATATATATATATATATATATATATATATATATATATGTAAGTGTTGTTGATGTTATTATTCATGTTTAAATTTAACAAGCAATTGCAATTCATGTTGAATTGTTCACGTGTTTATAGATAAGCTTACATATTAGTATTAAGAGTTTTACGTTTTGAAGAGGAACTTAAGTTCAGCGATTTTGGGTTCCGCTACAGCGGTATTTGGAGACGGACACTGAATGTCAGATGTACACAACCTCGTGTGAAAGCTATAACTTCTGAAGAAAGTAAAACGATGAAGATAAATCAAGGACTCTTTGAAGAAAAGACTCTTTTTACAACAAGCGGCCAATGAGGTAGTGTCTGACTTACATAAGTGTTTATATTTGTTTTCTTTTGTACATATGTTTATCTTTATGACACGTTTTTGTACTGATTACAGTTCTCACGGCGGTACAACTATATGGTGTCTCACGGCAGTACAACTATATGGTGTCTCACGACGTTACAACGTATGGTTTCACATGCCACAAGACTGTACTGAAATAAACGCCCGTTTTAAGGAACCAACCTGTGTCAGTCGTTGTAAAAGGAGCTACAGTGAGAACTCACCTGCTCAACACGGATAGGAGAGAGGACGAATCTACGGCGGGTAGCAGCACGACAAAGATCCAGCATGGTAGCAGATAACCGAAGCTAATGTGTCAGCAAGCCACCACGTGCGGAGATTACCGGACTGTTGAAGGTGCAACTCCTCGGGCAGAAGCTAAGAAGTTCTCTACTACTGTGGACAAGCTGCTGTGGTATGAGAAGCGGTTTACCTGAGAATTGCAAATAAGGACTCAGTTCTAGTAATCTTTCATGTCTTACTGTGCTTTCATGAGGACAATTTTGATGTGTTAATAATTAAGGCTGTTACATGCTAAAAGGTTAAAGGAAAGGTTTAACTCTATAGGGTAGTTAAGTAAGTGTTAAAAGACATTAGGAATTGAAACAAGAAAGGTTAATTTTGTTTTCAAGAGTCAAATAAGTTTGAAGAACAATTCAAGTTAACTTTAAGGTTCACTTCAGTTGTTGCATCTAATTTTCTTTCTTTAAGATAAATGAAATCACAACTTTAAAGCATACTGTGTTTGCAAGGAAGGTTTAGAATTTGATTTGCTAATAACCTTCAATCTTTATTTTGCTTGAGACTCAACCTATTCTGAAGTGTTTCTAAGAATTTAAACGTACATGCTGTTATTTAGATGCAGCTTTCAAGCTCACAGCTAAGAATTACAGCCTATATTGGCAAACACATAAATTCATATTTAAGCCTAGTCTTTACAGATGGTCAGTAGTTTTAAGTAATTTCACAATGTCTCACACAAACACTAAAATCCCCAGTGAAAAGGACAAAACCCTCACACAACCAGAAGCTAGAGGTCCTGAAATGACAGAAGTAGCAGACAAACCACGGAGGAGTGAAAGAGTCAGATCTCTGACAGAAAAGGGGAAAGAACTTCAGGAAGAAAAATTAAAGGGTGTACACAGACGGTGCAAAATCCTCTACGAGAAATGGAGATGCCAAGCAAGAATGGGCAAAGAAATATTGAAGTACGATGCATCAACAGAAGATTTGACTGAGCTGATTGATAATATTAAACATACAAGCTCCAATGTAATTACTATTTATGAAGAGTTACGCCAGATGCAGACTCCTGCACAAGACCTGAAGCGCAAGGTTGACTCATGCATATTCATTTCTGGATTCATTGTTCGAAAGGCACAGAGACAACTTGAAGGACATACATCAGAGGAGGAAGAGGAACCTTGGCCTGATGTTGGATCAGTCTTAGACTCAACAGGTTCTCTAACAACACCACCCTCTCAACATTCAAAGTCCAGCTCTATCCACTCAAGCATCCAGTCAGCTAAAAGGTACGAAGCTGCGGCTGAAGCGGCTGCCTCCAAAGAAGTTTTGGCTGTATTGGAGGAACAAGAAAAGGAGGCCATGGAGCTACAAAGGTTAGAGGCTGAGAACCTAGCAAAACAGCAAGCAATTCAGGACAAGCGTAGGAAGCTTGAACGTTTAGAAGAAGTTAAGAAACTTAATGCTGCAAGAGCAAGAGTTAAAGTCTACGATCAAGCTGAAGAAAACTTTGAGACAAGAAGCTCACAGTATGATGTCAAATCAGAAAAGGACTCACAAATTCTTTATCCTACCAACCTCCCAGTCTTCCATCAGTCTTTGCCAGTTACTACACAGCCTCTAAATGCCTCAAGTCCTCCATTCATTCCACAACATCTACCAGCTGTAAGCCAAGCTACAAATCCTTCAGGTATGCAGTCACTACTCCAAGCTCCACCAACTTCAAGATCCATGCCTCAAGCTCCAAACAGTGCTGACTTTGTCAATATGCTAGCAGAAGCTATTGGTGCTAATCGCCTACCAGTACCAGAGCCTGCAGTATTTACTGGAGATCCCCTGAGATTCAAAGATTGGAGACTATCCTTTGAGACATTAATCGACAGGAAGAACATTCCAAAGAATGAAAAACTGTACTACCTCAGAAAGTATCTAGGCGGTGCTGCAAAGAAAGCTGTTGAAGGATTCTTTATACTTGGCACTGAAGCAGCATATGATTCTGCCTGGCAGCTGCTGGAGAAACGTTTTGGAGACCCATTCATTATTGGAAAGTCCTTCAGAGACAAGCTACATGGATGGCCAAAGCTCAATGCAAAGGATGGTAATGAGCTAAGAGAATTTGCAGACTTCCTCAAGAGTTGTGAGGCTGCAATGCCCCATATTAAGACACTAGAAGTTCTCAACGACTGCAGTGAGAGTCAAAAACTTCTACTAAAACTACCAGATTGGTTAGTGACCAGATGGAATCGAAAGGTTATTGAAGCAAAACAAACAAGTGATCGATATCCACCGTTTAAGGACTTTGTAGACTTCATGTCAGACGAAGCAGATTTTGCCTGTCACCCCATATCATCAATACAAGCTCTCAAGAGTATTGAAGGTGAAAAACCAAAACAAAACCAGACCGTTCAAGCAAGAACACTGTACGCAAACACAACACAGAGCAGCATCCCATCATGCATTTTCTGCAAAAGGACGGGACATGGACTAGACAAATGCAGAAGGTTTGCTGAGAAGACATTGCAAGACCGCATCAAGTTTGTACAAGCAGAGAAGCTTTGCTTTGGATGTTTAAAGACTGGTCATCACTCAAAGAAATGTGAAAACAGAAACACTTGTGAACGTTGTCAGAAGAAACATCCAACATGTTTGCATGATGACAAGTTCAAAGAAAAGGATAAACAAAGATTTACACCAACAAAGGGAGATAATAATCCAAGAGACAAACCTTACACTGAAGAAATCACTGCAACAGCAACTACAAACAGAGTCATGCAAGAAGGCAGTAACACACAAACTTCTTCAATTGTACCAGTCTGGGTGTCCTCCACAGAACAACCAGATAAAGAAGTTCTTGTCTATGCACTGTTAGACACACAAAGCGATACCACCTTCATCTTAGAAGAAGTAGCCCAAGTTCTGGACACGAACAAAGACAAAACTTGTTTAAGACTATCTACAATGTCTTCAAGGTCAACAGTCATACAATGTCAGAAACTGAAAAACCTGCAAGTAAGGGGATACAACTTGGAAAAAAGGATCAAGTTACCAACACTGTTTACACGAGAGTTCATTCCAGCAGACAAATCACATATCCCCACTTCTGAAACTGCTTTAAAGTGGCCTCATCTGGAACAACTGGTTGACAAGATTCCACCACCCTTGGACTGTGAAGTAGGTCTTCTCATCGGCTATAATTGCCAACAAGCCCTTCTTCCGAGAGAAATCTTGTCTGGTGATGAAAGTCAACCGTATGCGCAGCTCACTGATCTTGGCTGGAGCATTGTCGGCTGCTCCGATCCTGAAAGCAACTATGGTGATGCAATAGGTACCAGTCACAGAATTTTTGTGAGACAAGTAGCACCTGAAGCACAGTCATTTGTTGAGTTAAAGAAGAAAGTACACTTTGTGTTTAAAACTCAAGTCAAAGAGATCAGTCCAACAGATATAATCAAGACTCTTGAATCTGATTTTGCAGATCACTGTACAGATAATACTCCAGTTTCACAGGAAGACCTCATGTTCCTATCCAAGGTCAAAGAAGGCATACAGCAAAAGGAAGACGGTCACTACGAACTCCCTCTTCCTTTCAAGACTGATACACCTCTTCTCCCAGACAACAAAGAATGTGCTGTTCAGAGGCTCGCCTCCTTAGAACGGAGATTGAGAAAAAATGAAGGCTATTACAGAGACTATGTTCACTTTATGAATGACATAATAGCAAGAGGTGACGCAGAGAAGGTGCCAGAGTCTGAGCTCGATAACAAGCCAGCGTGGTACATTCCCCACCACGGAGTCTACCACCCCCACAAACCGGGTAAGATTCGTGTGGTTTTTGATTGTTCTGCACGCTTTCAAGACACCTCATTGAACGACCACCTCTTGACAGGACCAGACCTAACTAACACACTGATTGGAGTGCTGTGTCGATTCAGAAAGGCCCCAATAGCTGTTATGTGTGACGTCGAAAGGATGTTTCACCAGTTGTTGCAAAGGAACACCAAGACTATCTAAGGTTTCTCTGGTGGGACCAAGGCTATCTGGACTCCAAACCATCAGTGTACAGAATGAAGGTCCACCTTTTTGGAGCGGCTTCCTCACCTGGGTGCGCCAACTTTGGGCTCCAGCACCTGGCATCACAGGGTCATGGGAAGTTCAGCGAAGAATCTATAAGATTCATCCAGAGAAGTTTCTATGTTGACGATGGCTTGGTAAGCGTAAAGACACCTGCTGAAGCTGTACGTTTGGTTGAAGAATCAAGAGCTTTATGCAGAACTGGCAACCTTCGACTGCATAAGTTTGTGTCAAATGATGAAGAAGTAATCTCTAAGATACCACCTGAGGAACGTGCACAGACCAGAGATCAAGACCTGGCTCTTGGAGAGCTCCACATCGAACGAGCACTTGGAGTTCAATGGTGCATTGAAGCAGATGAGTTTCAGTTCAGGGTCATTGTGAAAGAAAACCCACTGACCAGAAGAGGAGTTCTCTCAACAGTTGCCTCAGTCTATGATCCTTTAGGCTTTGTTGCCCCGTTTGTACTCATCGGTAAACAGATCCTTCAGGCACTATGCAGGGAGAAAGTAGGCTGGGACGAAGATCTTCCTGAGCACATCCTGCTACAATGGGAATCATGGCTTAAAGACCTACCTCACCTTGCAGCCCTGAAGATTCCAAGAAGTTATCTACCTCCAAACTTCGGTGAAGTTAAGCAATATGAACTTCACAACTTCTCAGATGCAAGTTCCAGTGGATATGGTGCATGTTCATATCTCAGAGCACAAAGTGAAAAGGGAGATATCAGCTGTTCACTCATCATGGGGAAGGCCAGAGTAGCCCCCACCAAACTAATGACCATCCCAAGACTTGAGCTGTCATCAGCAGTGACTGCAGTCCGTAACGGCGATGTTGTCAAGAGAGAGCTTGAGATAGAAAACATGCCAGAGTATTACTGGACAGACTCAAAGGTTGTCCTAGGCTATGTAAACAATGATGCCAAGAGATTTCATACATTTGTCGCCAACAGGGTACAACGCATAAGATCCAGTACGAAGCCTGAACAATGGAGACATGTCAGCTCCGAAAACAACCCAGCTGACCTCGCCTCTAGAGGAACAAATGCAGCTCAACTGAAAGAGTCTAGCTGGCTAGACCAGATTTTCTTTGGCAGAAAAATCTTTCACTTGAAGAGGAAACAGTTGTAAGGTTAGAAGCTACTGATCCCGAGCTTCGCAGAGCACACATTTATACAGTCAAAACCAAAGAAGTGAAGTCAATAACAAGCTTCCTTACTAAATTTTCTGACTGGTCAAGAGTGGTAAGAGCTATCGCAAGACTCAAGAGATTCATCAGAGAGTTCAAAGGTCTTCAAGAAAGAACAAATGAAGCCACTAGTCTAGAAGAGAGGAAGGAAGCAGAAATCTTCATTATCAAGCTAGTGCAAGCAGAATCCTTTGCTGAGGACATTAAGAAGATTCAGAAAGGAAACACTTTGAAAAGACTCAACAAGTTGCAACAGTTGAATGCATTCCTGGATAACAATAATGTCCTCAGGGTGGGAGGGCGTCTTTCGCTGTCAGCTTTACATCCTGATGTAAAACATCCAGCAATTCTTCCAAAGAAAGCTCACGTGTCAACCTTGCTAGTCAAACATCATCATGAACGTGTATGTCACCAAGGACGAGGTATGACCATGAACGAGCTACGTGCAAATGGAATCTGGGTCATTGGATGTGGAAGCGTGGTCTCATCCCACATCTACAAGTGTGTAAAGTGTAGAAGGTACAGAAGAAGTACAGAGATTCAACAAATGGCAGACCTGCCAGAGGACAGAACTGAGACATCACCCCCCTTTACCTACTGTGGCATTGATTGTTTCGGCCCTTTCACAGTAAAGGAAGGAAGAAAACAACTAAAACGATATGGACTGTTATTTACGTGTCTATGTTGTAGAGCAGTGCATATTGAAACACTTGATGACTTAACCACAGATGCCTTTATGAATGCACTTAGAACATTTGTAGCCATCAGAGGACCTGTGCGCCAACTGAGATGTGACCAGGGAACAAATTTCATGGGTGCTAGGAGAGAGTTTTCTGAACTACTCAAAGGTCTGGATCAAGAACGTCAGAGAGCAATTGGATGTGAATTTGTTATGAATGTGCCATCAGCGAGCCACATGGGCGGAGTTTGGGAGCGCCAAATTAGAACTATCAGAAGTATCCTGACAGTCATGCTCGACAGCTCTGCAAGCAGGCTCGACACCACCACTTTGAGAACATTTCTCTATGAAACAATGGCCATCATCAACAGCAGGCCACTAAGTGTTGAACATCTTTATGATCCAGTGGGTCCAGAACCACTCACCCCAAACCCCATTTTGACAATGAAATCTTCAATAATTCTTCCACCCCCGGACAGTTCTGTAAAGAAGACCTGTACCTGAACAAGAGGTGGAAAAGAGTACAGTTCCTGGCTAACGAGTTTTGGCAAAGGTGGAAACGGGAATACCTGCTAAATCTTCAACAACGTCAAAAATGGCAGAGAACATCACGTAACTCACAAGTAGGTGATATCGTGATCCTTCAAGATGATTACTCATCAAGAAACGAATGGAAGCTTGCCAGAGTTGTGGAAGTTTACCCTGGCTCAGACGGCCTTGTGAGAAGACTGAAGTTACTTGTCAGTAACACATCATTCGACAAAGGAAAAACACCCACAAGAACAAGCTATTTAGAAAGACCCATTCACAAGGTAGTCACCCTGATTGAAGCCAATTAAGTCATATACACATAGTTTCATTGGAAATAACACACCTACCTTTATTTCACAAACTTTTCAAGAAAATCTCACATTAAAGGGTAAATGAGTGATTTTGGTGGGAGTGTAAGTGTTGTTGATGTTATTATTCATGTTTAAATTTAACAAGCAATTGCAATTCATGTTGAATTGTTCACGTGTTTATAGATAAGCTTACATATTAGTATTAAGAGTTTTACGTTTTGAAGAGGAACTTAAGTTCAGCGATTTTGGGTTCCGCTACAGCGGTATTTGGAGACGGACACTGAATGTCAGATGTACACAACCTCGTGTGAAAGCTATAACTTCTGAAGAAAGTAAAACGATGAAGATAAATCAAGGACTCTTTGAAGAAAAGACTCTTTTTACAACAAGCGGCCAATGAGGTAGTGTCTGACTTACATAAGTGTTTATATTTGTTTTCTTTTGTACATATGTTTATCTTTATGACACGTTTTTGTACTGATTACAGTTCTCACGGCGGTACAACTATATGGTGTCTCACGGCGGTACAACTATATGGTGTCTCACGACGTTACAACGTATGGTTTCACATGCCACAAGACTGTACTGAAATAAACGCCCGTTTTAAGGAACCAACCTGTGTCAGTCGTTGTAAAAGGAGCTACAATATATATATATATATATATATATATATACACACACTCACCAGCCACTTTATTAGGCACACCTGTCCAACTGCTCGTTAACGCAAATTTCTAATCAGCCAATCACATGGCAGCAACTCAGTGCATTTAGGCATGTAGACATGGTCAAGATGATCTGCTGCAGTTCAAACCGAGCATCAGAATGGTGAAGAAAGGTGATTTAAGTGTCTTTGAACGTGGCATGGTTGTTGGTGCCAGACAGGCTTGTCAGAGTATTTCAGAAACTGCTGATCTACTGGGATTTTCACGCACAACCATCTCTAGAGTTTACAGAGAATGGTCTGAAAAAGAGAAAATATCCAGTGAGCAGCAGTCTTGTGGGCAGAAATCCCTTGTTGATGCCAGAGGTCAGAGGAGAATGGCCAGACTGGTTCGAGCTTTTAGTATTGTTGCCTCACAGCAAGAAGGTCGCTAGTTCGAATCCCATTTCGGGCACGGTTTGCCTTTCTGTGTGGAGTTTGCATGTTCTCCCCATGAATGTGTTAATTGGTGATTCTAAATTGCCTGTAGGTGTGATTGTGAGTGTGAAAGGTTGTCTGTCTGTGTGTCAGCTCTGTAATTGGCCGTAGACCAGTCCAGGGTGTACCCCGCCTCTCACCCTAAGACAGCTGGGATAGGCTCCAGACACCCACGACCCTGAACAGGATAAGCGGATAGATGGATGAATGAATGAATTAATTATCAAGTTTGTGAGGAACATGCGTCTGTTTTTTTTTTTCTTTTATGCAAGAGGTACATTAGCAATACCTCTTCCACAGTTGCCATGTTTGTTTTTGAGTTTGTTGTTCTCATAAACTTTTGACTCTGGGCTGCCCCCTTCCCCTGGTGGATGTGTTGGTTAACAGCAATGCCAACATAAAGGAAGCATGGACGTGTGAGCAGTGATGGTTACATTATTTGAAAAGGACCTATATATTTTCATATGTAAAGGGAGAATAAATGGACCTTAACAAACTCTGAGAGTTCCAGAAACATGAGCAGAACACAGGTTTCCAGCGATGTAAGGTAAACCCCCTCTTTGTAGCTGTATCCCAGGGGTTAAAAATCCCATCCAGGGTTTCACTGTGGTGCTGGAGCTCCTCTTCATATCCAGATGTTGTGTTTTTTTCCGGGTCTCTGTTAACCCGCAAGTAGACGTCCTCTGGATAATTCTTTATTATCCTAAAACCCAGACAATTTATAATCAACCAAGAGTCAAAAAAAAAAAAAAACTAAACTAAACACTGACGTCTTTCAGCGATGACTTTTGTGATATAAATTTTACCTGTGTTCCGGATGGGAGCCCTCACGATCCGGATGCAAAAATCCCTTACCCTGCCTTTAAAATAAAAGCATTCAAGTCAAACACTGACTGGCTCTTAATGTCTCCTATGGAGTAGTGAGAGTGTCAAATACAAAACTAAATCCATCAGTGAATAGGAAAGTAAAAGTGGAAATATAAAGATGAATAAATAAAATATAAAAGAAAAAGGCTAATAACAGTAGAAATATAAAGACAATTTTTATTTAAAAAAAAAGAGAGAGAGGGAGAGAGAAATGTGCTTATAAGTAAAATAAAGAATGTGGCTATATAAAGCAATAATAATCAAAAATTAAATCTTTCAAAGAAAAGGTTAATAAAAGTATAAATATAAAGACAAATACATTAGATAATATTAGAGTGCTTTTATATTGCTTTTTAGATGCACTTTATTGTTGCTCATACTGCACACATTAAACATCACACTGTCATTGTTTTAACTGATTACTTTTTTTTACTGCTTTCATTTTTTCCACTTACAACGCATGTTAAAAGTAAAAATGTCACTTTAAAAGTGAAGGAAATACGCGCAGAAAAAATGTGCGCAGAAGAAACGTTGCGCGCAGGCGCAGAAGGAATCCCAATCAAGAAGCAAAATGGCGATAGGAGATTTGACAAGAGAACTTTTAAGACTTGCTGAAGTTACAAATCTGTCATGATCCAAAAGTTGCAGACAGAGCAGCTTCTCTGTCAAGAGATTGTAGACGAAGCCAGCTTGATGGGAGTTGCACGCGCAAGATGATGAATGAAGATTTGTGTATGTGGTCGTAATGGGCAAATGATACTGAGGCTTCAGAGCGTGCATCACTCTTTCTGAAGCAGAGTGATTCGAAACGCTTTCACATCACATTGCCATGGCCTACGAGTTACTTCCACATGCTAAGTCTGTGGCCACTTACAGAAAGTGTGGAGAAAGGGCTCAAAATGTCAGCACAAGATCCCTCACATGTTTAATGATATGACACTAGGACAGCACTAGGCCCTCATGGACTACGTGGCTAAAGTCTGTAAGTGGCTGAGTGTGGTCACTGAGACGAGACCTTACCTTTATTGTGCATATCATAACAAATGAGGTGCAAAAAGTGCAAGGCTATCAAATTCAGCCAAACTAAACTTAGAGCGAAATTCAGAGCAGAGATTAATATTACTACCAATACACAAGACAGGTGGTAACTGGTTTATTGTTTTTCAGGGGGAGATATAACAAAACATAAAATAAAGCCTATATTTGCATATTTCATTAAGTGTCAACAACAAATATTACACCAGGATTCTAAATCTAATTAAATATATTCTGCATATCTGATAAGTTGAATTAGCAAAGCATTTTCAATAAATATCCTAGTTACTTTAGCGTTTTTCCTAAAAAGTGCTTTAAACCAGTTCGGTCACATCTGAATCAATGTTGGGAGACAAAATAAAATAATGCTTCACTACTGATCATTAAGAGAGCCATCTTCATGAACCAGCTCCTGAAAAACAAGCAAGTGTAATTTCTCCCTCTGACATTTGAATGCTGTGTGTCTTATGGTGTGGCAGACAGGCTCCAGAGCAGCTGAAGGGTTTTTGTTCCATGTGATTTCAAAATCTCTTTTGAACGTTTCAACACATCTATAGCAGCTGTTTGATCTCTTTTTCACTGTTGGTCAAGAGGATTCAACCTTTTCTACACTGTCAATGTTTTCAAGAGTTTCAGACTTAACATTGAACTCTAGTTGTAAATGTCTCTCTGAATCTGACATCCTGTCTGGTACCCCATAGTCCTCTTCATCAGCCCCCATTTCTGCCTCTCTCGTCTCCTCAGTTTGATTTTGATAAAACTCAGAAGTTCGACCACCTAAACACTTGTGATTTTGCAACTGTGAATGCCATGTGAATCTTTGGTCACAAACAGAGCAGCTGATGAGTTTCTCTCCTTTGTGATGTGCCATGTGAAGTGTCAGATGATACTTATGACTAAATCTTTTACTACACTCAGAGCAGCCAAATGGTTTCTCCCCTGAATGCACTAACATGTGTGTGATCACATGACCTTTTTGGTAAAATCTTTTCCCACAGACAGAGCAGCTGTATGGTCTCTCCCCTCTATGAACAGCCATGTGGCATTTTAGAGTAGAATTCCTTGTAAATCTTTGACCACACTCAGAACAACTAAAAGGTTTCTCTCCTGTGTGAACTCTCTTGTGTCCAATCAGATGATGTTTTTGTCCAAATGTTTTACCACACTCTGAGCAGCTAAAGGGTTTCTCTCCAGTGTGCTTTTTTATATGTTGGGTGAGATCCCATTTCTTTTTGAAGGTCTTGCAACAGAAGGAGCAAGAATGTAATTTGTTTTTACTGCCATCAACATAATCTAAAAGACATTCAGTTGTCTTCTCCAAATCAGTGTCTTCAATCTTGACCTCAATCTCATGTTGTGAATCTTTTTCTGGACCTGTAGTCACAGCTGGTCCTTCATAGTCTTCTCCATCAACCTTGGAGTCTACCTCTCTTCTATCTGCAGTTTGGTATTGAAGGAGCTCCAAAGAGTGAACATTATCACACTTGTGTCTTCTTAACTGATTATCCCATGAAAATGTTTTGCCACATGTGTAACATCTGTATGGTTTCTCTCCAGTGTGAATTCTCATGTGTCTCTTCAGTTTATATTTAATTTTGAATGTTTTACCACAATCAGAACAGCTATGAAGTTTCTCAGCAGTCTGTGGCCTCTTATCTTTCATTTTTATCCCAGATTTTAAACCTGAATGATGTCCTCTGGTCTCTTTCCAGTCATCACTGTCATCAGTCTCTGGTTCAGATGATTTTTGAGTCTCGGCTTTAGTCTCTGGTTGTATCTTTTTCTCTGTATCTGATCTGTCAGGGTTTGTTCCTTCACTGTTCTTTTCATCATTTCCTGTTTTCATCTGTTCAGTTTGTCTTTCATAAATCTGTGATTGCCAAGGTTTCTCATCATCATCATTATCCTCATCATCGTCACTCTTCACAATAACAGCAGTGAACAGGAGCTTTGAGGTATCAGCCTCCTCCAGTCCCTGACTGATCCACAGTTCCTCCTGTTCCTCTTTAATGTGTAGGTACTCGGTGTCCTCCTGGTCCATACTGAGGCTCCTCTCCTGCTGCTCAGAGAATCTCTTCTTTACACACCAGCAGCTGCTGGACGTCTGCAGGAAACATAACATACACAAAGATATTACAAGAGGAAAAGTGAGTTCATGTTTAAAAGAAAACAAAAAAGACTTGAAATAGCAATAGATGATATTTTTACTTTAAGTTGCCCAAGTCCAAGTTTGACCATCAAATGTCACAGACTGTTTCCGAAACTTGAACATAAAAATGAAGTGGAGCTACGAGCACATTTTGAATCCCTCTGTCTGTGTTTGATGTTTTGAAGGTTAAAAAGGAGCTCACAGGAACATGAAACTCCATTCAGATGTACAAACTCCCACAGACTTTCAGGAAACAGAAAATTCAGCACACTAAATATCTATATCTATATATCAGATATATGTTCACAGTCCAGCAATAGACGTGTTTTGGCAAGAAGCCTTCCTCTGAGCTGAAATGTGTCTGTTGCTGTCTGTGTGCTCATAGGTTTAAGTTAGAAGATGTTGAGGACATTTGCTGTGCCGACTTTTCTACTCTATTGGAAGTCAAATGTTTGTAAAGTACAGGACAAAAGAAGAAGAGTTGTAAGTTGTAAGACATTCTCAAGAAACCAAAACAAAATATTTAGTTGAAATCAAGCATTATCTATTTTGACAAGATGAAACGAGGTGATTGTCTTTCTGTTGACCTGTGAGCACATTCTGACTGTTACTGCTGAGACAAGATCATTCTCTGATCAAAAGTCAAAAGAGACAGTTCATCAGCAAACTCCTCTCCTTCACTGCTTATCAATGCAATCAAATAAAATCATTCCAGGTCGTCAAAAGGAGAAGTTTTCCTCTGACAGAGTTAGAATTGCAGCGTTGATGCTAATATGGATGTAGGCTAAATTGTTCACTATCTATAAAAGAAAATAATTGGAATTTAGTGATAGACAGAAAGAACTGTGTACCCACCATTCATGTGTCAATGCCTTTTTAAATATTGAGTGTAACACCATGTTTCTGAACACCTGACAAACCACTAAGAGTGTGTTTATCGTGCATGTATCACACAACGACTACTCAGGACATGTTTTCTTTGAATTTAATATAATGTAGTTATTTTGGTGAACACATTCAGTTAATGTTTTACACACTTGATATGTCATTTTTTTTCAGATGTGATGTGATGAATATCTAACTAGTGCTTAAAACACACCTTGTTAGTACAGAATACTCTAATTATGTACAAGTGTAAAATCAGTATCACGGTTGATGCATTTTCACCTCCAATAGTCTGGATAAATGTGAAGTTTTATCAGACACATTAGAATCAGCACAGCACAGCCTTTACGGTCTCTGAGTTCACTTAAATCGACAGTTGTGTACGTAACTACAGCTCTATGAATCCCAGCCACTCAAGGTCCAGGTGCCCCAAGGGCTCAAAAGGAGGTAAACATAAGGCATCCCAAACCAGTGACACGTCCCACACTGACATAGTGGGTCGTAGTGGATGGTGCAATGTACGTGCACCCTTTCAAAATAAGGATACCTGTTGTTGGCTACCAACTGTACCGCCGTACGTGTCACTATTTAATGTTGATATTATATCGATTCAAGATGGCCAAATATTAATATTATATTAGCCTATATTGCATGTGGTCTATGGTACTTGTAAGTTAAAATCAATTCCTCTATTTGTCCACCAAGTGGTGCTGCTGCGCATTTTGTCAAAGCAGATCAAAGGTGATGGTCATTGTGCAGGAAATGAAGTACACCTGAAGCCCTGTTTTCACCAAGTGGTTCAGTTCAGTTCTTCTCGGTATGGCACACATTTTGAAGTGTTTTCATAGACTGAAACCAGGACAGGTCCAAAAATAACTGAAATATACTTTTCGGTACCCTTCTGTTGGTTCCAGACATACCGATAAGACTCCAGAAGGTGGAGCTAAAAACACTGCTGTGATCGGTCAAAAGAATTATCACGTCCTGTGTGACAGCAGTAAGTTTAAATTTAGTTTGATAGTTTGGCTGTTTGTAACCTAGTTTGATATGTTCATTCAGCTTTCCTGCAGTGTTTTTTTTCCTGTTCTGAAATAAATTACTTCATATCATCACTCTTATCACAGCATTGCATACAATTCAGTTTCTCCCTTTTTATTTGATCACCAATGTTTTTTTTTTTCGCTTGTTGCTAACAGGCTGGTCATTCTGATTGGGAGCCCTCTGCCGGTTAGGATCTCAACACAGCCCCGGAGAGGCAAGCACTATGGTTTGGCTGGGGCAAAATGCTGCAATTAATCAATGCCCAGGTCAATGCCCAGACAGGAGGGACACAACAGGTTGTAGGGGTGCCCCGCAGGCCCCACAGACTAGTGACACTAACATTTCAGCAGTCAACGCTCTTAAACAAAAGATCGAGCAGAAATGCCACTACTGTCAAAACAGTAGAAATTATAACACCCTGAAGCGGTTATAGTGGGCAGCGGGAGGGCAGACTATACTGTTAACTTGATATCATGAAAGGGAGTCAGGCTGAGAACACTGATTCAAATTATATTCTTATTCATATTAATAACCAAACTTAATAGTGGGAGGGTTGAAGACACCTCCACTTAATCAAACAAATCAGACTGAGAAGAAATTCTACTAAAGATAGATGTGCACAAAAAACAACAAATCACTAACAGACAGTAAATATTAGCACTGTGGTTAAATACGTCCTCGGCATTATGGTAACAGGGTGAAACTGAACCAACTTCAAAATAAAACCCACATACAACATTGGCAAACATGAATTATAGTGTGTCATATCAAAACAAAAGCCTTTTTAAATCTTGAAACTAAGCTAATTCTGCTCTTGAATTCCGATAAGGATAAAAGGGTGATATAAATATTCAATCAATGATTCCACTTTAGGCTGAAAGTAGACCATCTCAGGGTGACATTCTGTTAGAGTAAGCCAATTTAAATGTATCAATTTAAAATAAAAGCACTTTAATGCCTCATATATGGACTAATGTTGCTCTTATATTCAGATTAGGATTTTTTTTTTTTTTTTTTTTTTTAAAGGCTTATAGAAATAATCAATCAGTGATTTCACCACAGGCTGATAATGGACCATCTCAGGGTGAAACTCCGTCAATATCAGCCAATTCTGATTCATCATTTCAAAATAAAACCAACTCGAAATCTCAAAAGCTTACTTTTACTAAATTCAGATTAAAATTAAAAGGGTATTATCAGTAATCAGTTAATCATTCCACCCCTGGAAAACAAGAGTAAAACAACAAATGGGGCTGGCTTGACCGCAGTGTTTTATGGTCGCCGTAACGTTTGGCTGTTCTTTTAACAACCACGCGTTTGGAGGGGGTCGAATGAATGAACTTAAACAGTGTGTGCAGCTACTATAACACGTTCATCTAACTGCCTGGGTGAGACGCCGCAGTTACACAAACAAAGTGAGAATCACTCCCCGAACTCCGTTGAATCTTATTTAGCAGCGCTTACCTTAAAGCTGATCAGCACGTTAGTCACAGCTTGGGGGGCGAGAAAGTTCCGCAGCTTCGACCAGAGTCACGCAGTAAAAAGCGACACGTTTACATTCTATGGAACGCCAAATGGACCAAAACGTCTAGTTTGGCGTTTGCGTTAACACGGCAAATTCGTACGTCTGACCACGTTAAAATATTTTGTCTTAACGCGCTAAAACCGATTTAAAACGAAACGAAAGTCCGTGTTATCAAGTACATTTTTACGTATTAAGACTGTAGTAATGTGAAGTGAGAGTGTTATAATTAAATGATGATTTAATGATTTAATGATTTAAATTTGGCTACCACTTCATCACTTTTGAGAGGAAATCATTTGTACAATCATTTCAAGACAGAAATCCCCACCTACCTTGTATTAATTGATGTTAAGAAATAATGGAATATTACTTGAATCGGGGTTAGAAATAATATTGATTTACGGTGATAATGAACACCTGTTTTTTTCTTCTGTTTTAAATGGTTACTTATTGTGGTACATGCAGTTTGTTTACAATAACCTGTATGACATGTAAACCCCTATGTGCCCACTAGATGGCAGTATAAGAGTATTAATGGCAACCTGTTAGATTTAAAAAAAAAAAACAAAAAAAAAAAACCATTCCACTGGTCTCAGGGGCCCGTTTCTGAAAAGTTTTGTGCCAGCTCTAAGTCAGTTAACCGTGAAATGAGGGGAAACTTTGGGTATTCCGTTTCAGAGGAGGAGGTCACTCAAACCTGAGAAAGGGGGTACATCTTGTATATCAAACACTTTTAACTTTGTAAATTCACCTCATGAATTACCCACACAAACTGATTATTATTATTATTATTATTATTATTATTATTATTATTATTATTATTGTTGTTATTATTATTATTATTATTATTATTATTATTATTATTATCAACAAACTGTAACTTACAAACTCTAAAAAACACTAATTTTTATCTCTGTTAATGAGGTCAAACAATGTATCAAAAGTATTGAACATTCCAGTAATGTGAAAGTCATCAAAATATCTTATCTATTTTCTCTTTTTGTTGTATTTGTGTAATGTGTTTCATTGTACGGTTTTGAAGCCAAAAAACCTCCGTCGCGGCAGCCGCCATTGGCAGCCATTGTGCAGCCAGAGTCTGCGCTGTAGAGATTTACGAGGGACTCTGGGAAAATCTAAGTGGAAACGGGTGACAATATAATTTATTTTTTTATTTCAGGCCATCTAATCTCTTCTTAACTGTCCATCACGATACATTTTATTATTCCCGAAAAAACTACACATGAACGGCAAAAACCCCATTTTTAACCTCTAATAACTAATAAAAAAGAAACATCTCAGAAAAAAAAGAGGACCTGAACACAATGCAGCCCAATAATATCTAAATGTCACCACAGCATACAGAAACATTTCTACAAGGTGTAATACATTTTTAAAGCTTGACCACATCCCATCTGGAATGAATAGAAAGGCAGAGTTTTGACTTGAACTGCAGCCAGCCAGCAGATGGGGCAGTTTTTGTGGTGACCTCAGTTTGAGCCGAGCGAGATGACATCGATTTTTTTTTTACAGTCTATAGTCTGAAGCTGATTGTGTGTGAATGTTTGGTGTCTGCGCTAACAGAAAATGTGAACACCTTAACACATTAAAACAATGTTAAAACTGTGTTAAGACGAAAGAAAATACTGCGTTACCAAGTACAGTTTTTAGGGGCTGTGTTGGGCTGTATGTATTACTACGTTGTGGTCATGTTGCTCTTGCTACTGGGTACGTTTTGGCTACGTATCTATCATGTAACTGATTTGGGACAGTCCATTTGCCTGGGTGTGTATATCAGTTTGTGCAACAGAAACAACAGAACATCTGTTTTTTCATACTAGGGATAGTTATGTTACAATATGTGTTGAAAGCAAAAGGAAAAATGCGGTTCAATACAAGTAGAAATCAAGTTGCCAATATCTTCCCATAATTTTGTAGAAAAGGGGAAAAACCAAACTAAATAAAATACATCTTCAGAGTGACAATCGCAGAAAGAGCAATTAATATCTACATCTTTGTTTTACCCTTTGATGAGTGAATTCTGTGAATTATTTTAAAAGATACCTCTTTTACTTTATTATTTATCATATATCTAGCTGGAAAGTTCCAAATCTTTTTCCATTCAAGGTTATTAATAAACGTGTTCCAACAAGCGACCACCGGAATCGATAAATCTTCCTGAAATAATAAGCATTTTGGTTTGATCAAGGAGTAATAACGCAGGATTCTGTCCTGCTGTATTTTCAAATGACATAATTACTCCATCGGGGATAGGGTCACAAATATGTTGATATTGAAGAATCGACCTGCACATGCGCAAGAGTGACGATCCAGCGCTAAGGCGCCGCCTCTGGCGGTCAGTAGGGATAGAATAGAACAATGCTTTTCCCAGCTGGAGCTAACTGCGGCTAAACGCTCTGAGCGTCTCAGAAATATGAGCAGGAAACACGTTTCAAGTAGTGAAGAAAGCTAACCTGCTCTTTTAGCTTTATTTCAGGGGATAAAAACCCACCCAGGTGTTCTCTTTGACGCTGGAGCTCCTCTTCAAATCCAGATGTTGTGGTTTCTTCCAGGTCTCTGATCGATCACCCGCATCGAGGAGACGCCGTCTGGACAGCTCTTCACATCCTACAACTCGGACATTTTGTAATCAACAAAGAGTCAAGGAAGTAATATAAAACTGCATGTCTTTTCAACGACGACTTCTGTTGATATAAATTAAAGCCACCTGTGTTCCGGAGAGGAGCCGTCGTGACCCGGATGCAAAAGCACTTACTCTGCCTTCAAAATAAAAGCATTCAAGTCAAACATTGGTTTAATCTTAATAACTCCACTAAACACTGAGCTCTAAAATTTGATAAGACTTCGTATCTTGTCTTGATGTTAGGCTTCAATTAATAAAATAAAAATAAAATTTAATTAACATTAAACATCTAGGTCTGTTCATGTTTCTGGAAAGGGTCTTGAAATAATGTTTGTTATGATTTGGAACTTTAAAAACTGACTAATGATAAAAAGTGACAGCGTGAGGGTGTAAGGGCTCAAAATAGTATAACTAGGGATAGGACAGCACTTTGCCACATCTCACGTGACCTGCATGTCATTAAGAGCTCTTAGTAGACAGTTTTTAGTTTTCTCAAATCCAAGATGATAAAAGGAAGAATTTCATGATTTTCATGTGATATAGATTCTGTATAGACTAGATGTGAAGTAACTGATAACTTATCAATACACTCTTCATATGTCAGACCATCGTAACCACAAAAACTGGAAGAATTATATAAAAATAAGAATTACAAATATGTTAACCCTATAATGCCAAACATCACATTTATTACATTAGTTAAAGACTTCTATCTCATCAATCTCATCAACATGGTAGTTCCCTTTATCTCTCTCTCTCTCTCTATATATATATATATATATATATATATATTTTTTTTTTTTTATTTTTTTTTTTTTTTGAATCCCCCTGAGAATTATAAATCGACCACAGACAGCTGAAATTTTATGTTGGCCCTTTTCAAAATAGCTGCTTTCGTTAACTTTTTTAAAATTTTATTTGATTTTATTTTAGAAAAATCATTGTTACTTTTCAAGAAGATGCAGCAAGAATAAAATATAAATTGTCCCCCTCCCCCTTTTTTAAGTAAGTATTTTCTGGATTGCAACAATGCATATTTACTGTAATCTAAAACGTCGAAAAAAAAATGTGTCAAGTGCCATACAAAAATATATCACACACAAAATGATTTAGATATAATGATATATAGCATCCGATGTACAGGTGTGCTGTTTTGGATACCAAAGTTTGAAAAAGCTGGTATGGGAGGCAAAATACATCAAGACATCACTTTATATTATTAAGAGAGCCATCTTCATGAACCAGCTCCTGAAAAACAAGCTAGTGTAATTTCTCCCTCTGACATTTGAATGCTGTGTGTCTTATGGTGTGCCAGACAGGCTTCAGAGCAGCTGAAGGGTTTCTCTTCTGTGTGAATTCACAATATATTTGAATGTTTCAACACATCTATAGCAGCTGTTTGATTTCTTTCTCACTTTTAGTCAGGAAGATTCAATCTTTTCTATACTGTCAACATGTTCAAGAGTTTCAAACTTAACATTGAACTCTGGTCATAAATGTCTCTGAATCTGACATCCTGTCTGGTCCTCTATAGTCCTCTTCATCAGCCCCCCATTTCTGCCAGCTAAAATCCGACCACCTAAACACTTGTGATTTCGCAACTGTGAATGCCATGTGAATCTTTGGTCACAAACAGAGCAGCTGATGAGTTTCTCTCCTTTGTGTTGTGCCATGTGAAGTGTCAGGTAATACTTATGACTAAATCTTTTACCAAATGGTTTCTCCCCTGAATGAACTAACGTGTGTTATCAAATGACCTTTTTTGGTAAAATCTTTTCCCACAGACAGAGCAGCTGTATGGTCTCTCTCCTCTATAAACAGCAATGTGACATGTTAGAGTAGAATTTCTTGTAAATGTTTTACCACACTCTGAGCAGCTAAAGGGTTTCTCTCCAGTGTGCTTTTTTATATGTTTGGTGAGATCCCATTTCTTTTTGAAGGTCTTGCAACAGAAAGAGAAAGAACGTAAATTATGTTTTACTGCCCTCCACATAATCTAAAAGACATTCAGTTGTCTTCTCCAAATTACTGTCTTCAATCTTGACCTCAATCTCATGTTGTGAATGTTTCTCCGGCTTTGAGCTCCCAGCTGGTTCTGATCCTCTATAGTTTTCTCCATTAACCTTGGATTCTTTCTCTCCAGTTTGGTATTGAAGGAGCTCCAAAGAGTAAACTTCGTCACACTTGTGTCTTCTTGATTGTTTATCCCATGAAAATGTTTTACCACATGTATGACATCTATATGGTTTCTCTCCAGTGTGAATTCTCATGTGTCTCTTCAGATTTTGTTGAATTTCAAATGTTTTACCACAATTAGAACAGCTATGACGTTTCTC
Source organism: Labroides dimidiatus (assembly GCA_030710495.1). Classification (NCBI taxonomy): domain Eukaryota; kingdom Metazoa; phylum Chordata; class Actinopteri; order Labriformes; family Labridae; genus Labroides; species Labroides dimidiatus. The sequence continues at coordinate 23,727,537 of CM061158.1, forward strand.
AGTGGTCTGTGGCCTCTTATCTTTCATTTTTATCCCAGATTTTAAACCTGAATGATGTCCTCTGGTCTCTTTCCAGTCATCACTGTCATCAGTCTCTGGTTCAGAAGAGTTTTGAGTCTCAGCTTTAGTCTTTGGTTGATTGTTTCTCACTGCATCTGATCTCTTGTCAGGTTCTGGTTCTTCTTTTGGAGCTGTGATGACTAAGGTTTTTCATTATCATCGTCACTCGTCACGATAACAGCATTGAATAGGGATGAGCGAGTACACCATTATCTGTATCTGTATCTGTTTACCCATCCATATTATCCGTATCCGTACTCGTAGGGGGCTGGGTCTAAACCGGAAGGGGGCGCGTTTTGTCCGGAAATGGGCGGGACTTAAATCCTAACATTATTTTAAGTCTGAAACTGGCAAGAATTGATTTGAAATGGCTATATTTATTTTCAGCTATGTATTATGTACAACTGGTAAAATGCGTATGTAGTGGTGTGAAAGACTGTCTCATTGAACAGGAGTTTTGAGGTATCAGCCTCCTCGGGTCCCTGACTGATCCACAGTTCCTCCTGTTCCTCTTTAATGTGTGGATTCTCCATGTCCTCCTGGTCCATACTGAGGCTCTTCTCCTGCTGCTCAGGGGAATCTCTTCCTTACACTAGGGATGGGCATTTCAAGCAAAAGTTTGTGGAACAGGAACAGGCTTTCATATGTTGTCCAATTTTCATGAACACTCATCCAGCCTTCAGAATAAAAGACATCAAGTCAAGTTTATCTTTTATTGCACAAGTTATAAGTTCATGCACAGGAAAACACAATGTTTTGCATTTGTAAATTAAAAAAAAAGTGCAAATACATCAAACTAAGCCGAACCAACTTCAAAAGAGAAATTAAAGCTAAGTGCTCCATGCACACTGCATGTTATCTGCACACTCACACACACAAGTTCAGGAGTTTCCAAACTTTTCAACCCCCAAAATAGTGGTGCCAGAGACCGGTGACCCCCTGCTGTGGGATATTGAACATTTTAAATACTATTCAAATATAAAATCAGGCCTCAGTTTCCTGATGTAAACTTCTGTTTATTTAGAAGAGAATTAACATGCACACAAAGCACACAGGAATGCCACATCCCAATGTTTACTCCACTTGACATCAGCTGTCCTGCTAAAACCCAGTGAATGGAATAAACACTTTATAACAGGGATACTAAAGCCCAGTTAAATAGTATTGTTTCAGAAGAACTCACACGTGTTTAATACGCTTTTTTTTTTCTTTGAAAGTTTCCTGTGAAAATGCATCATGGACCCTTTGTCTCACTGTTATTGCTATCACACTGCTTCTTTCAATAGACTCCTTTGCCCATTTACATTCAGTGACAATATGCTGTAATGTTGGTAAAGAATTGTATTCAGAAACATTGCATTTGTTAAACTACAGCTCTCAAGGATAAAACAAAATCCAAAAAAGTAAAGAATTCTAACAAATAAGACACGTATTAAAATGTTAAAACAGCTCTAAAGCCCCACATTTCTGGAAACATCGTTCAACGATTATATTTACAAGGCTCTCTCTCTATCTTTGTGCAGCAGGATGGTGATGCAGTCTCTCTGTGCAAATCGATCATAGCAATTAAAGTAAGACATTTATACATTTTGATTTCATTTGTTGGGTTAGTGTTTTCATGCGTTTAATTGCTGGTTAATATTAGTTGTCAGGCACGTAGGGTCACTCAGGGCTCAGGGCTGATTGTTGTTCTACACACCAAAACTGTTTGCTGTATTGTCTGAATTTAAACAAAGGCTCAAGGAAAATAATTTATCAAGGGCTTTTTAGTAATCAAGTAACACAAGTTATACGAGGAATCTCTTCAGCCGGACTCTCACGTTTCTTTGTGTGGGAGTCGGACTGGCTTTAAACCAATGACTGATATAAGCTGATGATAATAAAAGAAAGGGCATTTGTTCCCTTAGTTTAGAGCTTCAGTATGTGGATTTTACACCCTGATTTTACAATCATCTGAGGATCTCATGCAGACTGAAGTCTGGGGGCAGACCCCAGCAAGTCACAGATCAGCTGCGACCTTTCACATCATTATCATTTCACTGGAAAGGTGCAGCACTGCATCTCAGGGAAAATTATCCAAAATAAAAAAGAAATAGTACAATTCACAGGAATTATGATTAACCTTCCTTTTTTTGATTGTCATTCATTATTTTAACCACAGTGTTCTGTTCAAAATCAAACCAAATATTACACACGTTTGAAACTTGTGCCGCTTTGCATGCAAAAGAAGACGGCTAGCACCTCAACTTTAGCAAGTGAAACAAGCATGCTAAGCAAGTCAACATCTTCATCTTTTTAAAAAAAAAAAATAATAAGAAACAAGACCAAACAACTGGTATGGGAGCTAAAAGCCTGAACTATTAGAGAAACAAAAACATAAAAAAGAATATATTGAATAGTGCATATATGATTTTTTTTATCTTTACAGTTTACCAAATTTCTTTGAAATCTTTTCAAAGTGTTGCTGCATGAATTCTTCACTCGCGTTGTGAAAAGTAAGCACCTTTACCCTTATAAGTATCAGTTAATGCTACGACCTCTTTCTCATCCTGCTCATTCTAGTGCTCAGGTCTCCTCTCTCCACGTGTGGCTGCATCCACATATTCTTTGCTCTCCTGATGATGATATATTTTAGCCTACCAGCCCACTAGTAAAATGTCTAAACAATAAACTATGCATAGAAAAACTGTTCAGTATCATGCGTCAGTGAATACACCAGTCAACACATCGTCGTTTATAACCAGAATCTGAACTGGTTTATCATCAAGTGGATTTTCTTATGCAAGGAATCTGTCCAGGTGTTTTTGATGCAAAGAAACGTTGGCACAGAAGCAAAAAAAAAAAAAAAAAAAAAAAAAATTAGAAAACTTCAGTAGAGAAAAAAACGTAATGAAAGTATTTACAGCAATTGAAGTGGAAGAGCCGTACTTGAGAGTGATTATCTTACATTCTGTAATGTACAGTATAATCTGTGTGGCGTAGACAGACTCAAGTCAGCAGAATTTTCAAGACAATGGCAGAGAGATCGAAGCGATCGAAAGCTTGGTTTCACTTCACCAAAAAGGATGCCAACAATTCAAAGTGCAATTTGTGCAACGCTGCAATATCATGCAAGGGTGGCAACACCACCAACAAGTTAAAAGATCTGTCGATGCATTACATTTAATACCTAAAGTGTCATTCATTCATCTCCTATACCGCTTGAGGCCCATTTATGCTCAACGTTAAATAAGGACACGGACAGGGCCTTCTGCCCGTGCTCTGCGTTCAAATGTCCGTATTTCTGCACGTTTCCATAAAGCTTATGGATACAGGCCAAACAGAGCAGTACCACCGGAAACTGTGGGGGCAGTGTTGCTGTTACCACCCGATATGTAGCTCTAGTGAGACACGAAGAAGAAATAACAATGGCTGAACTTTGAAAAGAAAAATTCAGCAAGTTGGTGAGGAACTTGCTGCTCCGTTTTTGTCTTTTATGCAAGCGGTACATTATCAATACCTCCTCCACAGTCGCTTGTTTGTTTTTGTTTTAGAGTTTGTTGTTGTCATAAACTTTTGACTCTGGGCTGCCCCCTTCCCCTGGTGGATGTATTGGTTAACAGCAATGCCAACATAAAGGAAGCATAGACGTGTGAGCAGTGACGGTAACATTGTTTGAAACAGCAGTATACATTTTGGTTCGTAAAAGGAGAATAAATGGGCTTTTATCCTGTTCAGGGTTGTGGGTGACAGCTGGCTGAGGGCGAGAGGCGGGGTACACCCTGGACTGGTCTCCAGTCAGTCACAGGGCTGACACACAGAGACAGACAACCTTTCACGCTCACACCTACAGACAATTTAGAATCGCTGATTAACCTGATGAGCATGTTTTTGGACTGTGGGAGGAAGCTGGAGTACCTGGAGAGAATGCACACATGCACAGGGAGAACATGCAAACTCCACACAGAAAAGCACACCAGGCAAACCAGGATTTGAACTGGTGACCCTCTTACTTTGCCGCAACAGCGTTAACCGTTCCTCCACTGCAGCCCACTAAAAGTGTCATGTCATATTTATTTACTTATGAACTCAAAATGTTGTTGACACAGAAAACCTGTACTTTTTTTACACAGAAAATTCCTAAGAGGGACTGATAAAGAATTGGATCAATAAGTGGAATGGATAATGGCATTGGAATCAATAAAATTTTATCAATATCCATCCCTATTAAAAATAAATTTAATACTACATGACATGTAATGTGTTAATCTAAAGGATAAGAGACAAAGGTGTAAAAAAAAGACTGAACTGGAGCTTTTGTTCTCATTTTACGCAGCAATCTGTCATCAAGTTGTACTGTATTTTGCAGCTTAAGCATGCTACCATTGTACAGAGGCGGTCACAGCAGTCGTTAGTTTGACATTTGCCCATCTCTGTCTCTCTTCTGATGTCCTTTCAAATGATTTAAATGAACTCCATCAAAAATATAAAACTCATCTAGCTCTCTCCTTTGTTTTGTTTGCTTTCTTTAGATTGTAACTCCAGATTGTGCGACCACAACCAGAGCAGAAAGGTTTTGCACCAGTATGACATCTCGTGTTACTGACACTTCATTATTTCTCAGAACCCGACCGATAAACTTTGGTCTCCTTCAAATCATCATCACAGTCAGTCTGATCAGAACGTGAACATTTTGCCCACACTAAGAGCAGCTGTGCCCCACCATGTGTCTCTTAAGACTCCCTTCTGTTTTAAATGTTTTACTGCAAAAGGAGCAGATGAAGGGTTTCTCTCCCGTGTGTACTACCATGTGTGAGTTTAGGTGCCCCCTTCGTCTGAATGTTTTACCACACTCAGAGCAGCTGAAGGGTTTCTCTCCCGTATGAATAAACATATGTGCGGTTAGATTCTGCTTATGTTTGAACCCTTTACTACAAAAAGAGCAACTGAAGGATTTCTCTCCAGTGTGTATAACCACGTGTGTGTTTAGGTGCCCTCTTAGTCTGAATCTTTTACCACAAACAGAGCAGCTGAAGGGTTTCTGTCCTGTATGAATGAACATGTGTGCGGTTAGATTCCCCTTTTGTTTAAATCTTGTGCCACAAACAGAGCAGCCAAAGGGTTTCTCTCCAGTATGAATTTCCACATTTAGGGCCAGCTTCTGTTTGTGAACATATGTTTCCAGGTCTGGTCCTCTGACGTGCTTCCCATCAGCTCCAGAATCGGCCTCTTTTCTCAACTCTGATTGGTTTTGAGAGAGTTCCAAAGTCTGACCTCCAATACGCTTGTGCATTTCTACCTGATCAAACCCAGAGAACTGTTGGTCAGAAACATTGTAGCTGTAGGACTTTTGACACCTGTGACGTGCAATGTGAGGTTTAAGGCTACACTTGTGTTTAAATCTTTTACCGCAGTCAGCGCAGCTAAAGGGTTTCTCTTCCGTGTGGACCTTCATGTGTGACCTCAGGTGGTCTTTTTTGTTAAATTTTCTGTCACAAACAGAGCAACTGAGGAGTTTCTCTCCTGTGTGTAACCTCACATGCATTATCAATCCCCATTTAGTTTTGAATGTCTTACCACACTCAGTGCACCCATGTGCTTTAACATCAGTCTTTTTTTTCTCATCATTAGTGCTTCTCACAGACTTTAAGCCTGAATGATGTTCTCTAGTTTCCCTCCAATCATCACTGTCTTCAGTCTCAGGTTCAGAAAAGTCCTCAGTCCCTAAATGTCTCTCTGGGTTTGAGTTAACTGCTGGTTCTGGTCCTCCACTGTCCTCTGCATCAGCTCTCATCTCATTAGTTTGTCTCTGATTCAGCTGCAGGGACCAAGGTCCCTTTCTATCATATTTACTCTTCACAGGGCCAGGAATCAGTGGGGGGTTGGTTGTATCAGCCTGACTGATCCAGATTTCCTCCTGTTCATCTTTAATCTGTGTGGATTCCAGGTCCTCCTGCTTTGCCCCTATGTGGACCATCATGTACTTACCCAGGTCATCTCTTTCTGTAAACTGGTTCTCAAATCCTGAGCCACTGGAAAGTGTCTGTCCTGTGTTGATATCCAGAGGATGATAACATTTTTTATCAGGCGCAGAACAAAAATCCTGTTTCCTGTCACATTCAAACGGCGCTGTACTCTGATAGGTGTCCTCGTTTTTCACAGATATCAAACCTGACTCATTTTCTCCTGCCTCCTTCAAATAATCATCACGGACCGCACTCTCAGGTTCAGAAGAGTCTTCCGTCTTTACCTCAACCTGTGGTTGTAAATGTCCCTCTGGATCTGAGCACCTGGCTGGTTCTGGTCCTTCAGGGCTTTCTTCATCAGCTCCTGCTTCAATCTGTGTTATATACACTGCATAAAACTGTGAGGGCTCAGGTTTCTCCTCATCCTCTTCTCTCTTCACAGACACAGGAGTTAATGGGAGCTTGGTGGTGTCAGCCTCCTCTGGTCCTCCGGGGTACTCTCCTGCTTGACTGCTCCATAGTTCCTCCTGTTCCTCTTTAATGTGAGGGGGTTTAATGTCGTCCTGCTTCAGAATGGGGCTCCTTTCCTGCTCCCCTGGCCGAAAACCTTTACTCACCATGAGCTGCTGGACGTCTGCAGGAAATCCTGAAACACACAAAGGCACAGCAAGGAGAGCTGTGAATTTATGTCAAGACCTGTCTTGAAGACGTGACACTTGATACCATCACTTTGATGTTGATTTGTTAGTTGTGTTGAGAATGAAGGAGCAAAAGCATGTGACTGAAGTAGAGAAGCTGAGAGAAACAGAGGCAGGGTCCAGCTGAACATGACTCATTGATGATGGCTGCTCTGACTGTCTGCATGGAAAAAGAAGTTAAAGGTTGTTTACACAAATTCAACAGAGAGCAGTGAACTATTGAGCAGCTGAAAACACAAACTCGAAATCAGAATTGTGTGGAATCCTTTAAAAATCCCATCATGTCACCCATCTGATGCAGCGTCTATTGGAAAGAAAGCATACAGAAACCAGGATAAACCATAAACATGCCCCAGTATCCCATTTTCCTGCTGAGGAAAGCTGTTGTTTTTTTTTTTTTTTTAAATGGGATAGGGGCCTCTCCTAGTTTTCAAAATCAGGATGTGGTGTTTACAAGCACAAACACAGAGTACTTCAAAACCTCTGGGCCAGTAAAACTCAGAACGAAGCACTATGACTCTGACAAAAATGCAAACTACACGTTTAAACAAACATCCAACATGTTGTTTTAACAAGTTTAAAGTTTTTTGATTTGGACATCATACCAAGCCTTATTTGTCACTGTGTCATACCTGGTAGCGCTCATGTTGAGTGGAAAATCCACACATGATCGCAGAATCCCCTTCTGCTCAAAAAGGTGGACAGGTGCCTTTCTCCAACCAGACACTTTTCCTGTCAGAGCATGTAACTACCTTTTCCTGTTTGTTTATTTTTTTATGTTTTTTCTTTCTTTCTTTCTTTCTTTGCACTTCAGGGCCACCGTACCATCCACGTGTCTACAAGTACACACATATAGGGCGTGTAACTACCTTTTCCTTTTATATATATATATATATATATATATATATATATATATATATATATATATATATATATATATATATATAGTGTGTGTGTGTGTGTGTGTGTGTGTGTGTGTGTGTGTGTGTGTATTAAAAACTGGAATGCCAGTTCTTTCTAGTACTGCTCTAAGAAATACAAATTCTTATTAGGATGTCGGAACATTTTTGGCCCTTTTCTACATGTGCCACATCCCAGTGTTGGCGCAGGGGTGCGAGGGCCCCTTTAATGCTGCTTGAAGGTTTAACTTAAGGATGCTTCAAATGTTATAACACTTTGCTATGGGTGTCTGACAAACATGGGAAAACTGTTGTTATTATTACCTACTTCTCTTTGTTGTATATACTCACACGTTAGCTTAGGGTTGCTCGTTAGCTAAAGAGCAAGATCGATTTTTTGCAAAGCACTTAAAGCAGCTTAAATCTATGAATCGTTAGAATACTCTCGTTATGAACAAGCTCGTCTGTATTGGTGAACATCCAGCACTGAGAGGCTCTATCTGACAGCGTCATCATCACAGCTCAGCCACGAAACAGGCTTAAAATCCAGTCAACAAAACGGTCTTTACATGGTCACTAAACACGTTTCAAGTCAAGTCAAGAAACCCACCTGCTCTCTGCAGCTTCCTCTCAGGTGTTACAATCACATCTAGTACATTTCTTTGTCTGTGGGGCTCATCTTCGTATCCAGATGGTGTTGTTTCGTCTGCCAAGTCTTTGTTAACCACAGCGCGCGGCCTCCGTCTGAGTAAATCTTCACGATCATGAAACATGGACATCTTTCACACATCCGAGAGTCAAAAGGGTCATGAAAACTAATCCCTGATGTCTTTCCAAATACAACTCCGCTCCTAAACACTTTGGCACATCCTGATAACTGTGCGCTGCCAGGGAGAGTCCGCGAGAGACCCGGATACTAAACCAGTAATTTATAGCACTCTTTTGACCTTCACAATAAAAGAAATCGACTCCGCATTGTTGCTATTACATGTCAAACGTTAGAAAACTCTCTGCGCTTCACTTGAGGACAATTCACAAAAAAAAAAAAAATGATTTGAATCAAAAACGTACATTATCTGTCCTGGAGCAGTTACATCAAAATAACTTTTGCTCAATCGCAAAATTTGAAATGTAAAATCGAGGAAAATGATAATAATGCAGTGGTCTCGTTATGTCTTACAGAACTGTATATTGGTCATCATAAATTTTAATTTTATATATGCAGCCATTAGGCTCCATAATGCTCGAGCCAATGGAGATGAGCTATAATTATTGTTTTATGTGTTTTTTTTTTTATATAATTCTATCTGTCAGACACCTGGATTCAGTCTCACATCACATTCAGCTGCATTTGTCATTCATTTACAAACAATCATGTCTAGTCAGACTTCTTTTATGTTTAAATCCTTTACCACATTCAGAACAGTTGTGAGGTTTTTCTTTTGAGTGGACAAACATGTGCAGGAAGATATCTTTATCGTTTAAAGCCTTTACCAAATATAAAGCAGCTAACAGGTATTTCTTTGGTGTGGACAAACATATGGATTGTCTGACTTTATTTTTGTTTAAATTCTTTCCCACATCAAAACAGCTGAAAGGATTCTCTTTGGTGTGAACTGACTTATGTAAAAGTTTGAAAAAAAAAAAAATCCTTCCCCACTTTCAGCATATGTGAAGTCAGCTATTTGAAGTGATTTTTAATTTTTAAGATAAAATCTTTTCCCAAATTCAGAACAGCTAATAGTATTTATTTATTTATTTATTTATTTATTTATTTATTTATTTATTTATTTATTTATTTATTTATTTATTTATTCATTCATTCATTCATTCAGTCATTCAGTCATTCATTTACTTTGAGCAGATGAAAGGTTTTTCTTTGGTGTGGACAAATGTGTCTGCCCATATCTGACTTGTAAATATTTTTTTCACACTCAGCAGCTGAAAGATCTTTTTCCTGTGAGAGACACCACATGACTGGCTTTATCTGGCTCAGGACAAACCAAGCGGCAACCTCTGGTCTTAAAATATGAGACAATGCAGGAGTGTTAAAGTCTGCTGTTCCCCAAGTGTCCGCTTGAGGCTGGCTCCAGAAGTACTGGAAGTCACATTCACACCAAGCAAAAAAAGAAGCTGTTTTCACAACCAAAATAAGCCTATTTACAGACAATTAGACAATTAAGACAATATTAAGATTGCCAGTTCGTCCAATCAGGGGCACAGCTCAGCTCACGTGATTGCCGGGCGCCCTATGGCTGTTACTGGCCAAGAAATGAAAAAGGAATGGAGTATGAATGATGTGGGATCCAAGACAAACATCTAAATCAGAAATAACTTTTGGGTTACCTAAAAATTTACACAGAAGGGTACGTGGGAATAGGGGTGCACATACCAGAGTAAAGGCAGTGAAGTTGCAGACAAACGGGCAAAACAAGCACTGGAAAGAAATACAACAGTACCAATCCATCTCTGGAAGGGACAGGCAAAAGCAACAATAAAGAAGAAGCTGATGGAAATATGGCAGAGGAGGTGGGATCTGGACCAAGAAAGGAAGAGGGTTCTACAGAATACAAAAATCAGTTACAACAATGATTTTAATGAAAGAAACAGAAGAGAGGAAGTTATTATGTTAACACAATGACACACTACACAAACTGGGGGAAAAGTACTAACTGCTGTGGCAGGTGTGGTATTAAAGAAATGTAGAGCACATGTTACTTGTCTGTTCAAAATACACAGCTGAGAGAGAGCTGCTGCAGGAGACAGAGCAGCAGGGCGTGAGAGGAGTCTAACAGGATTACTGCACAGAGGGAGAAGAAGGTGAAGGAGTGAGGGCGGTCAAGAAGGCTCTTTCTCTTCATAGTATAGTATACAGACTTTTTTTTCAGTACAGTATAGTATATGGATGGCAGACAGAATCTGTGGTACGTGACGTGATAGTCTTGTACAGTAGGTGGCGGTATGCACCTCAAAGCTGTTTGCGATCCCCCCCCAAAAAAAAACAACAAGAAGAAGAAGATCAAATCAGGAAGAACATGCAGTTGGGTCTCAGAGACGCTCACCGTCAGCAAACTCTGGAATTCCTCTCTCAAAATAACACATCAGCGTATACTTTTCTTTTTCTTCTTTGACTCGTGGATGTGAGGAGATGTCCAGATTTCACGATCTTAAAGATTCATTCGAGGGGCGGCTGCTCACTGCGGTTAGCAGAGACCTGGTTGAACAAAGAACAACATCTGGGAACGAAGATGAGCTCCAGAGACAAAGTGAATCACTGGATGTGATTTTAGTACCTGAGATAAAGCTGCACAGAGCAGGTTGGTGTCTCAAATGATTATCTAAAACTGTTTCAGAGGGATGCATCCGGCTGAAAGTCGTCAATCAAAGGGCTCATTCTCAATCTAAGCAAAAATTTGGGACTGAGGTCAATTCAGCCCCACTTGTTTTGCAATGCGTGTATATCTTAGGCATTACGGTAACGGTGAACCTGTCCGACCTTCAAAATAAAAGAGACGTACAGTCACAGAATAATACATGAATAAATTTTTATGTAGAATTTCGAAATCTCGAAGTTGTGCTAATCTGCTCTAAATTCAGATTAAAATTAAGAGGCTTATATAAATCATCAATTAAGGATTCCACTTCAAGCAGACCATCTCAGGGTGGCACCCAGTAAATAGCCAATTCTAGTGTGTCAAAAGTAAAGCACTCCGATATTTGTCATTTTTCATATGGAGACTATTTTTTGTGCCTGGTCTCATGTGCTTTTGTTATTATAACAACAAAGCAACAATACGCAACAACGATTCAAAATATAAATACATACCACATACTCACACAATGTCTTGTATATATTCTTTTAGTTATTGCGCTTGTAAACAACAGGGAGATATTGTGTTATGTTGTTCATGTCTTTTCAATTTTTATTTTACAAACAACTCACATGGGACCAGGTATAAAAATCAGTATTAAGACTTGGATAGCTGGGATATTCTTCATAGATTGTATAAAACATGGACGTAGTCTCCATGACATCACCCGTCTGTTCCTGATACAGTCAAATGAAGCCAGACATTGGACAGGGCCATCTTGGATATAATGCGGACTTTAAGCTTCCTGTCTAACAGCTATAGGGCGCCCAGTCACATGAGCTGAGATGAGCCTCTGATTGGACAAACTTTTGATTATAATATTTTCTAAACTGCTGAGTTTAAAAAAAAATGTCAACCCCCGTACAGTGTGTGCGGATAGCTTAATTAGCGTTTCAGACCCAAGACATTTTTTGAACCAGGCTATAAATATGTTTTTTAATGCTGTAACTGTCTTTTTCTTTTTTTTTCTTTTTCTGGCTCTGTGTGTACGTGAATTCCGGTCTTTCTGCAGCCAGCCTCTGGTGGATTTTTGATGAACAGCAACTTTTAGCACTTCCGCATAGGCTTTATTTTTTTCTACTGGATGTTGCGCCTTCGTTCAACCCCTTGCATGCGCCTCCTAAAGAATTACCTAGTTTCTTAAATGTAAATTTGAATTAATTCAATCCATATCTTTGGTGAACTGATGTGTGAAAACAGGTGAACTCCACCTTCAGTACTTCTTTGAGATCAATGTCTCAACAAGCAGGAGGCTCCTGTAATTATTTGTCCAGTAGATCATGTTGTCATTACAGTTCATCAGCAGTGCTGAAAATAAAGATCCTGAGTTTCTTTCTTTCAGATTTGCTTTTCCATCAGGAAGATGATCTAATATCTCATTAATGTTTGTTCACTGTGTCCTGCAGATGTTCAGCTACTAATGGTGAAGAAAGAGGAGCTTCCCCCTGAGCAGCAGGAGAGGAGCCCCTATCCAGACCAGGAGGATAATGAGTCTCCACTCATTAAAGAGGAAGAGGAGGAACTGTGGATCAGTCAGGGGAGAGAGCAGCTTCAAGGACTGGAGGAGGCTGATACCAAGTTCCTGTTAACTTCAGTCCATATGAAGAGTGAAAATGATGAAGAGAAACCTGAGTCCTCACTGCTTCATCAGAGACTAACTGACCACATGGAAACAGCAGCTGGTGGAGAGGACTGTGGAAGACCAGAACCAGACAGGAGCTCAGATCCAGAAACCAATGTACAACCAGAGAATGAGGTTCAGATTGAAACCTCCTCAGATACTGGATCAGGGAATAAAGATGAGGCAGATGACTGTCTTAAAAGATTAAAATCTGCCACAAACAAAAGAGCAGAGACTGTAAAGTCACACAATTGTCCTGAGCCGGGCAACATCAATCATGTGGTTTCTCTGACAGAAAAGAGACCTTACAGCTGCTCAGAGTGTGGAAAAGGATTTAATCGTAAAGTAGATTTGGACAGACACGTATTTGTCCACACCAAAGAAAAACCTTTCAGCTGTTTTGAATGTGGGAAAGGATTTAACCAAAAAGTAAATCTGACCGCACATATGTTTGTTCACTCAAAAGAAAAACCTTTCAGCTGTCCTAAATGTGGTAAAAGATTTAACCTCAAAGGGAATCTGAGTGCACATATGTTTGTCCACACTAAAGAAAAACCTTACAGTTGCTCTGAATGTGGGAAACTATTTAATCGTAAAGGAAATCTGACAAGACATATGGTTGGTCACTCAAAAGAAATATATTTCAGCTGCTCTGAATGTGGTAAAGGATTTAACAAAAAAGACAACCTGACTGCACATATGTTGGTTCACTCAAAAGAAAAACCCTTTAGCTGTTCGGAATGTGGTAAAGGATTTAAGCACCAAAAAAGGCTGACTACACATATGTTTTACCACACCAATGAAAAGCCTTTTAGCTGCCCTAAATGTGTGAAAGGATTTAACCGTAAAGAACATCTGACTGCACACATGTTTGTTCACACCAAAGAAAAAACATACAACTGTTCTAAATGTGGTAAAAAATTGAACAACAAAAGAAATCTGACAAGACATATGGTTGTTCACTCTAAAGAAAAACCTTACAGTTGCTCTGAATGTGGTAAAGCATTTAACCATAAAGGAAATCTGATTGCACATATGTTTATCCACACCAAAGTAAAACCTCACAGTTGTTCTGAATGTGGTAAAAGCTTTAACCACAAAACAACTCTGACGAAACATTTGTTTGTTCACTCAGATGAAACCCCTTTTCGCTGTTCGGAATGTGGGAAAGGATTTAACCAAAAAGGAAATCTGACAACACATATGTTTGTCCACACCAAAGAAAAACCTTACAGCTGCTCTGAGTGTGGAAAAGGATTTAACCATAAAGGAAATCTTAATGCACATATGTTGGTTCACTCAAAAGGAAAACCTTTCAGCTGCGCTGTATGTGGGAAAGGATTTAAGCACAAAAAAAGTCTGGCAACACATGTGTTTATCCACACCAAGGAAAAACCTTACAGCTGCTCTGAATGTGGGAAAGGTTTTTACTACAAAGCAAGGCTGACATCACATGATTGTTTTTAAAAGGGACACTACTCAGCTGCTCTAAGTGTGGCATTAGATTTTCCCTTAAGCTGACTTTGGAGCTTCACATGGCAGAGCTGAAACCTTCTCAGCTGCTCTGAATAAATCAGATTCTTTTGTTTTTAGAGTCAGAAAATGTGTCTTATTGAAGGTCATTGAAAAATATTGAAAGTGAAATATTAAAATAAATCTGTGTGGCTGTAAACATGACACATATGAACGTCTTTATTTATTATTTATACACTGCTTGTTTAAAGTTTGGACACACCTTCTCATTTAATGGGTTTTTGATTATTTATTTTCATATTTACATTGTAGATTCTCACTGAAGGCATATAATATTATGTAGTCAGCAAAAAAGTTTGGAGCTGCCACTGCTGCCTCACAGCAAGAAGGTGGCCAGGTCGAATTCCGGTTTGAGCAAGTTGTACTTTTCTGTATGGAGTTTACGTGTTCTCTCCATGCGCGCGTGGGTTCTTTCACCTGAAATGGTTTTCCAACAGTCATGAAGGAGTTCCCAGAGATGCTGAGCTCTGGTTGGCCCTTGCCTTCACTCTGCAGTCCATCTCATCTCTAACCATCTCGATTGTGTTTAGGTCAGGTGACTTTGAAGGCCAGGTCTTTTCGGGCTTGTACCGAACAAGAGAGAGCTTCACTGGCATAACTATGAGTACCACGGTTATTAGGCTAAAAGAATATGCCATTTACACATACAGAGACTGCCAAGGAGTGCATGCTTGTATAGACTGAGGAGATGGATACAGACAAGAAAACTCAGAACAGTTTGATTCAATCATCACCATTATCAGACACTTCAGCCATGAGGAGAGTGGAGGTCCTTGTATCTGACATCCTCTATGCTCTTTTGGACAAACTGAGGAAAGCTGAGGTGATGTCTCTAGCTGTGGATGAATCAAAGGACAACAGTGACATGGAACAACCGTGTATTTTGTTAGATTCTATGGTGGTTTTGGGAAGATCTACTTGGATAAATTACAGAAAGGGAAAGTAGATGTAACCTATGGAGAGAGTTGAGGGGAGTGTGAACATTTAAGAGTGTGTGGAGAATGAATGGCTTAAAGAATAGGGAACAGAAAAGAGCCACTTTTTGACTTTTCACCCCAACATTAAGATAATTTTTTATTATCAAGGAAACAAAAGATTCTGTAAAATATGCAGATTAAGAAAGGGAGACTGATTTGAATGCGTTATATGGAAGCACAGTACAGGCCTATGTGGGTGCTGTGGGAAACTGTGAAACATACTCTGCTTGAGTGAAGGAACTATAGCGCTCAGAGGAGAGTTTGTTTTTTTTAAACACTTTCAGAATTGGGGTTTGATTTATTCTCTATTAAATCTGTCTTTGGCCTCCATGACAAACACCAGCAGATTATGACAGCAGTTTTTCAGTTAATGCTAGACAGGGCTGTATGTGAGGAGATGAGACGAGATTGTGATACCCAATCTGACCAGTGGAGGGCAGAATAATACGATTGGACGCGTCGAAACTGCCGGAAATTAAAGTAGTAGAAGAAGAAGTTTCCCGGCGGTCAACTCCGGAAGACAAGAGAAGAAGACAACAGCGTCTACTTTTCATTTTCTTCTGAGTCTTGGATGTGAGGAGATGTCCAGATTTCAGGATCTTAAAGATTTATTCGAGCGGCGGCTGCTCGCTGCGGTTATCAGAGACCAGGAGGAACAAAGAACAACATCTGGATACGAAGAGGAGCTCCAGAGACAAAGAAAACTACTGGATGTGATTTTAATCCCTGAGATAAAGCTGCACAGAGCAGGTTGGTGTCTGAAAGTATGTGTGATAATGTTTCGGGGAATCGTGCCAGAAAGTAAGGTCCATAGACGCAAACTCTGACCTATTCCGATTTATTCATGCAAAAACAATCATAATTCAACTGGAGATGTGGAACCGCGTGTGGTTTGTTGTTTTGAAAAAGTAGGTTTTCCTGGATGAAAAAACAGTGGGACTCCAAATGAGCACACTGAACAAAACAAACAGCTACTTTGTCAGCTTTGTCCGGACTACCTTAGTGAGCTTGACAAGTCTAATTTCTATATATGTCTGATCGTAATCCATGATTTAATATCAGATCATTGGTATGAAGAAATAGCAAAAACATTATTTTATTTTGTGTTTGATATATGTTGGATATTTCACGTACTCATTATTGAATATGTTTTGTGCTTAAAACAGTCACCTTTCAAGTGTCTGTTCACAGCTGGATATTATTTTGGTAAATCACGTTTATTTACAAACAGAACAAAGGACTTGTGTGTCATACTGTATAGATATATGCTATGATTTTAGATGAGTTGGGCCTAGCCCAAATAAAACTGTAGAATATTCTCAAATGGGCCTAGCCCGAATAAACAGAAGCTTCTCAAATTGGCCCAGTCCAAGATTTTGATCAAAGGGAGAGAAAAGAGACGGCAAACGAGTGCTTGGATCAATGCTCAGTCTCTCTCAGCTTTATTCAGAATAACAGAGTATATTGGTTTATGGAAATCATGTCAATATGTGATTAATAAATGTTGGGTACTTGATATACTTATTATATGATGTGACTTGAAGTTAGGACAGACACATTATGAGGAGGGGGTCTCTGGTCTCAATGTTCACTTTCCAGCTCAACATTGACATGTACTATGAACTCCGCACAACATGGCAGCCTCAGAGGTCTCAATCCTGTTTGTCACACTGTAAATATATATATATATATGCTCTGTCATCCTAAAAGAAGATGAGAGGAATGGAAGACTGAACTAAGCACTCGGTTGCCGTCTCTTTTCCTCCCCTTTTGATCAAAGTCTTGGGCTGGGCCCATTTGAGAAGTTTCTGTGTATTCGGGCGAGGCCCATTTGAGTGGATTCTAGAGATTTAGACCCCATTTACACAACAACAGGTTTAGGAAGAAACGCCCGATATTGTTGCATGTTGGCCTTTCGTTCACTCGGAAATGGTGTTTTAGCTGGCCTAATACTTTTGAAAACAGCCTTCAGGGTGGATTTTTTTATAAAATGCTGCAATTCCTGTGTAAACAGCAAGCGGGAGCAATCTGCTGACATCATGCTCCACTTTGCACGTGTGCATTACATTTTCATTGGGGGAACTTGAAAAAAATCTGTGTTCACACAGAAACGCTGAGGACTGAAACACTGTAGTATGTATATCCAGCCTGTAGGTGGCGATATAACTGTAGAGTCTTTTGCAGTCTGCTGGCAAAGTAGAGGTGGGCTGATCATCTGTTGTATCTATTAAATACGTCTTATCAGAGTGCAGAAGTGGAGCAACAGATGAACGTTTTGTTGAAAGACAGTCAGCAGATTCAGCAGCACAAGCACAACCCAGTAAGTCCGCCATTTAACCGTTTTTATTGTCTGGTTCGCATAAGTTCCCACAGCGAAAGTGGAATGCGCACGCGCAAAATGGAGTGTGACGTCAGCGTTTTCACTAAAAACTCCGGCTTGCCGTTTATATGGCAACGGAGGCTGCAGTGTTTCAGAAAAATTCCACTCTGGAGGGCGTTTTAAAAAAGTTGTGTTTTAGGTCAGCTGAAACAGCGTTTACGTATAAACAAGAGGCCAAAACGCAACAAAACTTCTGCGTTTCACCCTGATACCGTTATCGTATAAACAGGGCCTCAGTCAGTTTATGTTGAAGAGGTAGCTCATTAAAGTAAACAAGGAAGTGACTTTGACAAAATGGACAAAGTCGCTGAAAGAGCAGTGATTCAATATTTGCATAAGAAAGGTTTATCACCTAAGGATATCCATATTGATATGGTAGCAACACTAGAGAATGATGCCCCTTCATATGCTTCAGTGAAAAGGTGGGTGGTGGAATTTAAGCGTGGCAGGCAGAGCCTTGGGGATGACGCCCGTCCTGGAAGGCCTGTCACTGCTGCAACCCCAGAAATGGTCAATAGAGTCCATGATGTTGTTCTGGCTGAAGGGACAAACAATTAGTGGCACATATTATGTATCACTTCTTAGACAGTTAAGAGAAAATATCTAGTTCACAACAGCTGTTTAAAACACCACATAAGGCAACATAAGTGAACATCAGAGAGGTACTTAATAATAGTCAAAAACTGTTTGAGAAGGATGCATCTCACCAACGGTCCTCAATCAAAGGGCTCACTCTCATTCTTCGGCAGAAACTCGGGTTGATCTCTGCTGTCTTTGTGTTTTATTGTTCCATTCATACCTTGCTATTTTGGACTTTTTGAAAGTTTTTTGACCACAGAAGGCTTGTGCTTGTCTCCTCTCAAGTAGCACCAAGTCTATCTGCAGTGCCATAAATAATGATCAAAACCAGCACTGGCTGAATATATATGTAGCACCTCTGCACTGGCTTCATTCCTCACAGCCAAAGGTTGCCACTTGGTTTTGAAAGAGGTAAAGAGGCGGGCTTTTAGCATCCTTTCAACTACTACAAAGTGTCAGTCAGTCATGGGTTAAAGTGAGCTATAATCCATTGACAACATGAACAAAAATTTAACCAATGTAAATATTGTTCGATGTGAGGCTTATATTAAAGAGTTAGACTCAACACAGTACATGTGCCTCCTTTCCCTAAATGTAACTCTGAAATGTATAATTTCATATCTTTTGACTGATGTGTGTAAACAGGGGAACTCCACCTTCAGTACTTCTTTGAGATCAATGGCTCAACAAGCAGGAGGCTCCTGTAATCATTTGTCCAGTAGATCAGATTGTCATTACAGTTCATCAGCAGTGCTGAAAATAAAGATCCTGAGGGGTTTTTTTCTGTCAGATTTGCTTTTCCATCAGGAAGATGATCTAATATCTCATTAATATTTGTTCACTGTGTCCTGCAGATGTTCGGCTACTAATGGTGAAGAAAGAGGAGCTTCCCCCTGAGCAGCAGGAGAGGAGCCCCTATCCAGACCAGGAGGAGAATGAGTCCCCACTCATTAAAGAGGAAGAGGAGGAACTGTGGATCAGTCAGGGGAGAGAGCAGCTTCAAGGACTGGAGGAGACTGAGACCAAGTTCCTGTTTACTTCAGTCCATATGAAGAGTGAAAATGATGAAGAGAAACCTGAGTCCTCACTGCTTCATCAGAGACTAACTGACCACATGGAAACAGCAGCTGGTGGAGAGGACTGTGAAAGACCAGAACCAGACAGGAGCTCAGATCCAGAAACCAATAAACAACCAGAGGTTGAGGTTCAGACTGAAACCTCCTCAGATACTGGATCAGAGTCTGAAGATGAGGCAGATGACTGTCTTAAAAGATTAAAATCTGCCACAAACAAAAGAGCAGAGACTGTAAAGTCACACAATTGTCCTGAACCTGGTGAAACCAATGATGTGGTTCCCCTGACAGAAAAGAGACCTTACAGCTGCTCAGAGTGTGGAAAGGGATTTAATCTTAAAGGAAATTTGAGAAGACACATGATTGTTCACTCAAAACAAAAACCTTACTGCTGTTCTGAATGTGGGAAAGGATTTAAACGTAAAGAACATCTGACTACACATATGTTTGTTCACACCAAAGAAAAACCTTTTAACTGTTCTGAATGTGGGAAAGGATTTAAACGCAAAGAATATCTGACTACACATATGTTTATCTACACTGAAGAAAAATCTTACAGCTGTTCTGAATGTGGGAAAGTATTTAGCCGTAAAGGAAATCTCACTGCACATATGTTTGTTCACTTAAAAGAAAAACCTTACAGCTGTTCTGAATGTGGGAAAACATTTAACCGTAAAGAACATCTGACTACACATATGTTTGTCCACACCAAAGAAAAACCCTTTAACTGTTCTGAATGTGGGAAAGGATTTAAACGCAAAGAATATCTGACTACACATATGTTTGTCCACACCAAAGAAAAACCTTTTAACTGTTCTGAATGTGGGAAAGGATTTAAACGCAAAGAATATCTGACTGCACATATGTTTGTTCACACAAAAGAAAAACCTTTCATCTGTTCTGAATGTGGAAAAAGATTTATCCACAAATTAAGCCTGACAACTCATTTGTTAGTTCACTCAAAAGAAAAACCTTACAGCTGTTCTGAATTCAGGGAAAGGGTTTAACTTTAAAAGAACTCTGGTTTCCCATGTTTATTTACTCAAAAGATAAACCTTTTTTGAATGTGTGAAAGGATTGAAGCCCAAAAAGTATGACAACAGACGATTGTTCATAAATGAAGGACACTACTCAGTTGCTCTGAATATCGGGGAAAACCTCCTCAGTTGCTCTGAATAAAGCAGATCGTCTTTTTGTTCCAAGTTATAAAGTATCTGTTTTCGAAGGTCATTGAAAGTTTGTCAGAAGTATATAAATTATGAAATCAATCTGTGTGGCTGTAAACATGATCTATATAGAAATAAAGATGGCTTTTAGTTCGAATGTAAACTTGCTGCCCAGGGATCTGATACGATAACTGTAACAACCAGCTCTGAGGCAGGGATACAAAGTGAAGGAAAAAGGACAACTGATGAGGATGAAACATTTATTACTGTGAAACAGCCAACAAACAACAATCTGTGAGATGTGTTTAGTAGTGTTGTGCTACATGAGACCGGTATTGGTCTCGAGACCGGTCTCGAGACCAGATTTTGAAGGTCTTGGTCTTGTCTCAGACTCAAGGGCGTTTTTACTAGGTCTTGTCTCGGTCTCGGGCTGGCCGGACTCGGGATTTTCCGTCAAGACTGGTTGAGACCAGCACTGATCTGGTGATACTCAACTTCGTTAATGTGATAAAAAAGGAGAAGCACACTAATAAAACAACAAATAGATTCAATGCATGTGTTATTTCCGCCAGTAATGACTGCAACCTTCCCAGTGTTGTGACTGAGGGACACACACACACACCCACAAGCAAAAGTGAAAGGTGGGAGACGTGAGCAAGGAGAGCCCGGAGCATATGTACAAGACATACCTCTCATTCAGCTGACAAATTAACATCTCATTATGAAATATTTAAAGTAATTCTGGGCTTATCAGTGCCGGCCAATATTTACGAATGCCCAAATGCCCGGGGCAACTTCAAAAAGCCGACGGGCAAGCAAAACTCGTAAGGACATGCCTGATTGGGCAAGCACGACTCTGAGCTTTTCTATTCATTATTTGTATTATTTTCCTCTCTCGTTTCTCATACGGCACTTTAAATCTTGTCTTTTAAGGAGTTTTTTGGACCTTTTTTTTGGTTCATGCACAGATTACTAATAGTGTGATTGACACACGGGCGTAAAACCTGCTGCTCTACAAAAATAATACCCTGATCGTTTTTTGTCTTTAGATAGTGAAGAAATAAAAATCAGTTTTTTCCTCAGAAAACACACTCTACCAAAATAACTCCTCTTTTTGGTGATATGGATGGATCAGGATTTATTAACTGTGGGGAGGGAGACTTTAAATGGAAAGAGAGCGGCGCTCTGAATGTCTAGAATGTCTTGAGTTGTTTGTGTTTTACCTGAAGACCAGTTGTGTCCCGTCTTTCACTGTAACTCCATCTTTTCCATGAGCTGAACCCTCCGTTTAGCATAAATCCATCCACTGATGAGCAAAGCAGCATAACGTAACTGCAAAAGGGCACAGGCTGACAGCAGGGGCGTGTCCAGACTTTATAGTCTGGGGTGCCCTAACCAGGGCATTGACATATGCAGCAGTGGGGATTAATATGTGAGCCCACACTCCAATAGACAGCATTCATTTTTGCTCACTTGTACGTATTAAAATAACAGGATTAAGCTTTGACAAATGTGAGATAGAAATCAAACTAGATTTAAACAAAGCGTTAAAAAAATAACATTGAAAACTAAAATTTAACAAAATTGTGTACTGAAAATACTTCTGTACAGGCTTTCTTTAGTTCTACTTTAACATTCAAAACGTATAAACTCAATACTTGGTTTTTTTTTATAAATTAAGAAGTATGTTTTTCACAATTACCAATAATCAGTTAATATTATTTTATAACAAACCATGTAGACTAACTTTATTATACTCACAATCACAAAATTGTCCAAAATATTTGCAGTAAGACAATTTTGCCAAATTGTGCAGCACTATTTCTGAGTTTGTATTCTTACCCTATTAGTGTTGTAAACAGGGGATTCCTGAATTTAAATTAATTCAGAGAGCCACCAGGTGAGCTAACACATAGAAAATAAATACAGTTTATTATGAAAAAAGTGTTGTGTATCACTTTCCACAGCTGACAGGCATGATGGTTAAGGTATGATACTAGCAAAATTTATGCACCCGAAGGCCAGAAAAAGTACCTCCTAGACAGGGCAAAGTAGGCAAAAACCTTAATGTCATACCCTGCAATGGCTTTCAAATATGTGCAAGGATTTTTTTGGAAGAATTTAGTTGAAAGAGTTGCAGGCAACTTGTTTTTGTGTGTCAAATGTATTTAAAAGAAAACTAAAATTAGAATGACAATGCTCTTTAACGGTTCAACCTTGTCATAGTTTTGAAAATTAATTTTTATGGTCTTGGTCTTGTCCTGGTTTCGGCTTGTCTCGGTCTTGGTCTTGTCTCGGTCTCGACTCCCAAAAGTCTTGGTCTTGTCTTGGTCTCGGTGCGTTCTGGTCTCGGGCAAGTCTTGGTCTCGGATAGTGTGGTCTTGAGCACAACACTAGTGTTTAGTTTGCACTATCAGTGATGTAAGACTGGGTGTCTGAGTGTGTGAGGTGAACAGTGTCGTAATGCAGCATTAAAGGGAGCATACAACAACCAAGACCAATACTGCTAAAGGGGTGGACCCAAATGTAGAACTCACTCCAAATTATAGTTAAGGTACTGCTATACTTCAGATAAGTGTTGATATAAATATGGGCTGCAGTCAGAAGCTAGGAGTTTGCTAATAGAGATTGGGGACCAGTATTGAACACAACTAGACCAAAGTACATGCAAATGAGCTGTGTTAGATATTTACATAGATACAATTAGGTCATGACCATTAAAATGGACACCAGTACACCAAGACAATGAACAGTTGAGGAACAACCAATAGGCAATAAAGCAATCAATAAATGAACAATCTCTCCCCAAAGTTAATAAAAATTCTTGTGTTTTTCCAGCAGGAGGGGGTGTGAGTGAGTGACGGTACTTCGGTTAGAAGTCCATTAGAGTGTGTTGAATAAGTGCAATGGGATATGGGCTTTGTACCTGCTACCGCACGGATAGAGAGGAAGATGATGATCACCTTTATGGTTCGAGTTCACTCATCATCAAGGTTGATATGATCCCAGGAAAAGAGGAAAACTTGGCCAACTCAGGATGACAAATCTGAGCATGTCTCGCGCTTCAACCAGCTCAGCTTGGTTCTGTACAACACGGACAACACTACCCAGTTTACATTTGATGCATGAGGGAGATGAGAGTGCAGTGTCAATAACCTTGCGCTTTGCAGCTCTGCGACATGATATTGATAATGGAATTGACTTAAGGGTGCAAGCAATCTACTCAAAGCTTTAGAAAAGGCCACAGAATCAAAAGCAAGACTGGCTAAGAAATCCAGGAAACCAGTCAGCGAGCAGAACAAACAGCCAGCTGTGTCCAACTCAGTCCTGCTTTCTATCATGGAGAGAATTGAGGGTATGCAGGAAGAATCACTCACTCAATTCAGTGATTCTTCCTGAGACATTATGACATTATGAACACCATTAAAAGTGTAACAGATTCTCTCAAATTCAGTGGAAATCAGGTGGAGGAAATGGCAAGTAAGGTTGAAACCCTGCAGGAAAGAGTTAAAGTCTTGGAAGAAAGAAAATGTCGTGCTTAAGGACAAATGCAATGACCTAGATGGCTATAAAAGGAGATGGAATCTTTGAGTTGCTGGGGTCCCAGAACAAGCAGGCATGAATGTCAAAAAGATTGTCAATCCGTTCAGCCTTGTTTCTCCTGACATCGTGGACCAGCTTGAGAGGCTCACCCAAGTCGCTGCATCATACAGCGTCACCTGTGGCTGTTGAGTTGTAGGCTGAATGTTCAAAGTAACTTTCAAGCTGTGGGATGCAACAGAATTTTGCACTTTGGCAGGTAGACAGAGATATTACAGTCACAAAGCTGTTGAGTGGGCTCGTCCGGGATTTGAACCCGGGACCTCTCGCACCCGAAGCGAGAATCATACCCCTAGACCAACGAGCCACAAACCAGAGGTTCAAATGAAACTTTAAAACGCATGCGCCTGTTTCAATCAGACAAAAGAAGGCTTTGCTTTGTGCAAAAGCTTCAAACATCGGGGAAAATGAAGGCAGAAGCCAGCGGCAAGGGCAGGTCAAGCACCCAAAATTGGTCAACTGAATGGCCACGTCAGGCACCACCATCCTTGGCCATTCAACCACTCAGCTGCAGCAGCACCTCACTCACACTACACGCTTGGGTTGCAGTTACATGCTGGCGGTGGCTTTCTTTATAATGCCTGCACATTGCCTTGGTCAGTGCTGCAACAGCTCAGCTTTGAGGACTGATGGAATTGGGACAGTTTATCTCCATGAAAGCAGCATGCAGTCTAGCAGCCAAGCTTGCACATACAGCACGACACGGTCAGGACCTTACAGAAGGGGCTCGTCCGGGATTTGAACCCGGGACCTCTCGCACCCTAAGCGAGAATCATACCCCTAGACCAACGAGCCAAAAACAAAACGTTTAAATGAAACTTTACATGCGCCTGTTTCGCCTGTTTCAATCAGACAAAAGAAGGCTTTTCTTTGTTCAAGAGCTTCAAACATCGGGGAAAATGAAGGCAGAAGCCAGCGGCAAGGGCAGGTCAAGCACCCAAAATTCGTCAACTGAATGGCCACGTCAGGCACCACCCTCCATTCAACCACTCAGCTGCAGCAGCACTTCACTCACACTACACGCTTGGGATGCAGTTACAGGCTGGCGGTGGCTTTCTTTATAATGCGTGCACATTGCCTTGGTCAGTGCTGCAACAGCTCAGCTTTGAGGACTGATGGAATTGGGACAGTTTATCTCCATGAAAGCAGCATGCAGTCTAGCAGCCAAGCTTGCACATACAGCACGACACGGTCAGGACCTTACAGAAGGGGCTCGTCCGGGATTTGAACCCGGGACCTCTCGCACCCAAAGCGAGAATCATACCCCTAGACCAACGAGCCACAAACCAGAGGTTCAAATGAAACTTTAAAACGCATGCGCCTGTTTCAATCAGACAAAAGAAGGCTTTGCTTTGTACAAGAGCTTCAAACATCGGGGAAAATGAAGGCAGAAGCCAGCGGCAAGGGCAGGTCAAGCACCCAAAATTCGTCAACTGAATGGCCACGTCAGGCACCACCGTCCATTCAACCATTCAACCACTCAGCTGCAGCAGCACTTCACTCACACTACACGCTTGGGATGCAGTTACAGGCTGGCGGTGGCTTTCTTTATAATGCGTGCACATTGCCTTGGTCAGTGCTGCAACAGCTCAGCTTTGAGGACTGATGGAATTGGGACAGTTTATCTCCATGAAAGCAGCATGCAATCTAGCAGCCGAGCTTGCACATACAGCACGACACGGTCAGGAGCTTACAGAAGGGGCTCGTCCGGGATTTGAACCCGGGACCCCTCGCACCCTAAGCGAGAATCATACCCCTAGACCAACGAGCCAAAAACCAGACGTTTAAATGAAACTTTACATGCGCCTGTTTCGCCTGTTTCAATCAGACAAAAGAAGGCTTTTCTTTGTTCAAGAGCTTCAAACATCGGGGAAAATGAAGGCAGAAGCCAGCGGCAAGGGCAGGTCAAGCACCCAAAATTCGTCAACTGAATGGCCACGTCAGGCACCACCCTCCATTCAACCACTCAGCTGCAGCAGCACTTCACTCACACTACACGCTTGGGATGCAGTTAGAGGCTGGCGGTGGCTTTCTTTATAATGCGTGCACATTGCCTTGGTCAGTGCTGCAACAGCTCAGCTTTGAGGACTGATGGAATTGGGACAGTTTAGTTATAGGCTGAATGCTCAAAGTAACTTTCAAGCTGTGGGATGCAACCGGGTTTTGCGCTTGAGCAGCTAGACACAGAGATATTGCAGTCACACAGCTCTTGGGTGGGCTCGTCCGGGATTTGAACCCGGGACCTCTCGCACCCAAAGCGAGAATCATACCCCTAGACCAACGAGCCACAAACCAGAGGTTCAAATGAAACTTTAAAACGCATGCGCCTGTTTCAATCAGACAAAAGAAGGCTTTGCTTTGTACAAGAGCTTCAAACATCGGGGAAAATGAAGGCAGAAGCCAGCGGCAAGGGCAGGTCAAGCACCCAAAATTCGTCAACTGAATGGCCACGTCAGGCACCACCGTCCATTCAACCATTCAACCACTCAGCTGCAGCAGCACTTCACTCACACTACACGCTTGGGATGCAGTTACAGGCTGGCGGTGGCTTTCTTTATAATGCGTGCACATTGCCTTGGTCAGTGCTGCAACAGCTCAGCTTTGAGGACTGATGGAATTGGGACAGTTTAGTTATAGGCTGAATGCTCAAAGTAACTTTCAAGCTGTGGGATGCAACCGGGTTTTGCGCTTTAGCAGCTAGACACAGAGATATTGCAGTCACACAGCTCTTGGGTGGGCTCGTCCGGGTTTTGAACCCGGGACCTCTCGGACCCTAAGCGAGAATCATACCCCTAGACCAACGAGCCACAAACCAGAGGTTCAAATGAAACTTTAAAACGCATGCGCCTGTTTCAATCAGACAAAAGAAGGCTTTGCTTTGTACAAGAGCTTCAAACATCGGGGAAAATGAAGGCAGAAGCCAGCGGCAAGGGCAGGTCAAGCACCCAAAATTCGTCAACTGAATGGCCACGTCAGGCACCACCCTCCTTGGCCATTCAACCACTCAGCTGCAGCAGCACCTCACTCACACTGCACGCTTGGGATACAGTTACAGGCTGGCGGTGGCTTTCTTTATAATGCGTGCACATTGCCTTGGTCAGTGCTGCAACAGCTCAGCTTTGAGGACTGATGGAATTGGGACAGTTTATCTCCATGAAAGCAGCATGCAATCTAGCAGCCGAGCTTGCACATACAGCACGACACGGTCAGGAGCTTACAGAAGGGGCTCGTCCGGGATTTGAACCCGAGACCCCTCGCACCCTAAGCGAGAATCATACCCCTAGACCAAGGAGCCAAAAACCAGACGTTTAAATGAAACTTTACATGCGCCTGTTTCGCCTGTTTCAATCAGACAAAAGAAGGCTTTTCTTTGTTCAAGAGCTTCAAACATCGGGGAAAATGAAGGCAGAAGCCAGCGGCAAGGGCAGGTCAAGCACCCAAAATTCGTCAACTGAATGGCCACGTCAGGCACCACCCTCCATTCAACCACTCAGCTGCAGCAGCACTTCACTCACACTACACGCTTGGGATGCAGTTAGAGGCTGGCGGTGGCTTTCTTTATAATGCGTGCACATTGCCTTGGTCAGTGCTGCAACAGCTCAGCTTTGAGGACTGATGGAATTGGGACAGTTTAGTTATAGGCTGAATGCTCAAAGTAACTTTCAAGCTGTGGGATGCAACCGGGTTTTGCGCTTGAGCAGCTAGACACAGAGATATTGCAGTCACACAGCTCTTGGGTGGGCTCGTCCGGGATTTGAACCCGGGACCTCTCGCACCCGAAGCGAGAATCATACCCCTAGACCAACGAGCCACAAACCAGAGGTTCAAATGAAACTTTAAAACGCATGCGCCTGTTTCAATCAGACAAAAGAAGGCTTTGCTTTGTACAAGAGCTTCAAACATCGGGGAAAATGAAGGCAGAAGCCAGCGGCAAGGGCAGCTCAAGCACCCAAAATTCGTCAACTGAATGGCCACGTCCGGCACCACCCTCCATTCAACCACTCAGCTGCAGCAGCACTTCACTCACACTACACGCTTGGGATGCAGTTACAGGCTGGCGGTGGCTTTCTTTATAATGCGTGCACATTGCCTTGGTCAGTGCTGCAACAGCTCAGCTTTGAGGACTGATGGAATTGGGACAGTTTAGTTATAGGCTGAATGCTCAAAGTAACTTTCAAGCTGTGGGATGCAACCGGGTTTTGCGCTTGAGCAGCTAGACACAGAGATATTACAGTCACAGAGCTCTTGGGTGGGCTCGTCCGGGATTTGAACCCGGGACCTCTCGCACCCTAAGTGAGAATCATACCCCTAGACCAGGGGTCGGCAACCCGCGTCTCCGGAGCCGCATGCGGCTCTTTAGCACTCCCCTTGTGGCTCCCTGGAGCTTTTTCAAAAATGTGTGAAAATGGAAAAAAAATGATATTTTGTTGTTGTTGTTGTTTTAATATGGTTTCTTTAGGGGGGGGGGCTGACACAAATATCCTTATGCTGTAAAAATTAATGCAATAAATACTGAATTTCAGAATTGCGCCAAATAGCAGAATTGCGTCATAGCCTGCGACACACAGTACAGGTGGCTGTTGTAAACAAACGAGGGTGTGTCACGAGCAATGGGAAGGGAAAAAGAGAACGATTGCTGTTGAGAACAGAAGATTAAAAGAAGAATGGACAGAATCG